>JAHTLZ010000129.1:44417978-44435565 GCA_023846285.1 Phrynocephalus versicolor
AGAGAGAGAGAGAGAGAGAGAGAGAGAGAGAGAGAGAGAGAGAGAGATTGAGACCACAAAGATCAAGGGCGAATTAGCCCCGGGAGCTGTTGCCAATACTGACGGGTGCTGAAGCCCTGGAAGAGAAGTGCTTTAGACTAGAGCACCTCTTGAGCTTCTCTCCAGACAGACTCAGTCCAGTGGGCTGCTTACCTGAGATCTGGAGGCAAGTCTTCCAGCCTCCCAATGTTTTGATTCCTCACAGGGTCGAGTGCTGGGACCCTTTTCCTGGCATGGGAGTTAATAAGGAGCTCTGTCCATGACTGTGATGGGGGTTCGTGCATGGCTGGGGGTTGGACTGGATGGCCCTTGAGGTCTCTTCCAACTCTGTGATTCTATGATTCTTCCAACTTGTTTTTTTTTGCCTTAGTAACCCACAAGTAATAAATCACGCTTGTGAATACTTGTTACACAGGATCAGACTGAGCTTAGTGTCTCCCGCCTTCAGTTTTCTTTGTTTGGTATAGGCTATGTGGCATGGAATGGGCCAAATTTAAAGACAGTGTTGTTCTCTTCTTCCCCACCAAAAAGAAGTTAAGATTGTCTATTCTCTGGTCAATGACTGTGTAGAATGATTGAAGTTTACTACTTCCAGTCTTTTCCTGGATCTTTTGGATTTTCTTGCTTATTTGAAAAGTGATGCAGATTTCTGTCAGTTAATCAAAAATAACATGTTTTAAGTTTTAACAAAGTGGGGTTTGATTTATACAGTTAATTTTTCAGTATTCTTTGAAATGTATTCAATGCACAGCTTTGCTGATGACACAGATGTTTGCTAGCTGTTGGTCTCTCAGAATGATCACCCTTGCTGAAGGTAATTTATTCGAAATGCCAGAGTTCTGTACTCTGACCATTTCTTCTAATTGCTTTGGATGGAATCTTACCTGTTTTGAAAACTGCTTTTTAAAGACTCTTTATGGAATGTCCTACAGCAGTTCACAGTCCACATATTTAAGTTCTGCTTATTCACCGTTAATACTATGGATCTTTGTTATACCTGAAGTCTTAGCAAGGTACAAAAGAGCAATACTAAACCTATCTCAAGAGTAAAGTGTAAGCTGTTTTCTCAAGATAGTAGACAATAGCCTTTCCCAAACCTGATGTCTTCTATATTTGTTGAACTCAACTTTTATTGTCTCCACCTGAAAACTTCTGATCTTACAAAGCTCAAACACAAAACAAAGCTGTAGCCAATAATTCCAAATTAATGCAATGTTTTGATGATCTATATGTTATTTAGATAAAATGAATTTGTTAATGTTAGTTCATACTAATGATACTCACAGTATTTGATATTTCCTGTTCAGGGGTTGCAATGATAATGAGAAAAAGGGAAATGGAAGCCTTCAGACATCAAAAATAGAGATTACCATGGAACTAAGATTGTAGGTTAAAAACAAAAAGATAAATACATGGTAGCACCTTAAAGACTAACTACTATATATTTTATTGCAAGCTGTCATGGATGCATCCACAAAAGCTTGCATTAAAAAAAAGGTGCCACCATGTTTTTGTCCTGTTTTACTTTTTATTTCTGATTGGCTTTTTCCTATAATGCTTGCACAGATTCACACAGCTACCTCTTCTACAACTACCACCATGGAATTGGGAGCTGGTCAGAGTAAGAGAGGTTACTGGTTCCTCCTAATTTGGTCAGTCACTCGCAAAGCAGCTTAAACAGAATTAGTAAATGATAACAATCTGCAGACATACATTTTTGGCTGTAGTTCTTCAGCAGATTTTTGCAAAATGCAATAGAAATATATCTTAAACAAGAGTAGCCAGGTAAAAGAAATGGAGCAAAGTGATCAGGACATGTTGTGGGCGATTAAAATGCTGTTTGAGATGAAGAAACAAAGAACTGAAAGGAATATGTTCTTCCTCTGCTTCTTCTTTTAGTGCATTGCAAATCTTATTTAATAAAACATCAGTAAATTTACCTCTCCTCTGAGGTGTAACAAACTTACAACCAATGCAAAAGTCATGGTGAAGATTTCATATATTTTTGATATCTCCAGGCCATCCATGTACGGTACTTATTTGTTTTTTGTATCTTTTAACGTTTCTGATAAGGTTTATATTTAATCTTACTTAAATCACAGGTGACTGTTACAAGTATGGAGTCTCATTTTGAGATTTTCTCCCATATTTTAAAAAATAAAAGCTTCCTAAATGGGGAAAGCAAACACATCTGTGAACCGGTTAAACTAAAAGTGAGGCTGATGTTTCAAAATATTTAAGCTAGAGAAGCAAATCCTTTCTCCTCACCTAGCAAGGTGCTTAGCACTCAGTTCTCTTCATATTATCCTGGGGCATGAGGAAGAAAAATATTACAAGCTCCTCATCTTTTCTCTGGCAATAAAAATACTGATAAACTGACTGTTGTCCTTTTGTGACAGCCAAACTCTAGCTGTGTCAGGCAGTTAGGAAGAATGAGACTATCGTATCACTCTTCTTAATACAGTAGTAGCATCTTCTCTTTGCTGGGGGAACATTCAAACATGCAGTTCTGTACTTGCACAGTTTGAATTAAAACACATCACAAAGAAACATACAATTCCATGTCCTATTTCCTCACATTTAAAGCAGCTGAAGGCCACAGTGTGGTCATTAAATGTCAGTGTTTTCCGCAAGCTATTAATGCAATTTATTATAACGCTTTACACTTGATTACTGTATTTGGCAATTAATCCAGTTTTTCTAGTCAGCTTTGTATGCTAATTATAACAAAGCTGGAAGTTCTGTTTACAAATGTATTCTTTAATTAATTACAAGCAAACATCAGTTTCTGGGGGATTTTTTTTACATCAGATGTAGGACTGTCTTCTTTACTTGATTAAATAATTGTAGTTCTTGCCTCTAAACAGAAGGAGAGGAATATGTAAACTTTGACATATGCTTAGATGGTAACTTCCATTATTCCTGACCAATGTGCTGACTAGCACTGATGGGAATTATTGTTAACGGTGCACCACAATCTAGTCACCAGCTCTTCAGAAGAAATACACACAACTCATTATATATATACCACTGATTTCTGCTTGTGGCTAAAGGTTAATCACAGGTTAAACCTTGAAGATACTGTACTGGAAAATACAATGGAAAAGAGAAAGATATTAGGAAAAGAAGGAAAAGAGGAAGACGTTATTATGAAATGGATTGCCCTAAGCACATCCGATCTTGCTTGATTTCGGAAGCTAAGCAGGGTCGGCCCTGGTTAGTACTTGGATGGGCGACCACCAGGGAATACCAGGTGCTGTAGTCGCCTGGAGTAGGAACTGGCAAGCCACTCCAGGACTCCTGCCAAGAAAACTCCATGGACATGGAGTCACGAAGAGTCGGTCACGACTGTAACGACACAACAAACACACACACACACAATAAAGGAAACCCTGGCCATTTGCAAGATATGAGCAGTTCTGTTCATGAGAGGTCATGCATTCATATAGTCCCCATAAGTTGGAAGTTCCTTCACAGTGCAAACAACATATTTGAAGTGCTTGTGTGAATAATCCCTGATGCAGTGTAAACAGTGCTTCAGAAATACATGCAACTAAAGCCAATTCGGAATTTATGAATTTCATTTTGTCCCTAGCTCTGTGCTGGTCCTGACCTCCTCTGCAGTTCCTCCTGCCTACGTGATTAGGTTGATGTCAGGAGCAAAAGGGCTTCATCTGCCTGCTGCAAGATAAATGTGTTGACACTTTGCGGAGACTGCACCCTTTGTCTAATTTGTTCATATTAGTTGCCATCTTGTACAGCAACACTAGATATGAAATGTATTATGCATCCTATGACTCATAGTCTGATCAGTGCCGTGTTTTGTTCTTGTTAGGACATGAATTTCATTACAGGGCCTTCTTATCCAGGAGGTCAGTGCCTGTATAGAATCCATAATAGGGGACTGGATAATTATATGAAAGATGAGGCTGTTTACCTAAGTCACATACTAACATTGGGTCACAACTCAAGGCTTTGTAAGCAGAGGCTCCCAGCAGGTCCTGTTGCTCACCTCTTTAGTTAGAAGAATCAGTAGAAACACTGCTAAGTACTTAGTAACAATAATCATACATCACCAAGTCAATTCTGACTTATGGCAACCCTTATCCAGGATTTCCCCGCTATAGAATACTCAGAAGTGGTTATATATCATTTGTTTCTTATGGTAGCTGGGTCTTCTGGCTGGATCTTCTGAGATGCATAGTGTGGAACTGAATTCCCAGTTTCTAGCAACCTGATACCTAACTCACTGAATTATCTAGCCTGCTCTTGCTACCTAAGACCTTGCAAAGCTATGGTAAGTAGCAGTAAACAATCCTAGGCTAGATGAACAAATTATCTGACCCTGTACAAGAGAGTTTCCCATGAAGTGTCCCTTTTGTGGTTTGGCTATTTCAAGTGTGACCAGATCAGAATAATAATGAAAAACAACCAAAATATCTGAGTAGGTCTGCTAGAATAGTGTCACACTGGGTGCAGCATGGATGCGCTGTTGATCAATAAAACTAATCTGGGCATTGGAAAACATGATGCAGGGGCAAAAGGCATGAATATTTTCTATCTGATTGGGCTAGTAGCCATTAGTAATGAACAACAGTCAATACTGCCTGCCTTGCACAGAGAGTCATCCTTGCATTGACATCTCCCTAAATGACAGAAGGTGGTTATAAATATTAAAAGGATGCATATTTGTAAGTAAAAAGAACAAAATTATGAACCCACAATTGCTTGGGAACCCCACACATTCCAGAGGGCAGAGCATTTGTGAATTGTAGTAGGATAGATATTGAATAATAACCATCCCTGGTACTTTTGGGCAAATCTGCAATTTCCAAAGTACTGTAACTCTTCACTTAGAAAACAACAACAACCCTTTATTCTGTGTTTTTAATTTTATGCTGACTTTAACACACATCCTGAAATCTTGTTCTGCACTTACAAAAAAGCTGCAGATTTTAAAAGCAAATTACTGTAGGTTAAGAAGGTTACATAAAGATTATCTGTTGTATCTTGAGTTATACTACTTGGCATGCAACAGATAAGGCTCATGGTGATTTCTTAACTTACTATATGACAATTTGATTCCAAGATTTATTCCTTTTATGGAACTGTGCAATAGGACTTCAGCCACAAGTTCCAAACAACATAGAGCCTTGATTATTTTAAGTGGCTCGGATTTGAAATAATATAGTTCTCAGCCAGGAATCTGTATGAATTTTTTTTTGTGGGGGGAGTGGGGGAGGAACACAGAAAGCATCATTGTACTACATCATCAATTGTCTGATGTAACATGTAAACACTTCTGAGGAGGAAGTCACTGCCCCAACTCAGGAGGTAGATGGGTGGAGGAATGTGACTCAAAGGAGTAGAAGGCCAAGGGATCGCTCAGAGAGTCTCATATTGCACAATCAATTTGAGGCTCTTTCCCTCAGCACACCTCATGAGGCACACATAGAGGAAGAATTGGTTCCACCGGAGGATCTCTCCCTCATCACTATTGATGAGACACAAGATCAGGTACATGTACATGAACAGGCTGCAGGAGAGAAGCTTCTTGTACTAGGGGATTCTATAATTAGAAATACAGAGGGATGGATTTGTGACGAGCATGATAACCGGATGGTCACTTGCCTGCCAGGTGCAAAGGTTGCAGACATCACGAGAAATATAGATAGCTTGTTAGAGAGAACTGGGAAGGAGCCAGTGGTCATGGTACATGTTGGTATCAATGACGTTGGGAAGGCAAAGCGGTCAGTCTTGGAAGCCAAATTCAGGTTGTTAGGTAGAAGATTGAAGTCCCGGGCTTCCAAGGTAGCATTTTCAGAGGTGCTACCTGTTCCTCGTGCAGGACCCGCCAGGCAGGCAGAACTCAGAAGCCTCAATGCGTGGATGAGGCGATGGTGTCGAGAGGAGGGCTTTAGATTTGTCAGGAACTGGAGAACATTTTGGGACAAGCCAAACCTGTTCAGGAGGGATGGGTTGCACTTGAATCAGGATGGGACCAGATTGCTGGCACTCAACCTCAAAAGGGCAGCAGAGCAGCTTTTAAACTGATAACTGGGGGAAAGCCGACAGGAGCTGAGTGGCATCCGGTTCGGAACACATCATCCTCGGGGAATGAGGTTGAAGAAGGTAGAGAATCACATAGAGATGGCGTAGCAGGTATTAGCACTGGGATAATAACGGAATATGACAGTTTGTCTACTGATAATAAAAGCTGTTCGGGAGAAAGAACAAGGCAGCAGCTGTTGTTGCGGGACCCACTGTACAGGTGCTTCTACGCCAATGCTCGAAGCCTCCGAGCAAAGATGGGAGAACTTGAACATTTGGCAGCTAGGGATAACATAGATATAATAGCCATAACAGAAACCTGGTGGAATGTGGAGAACCAGTGGGATACAGCAATCCCAGGCTATAAACTCTATAGAAGGGATAGAGAGGGGCGGGTTGGAGGAGGAGTGGCCATCTATGTCAAAGAAGGGGTAAAATCCAGCAGAATGGAGATGGACAGAGGAATGGAGATGGACAGAATCACTGTGGGTTAAACTACCAGGTCCAAGGAGTGATGTGATCGTTGGAGTATTCTATCGTCCACCAGATCAAAACCTTGAGGGGGACCTTGAAATGAGGAGAGAAATCATGGAGGTGGCTAAGAGGGATAGGATAGTAATCATGGGGGACTTCAATTATCCCCACATTGACTGGGCCAATGCGAGCTCCGGGCAAGAAAGAGAAATTGGGTTTCTCGACTTGCTGAATGACTGTGCCTTAGAGCAACTTGTCACGGAGCCCACCCGAGAACAGGCAACTCTGGATCTAATATTGTGTGATACTCAGGACCTGGTCAGGGGTGTGAATGTCACTGAGCCTCTGGGGAACAGTGACTGATGAAAATTAATTAATAAGAATTAATAAGAATTAATAGAATTAACTCAATATAAGAATAAAGCCAGAAACTATTATAAAGAGTTAAACCTGACTGAAGGTATTAGGTCATGCTGGCATAAAACCCAGGTGCCAGTCTGTAAAAATAGCAAATTCTTGTGGTTAAACCAAGATAAAGGGAAGCGAAGATGGCACAGATAAGTGGGCACCATCTCATGGTGCCAAAAGCGTCATTTTCTGGGAATTCAATCTCAAACTAAAAATAGGCAAAAGCCATTTCTGAGAATTATGACGAAATACGTAAGCTGCGGTTACAGAAAGAGTATAAAAGACCACGGAAACCATCACTCGGTGTCCAGAGCAACAAGGCCGTTTGGCCGTGTTATGCTTTGGACCATTAAGCTAAGATGTTTACTAACCTATCTCTGTACTGTATGTGTTCTGTTGAATCTCTGTCTGTCTTTAATAAACCTTTTTGCTATAACTAACTAAGCGTGGCAGCTTTGATGAACCACCAATATCATGTATTAACAACTTATATAGGTGCATTGGCAACTAACAAAGAAGAACAACCTACACCCATATTCTTTAGCTTAAATTTATCCTTATCACCATGCTGCAATTACCTTTGCCATGCATGTCGGAGGAAGAGTGTCAACCAAATCAGACATAAAAACCCTTGATTTTCGAAGGGCAAACTTCCCTCAGATGAGGAAAATAGTTAGAGAGAAACTGAAGGGGAAGGTTAAAAGAATCCAATCTCTTCAGAGTGCATGGAGCCTGTTTAAAACAACAATAATAGAGGCCCAGCACAAGTGCATACCACAAAGAAAGAAGAGCTCATTTAAGTCCAAGAGGGCACCGGCATGGTTAACGAGTGGAGTTAGAGAGGCTCTAAAGCACAAGGAGAGGTCCTTCTGTAAATGGAAATCCTCCCCAAATGAGGATAATAAAAAGGAACACAAACTCTGGCAAAAGAAATGTAAGAAGATGATAAGGGAGGCAAAGAAAGACTTTGAGGAACGAATGGCTAGCAATATAAAGGGTAATAATAAAAGCTTCTTTAAATATGTTAGAAGTAGAAAACCTGCCAGAGAACCAGTTGGCCCTCTGGATGGTGAGGGAGGAAAAGGGGAGGTTAAGGAAGACTTGGACATTGCAGAGAAATTGAATGAGTTCTTTGCGTCTGTCTTCACGACAGAGGACCTTGAGCGGATTCCGCTGCCTCAGCCACCCCTCTTGACTAAAGAATTAAATCAAATACAGGTTAAAAGAGAGGAGGTTTTAGGACTAATTGATAAATTGAGGATTAACAAGTCACCGGGCCCAGATGGCATCCACCCAAGGGTTATTAGGGAACTGAGAAATGAAATTGCAGATCTCTTAACGGTTATATGCAACTTGTCTCTTAAAACGGCCACAGTGCCGGGGGACTGGAGGATAGCAGATGTCACACCAATTTTTAAAAAAGGAAGGAGGGGGGACCCGGGAAACTACAGGCCGGTTAGCCTTACATCTGTCCCAGGGAAGATGGTGGAAAGCCTCATCCAAGAGAAAATCTTAAAACACATAAAAGAACAAACCTTGCTGAGAGAAAATCAGCATGGCTTCTGTAAGGGTAAATCTTGTCTGACAAACCTCTTAGAATTTTTTGAAAAGGTCAACAGGCACGTGGATTTGGGTGAACCGGTTGATATAGTCTATCTGGATTTTCAAAAAGCTTTTGACACAGTCCCTCACCAAAGGCTGCTGAGAAAATTGCACAGTCAGGGGATAAGAGGGCAGGTCCTCTTATGGATTGAGAACTGGTTGAGATCCCGGAAACAAAGAGTAGGTGTCAATGGGAAATTTTCACAATGGAGAGAAGTGAAAAGCGGTGTGCCCCAGGGCTCGGTCCTGGGACCGGTGCTTTTCAATCTGTTCATAAATGACCTGGAGACAGGGATAAACAGTGAGGTGGCCAAGTTTGCAGATGACACAAAACTTTTCAGTGTGGTAAATACCAGAGAAGATTGTGAAGAGCTCCAGAAGGATCTCTCCAAACTGGGGGAATGGGCTACGAAATGGCAAATGCGTTTTAATGTAGCCAAATGTAAAGTAATGCATATTGGGGCAAAAAACCCAAACTTCGTTTATCAACTCATGGGCTCTGAGTTATCCGTGACGGATCAGGAAAGAGATCTTGGTGTGTTGGTGGACAGCTCCATGAAGGTGTCTCCCCAATGTGTGGCAGCCGTGAAGAAGGCCAATTCCATGCTAGGGATTATCAAAAAGGGGATTGAAAATAAAACAGCCAACATTATAATGCCATTATACAAAACAATAGTAAGGCCCCACCTGGAGTATTGTGTACAATTCTGGTCACCGCATCTCAAGAAAGACATAGTGGAACTGGAAAAGGTACAGAAGAGAGCGACTAAAATGATTACCGGGCTGGAGCACCTCCCTTATGAAGAAAGGCTAAAACATTTGGGCCTCTTTAGTCTGGAAAAAAGGCGCTTGAGGGGGGATATGATTGAGACGTACAAAATAATGCAGGGTATGAGTAAAGTGGATAGAGGGAAGCTCTTCTCTCTCTCCCAAAATACCAGAACTAGGGGACATACACTCAAATTGAGGGCTGGGAGAGTAAGAACAGACAAAAGAAAATATTTTTTCACCCAGCGCGTTGTAAGTCTATGGAACTCCCTGCCACAGGATGTGGTGATGGCATCTGGCCTGGATGCCTTCAAAAGGGGATTGGACAGATTCCTGGAGGAAAAGTCCATCACAGGTTACAAACCATGATGGAGATGTGGAGTCTCCAGGCTTTAAACCGGGTTACTTCAAGGGCCAGATGCAGGGGAGTGGTATCAGGAGACAGATATCTAGTCTCATGCACTCCCAAACGCACCTGGTGGGGCCGCTGTGAGATACAGGAAGCTGGACTAGATGGGCCTTTGGCCTGATCCAGCATGGCTCTTCTTATGTTCTTATGTTCTTATGTTCTTATTGTCACTCATTTTTTGGTTTGTATGTTAATGATGCAAAAATATATACAGTATGTATGCATGTATGTGCACCTGTGAGAGAAGTTAATGCGCAATCACATTACCAAATATACATATATTTATTTCAAATATTTATACAGTATCAGACTTTTGTGCACATGGTTCAAGACAGTTATATAGTATATTCATAAGCTCCTCCTTTCCACTCATGGTTTTCTGTTTTTACTGTACAGTATTATTAAATTGCTAAGATTCACAGTTTTCCCCCCTGAGGGAGAAATGCACAATTTATTTATTTATTTATTTATTTATTTATTAGTCTTATATCCCGCCCATCTTCCCCAAAGGGAACTCTGGGCGGCTTACAGCAATAAAAGCAAATAATAAAAACACACAATACAAAACAAGCAGGAGGCGATAAGGCAAGATGGCGGCAGAACCCAGGGCAGGGAGAAAAAAAACAAAACTCTAACTGAGGAGGTTGCCAAAAGCCTCTCTAAAGAGATGAGTCTTCAGGGCTTTTTTAAAGGCAGGCAGGGACTCCAACAGGCGCAGCTCACTGGGGAGATGATTCCAGAGCGCGGGGCCCACCACAGAGAAGGCGCGGTCTCGCGTACGCGATTTCCGCGCCTCTCTGGGTGTGGCCACCCTCAGTGAGCGCGCCTGCGCCAATCTCGTGGGTCTGGACCCAGTTGCCCTTTGGGAGATACGCTCCGCCAAGTACTCTGGTCCCAAGCCGTGGAGGGCTTTGAAAATCAAAACCAGGACCTTGAACCTGATCATATTGTCATATAAATGTCACAATATGGACTTTGAGTGAAATTGACAAGGCAAATCAGAAACCACTATATTGTTTAAAAAAAAAAAACCTTGAGAATTTCCCAGTAGGGAAATATATAGAGAACAAATCAAGACTATGTGCCAGAACTAAATTGAATAAGTAATTGACAGCACTGCTTTTAATTGGAGATTTTCATCAATCACAGTAATTATTTTACTACAAGTCAATTTTATCATACTTAGTAGGGATGTGCATGGTGAAAACATTCACGTTTGATTTGTTTCAGATTCTTCTGGTGGGGAGTATAGCTTTCATCTTTGTGTCTTTCATGCCCTGAGCCTTTCATAAAATGTAAAAAGGATCGGATGTTTGGAGTTCTTCTGTTTTGTTTTCCCCCATTTGTGTTTTATGTGGCACTCAGCAAACATTTATTTTAAAAAACTCATAAAATCAAGTCTTGAAAAACAGCAACAAGGCAACAGACCCTCAATTTACTTCCTCAAAAAGCATGCAACAATATACAAGAAAAGAAAATATTGGTCGTAACCTATGTAGGCATTCATATTATCCAATACTGTAACCACTACCACTCATCATCACATAAATACAGTATCACCAGGCAACAGTACAGATAAAAAAAAGAAAAAACATCACAATCAGACCTTTTAATGTGGCACTATTTTATGTTACAGTTGTACCCCACCGTTTCACGGTTCATATACTGTGGTCCCGGTATATACTGGGTCTGCAGTATATGAAAAAAAGGCCTCCTAAGGTAAGGAGGAAAGGCCTTCCCAGGACCATCAGAGGCCTCAAAAGTGCTTTCCCGCAAACTGGAAGTGATTTTTGGTAAACCAGAAGTGACCTCCAGATCACTAGAAAGCACTTTTGGGGCCTCCGAGGGCCTAGGAAGCCCCTTGCAGGCCCGATCAGAGCAGCGCCAAGCCTGAGGTAAGTACAAGAGCCCCCAGATTGCCCGCCCTGTCTTGACCCGACCCAGCATCCGCATATTGCGGATTTTCAATTATTGCGGGTCAGGTCGGGTCCCTAACCTCCGCAATAGGCGGGGGGTTACTGTACCTCACTCCTCCTACCATAATTAATTATTGTGCCATGTCTGTTGGCTGCTTAATTGGCACTGACCCTGACAAACCAATTCCCTCTCTCACAATCCTTGGCACTACAACGGCCACTGCTTTAGCTGTGGTGCTACTCACAGCAAAAATTTCTTCAGACCACACATAGGGAAGAAGTAAGCCCTGTCTGCACGAGCAATAAACCTTTAAGGTAGCAGAGACACTATTGGCTGGTGTCAGAAATGGGTAAGAAGGCAGGGAGGTTGACTAGCTGGCTTCATGCACATAAAGAAACTGGGAAAGTAGGGGAACATGGAACATGAAGTACATTTAGAACCTTGCAGTTTTCTTTGAGAGGTCCTGGGAAGCTGGCTGAGAAAGCAAGGGTCAGTATTGACCAGAAATAAAGAGGAATGTTGTGACTGCCTTTGGGGGAACATTAAAGCAGAACGAAAGGGATGTAACTCTCCCACCTTATATCTCACCATCATAAGGTAGTTGGTTTCCTTTCCTGGAGTCATGCAAAATTGAGGGAGGATTACAGTTGTATGAAAGAATTGACACAATATTGGCAGCAATTTCTTTAGCTGTTCAATGCCACTAAAAAAAGCAGTAACTGAAAAATTCTAACTGAAACACGTACCAAAAGTAGGTGGTATGGAATCGGGAGAAGCCTCTTAGCAGAAATGTTTTTATGCCAGCAAAGTCCCCTTTCGACTGCCTGGTTTCAGAGGATGTACCTGTAGGGGAAGTCTACATGTTCTGCTGGCTATGATCTTGGCAGGAGAGCCGAAGGAAGGGACAGAAAAGGGATGGGACAAGGGAGAAGCAACTCAAGGGCACAGCCTCTGCATAGGCACATTTTAAGGCCAAGTTAAAACTGTCCAAATTGTACAGCATCCCTAGGCAGGAAGGGTTTGAATTCAGCATTGCTCCAACAGTCCTAGTATCAGTTCAGCTGGTTAGTTAAGACTACACTCTTAGAGAATCTGCAAACCATTTGGCTTTGTCTCATCTTGGCACAAAGTGGATTCTCTCCCCCACCCCCCAATACAATGTTAACCAGGGATATTGAGTTCTAGTAATGAATCTCATTGTTCACTTCATATATGAGTACATAATCTAGGCAGGAATTTCCTAAATGTGTTAGCTGTTCTTCATTAATCTTAGAGGCAAAGTAAATAGTGGCACATATGGGAGAAACTTACCTGTGTTTCTAAGATACCTGCATGTTATATGCATCACAAGTTCTGACAGCACATGACATCAGATAATGGATAGTCTATGGACAGAATACTATTGGGTTCTGCATAAGATTGTCCTAATTTTGTTCTGACTAATTGTGGCTAATAGACTAAATGCCAGGGCACATTTCAGTTGTGCAGTAGGGGGTGTGACCAGGCAGAAAACCAAAATATATCCTTGAACCTTGTCAATTAGCAGCAACCAGCCCCTTTTAAATTGCAACAAGATAATAACAACAAATGGACTTAAAGGAAAAATATTTCAATCAAATTGACTTGAGCTAATCAGACCAAAATAGAATACCATTGGTTTCATTTGTTATATTCAAATGAAATCTAGATCCTATCATATAAAATAATCTACATTTTATTTGGAAATCAAAATAGAAATAGCATACCTTATTCTTATATGACTCTTTGCAATGGAGATTTATACACATCAAAGCAAGTTTCCATGTTCAGATCTCCTTGCTGGATCATGCCTGTGTGTTTAAAAAACCAGGTACTTCCCTAGCTGAACCCCTATATATCTAGCTCTCAGGTAGAGTCATGAGCTCAACAATAAATTCTGTCTGGATAGCCCTGAAAGCTGGGGATGCCCATTTCAAAGGGAAGCACAAATAACACGTGTTGTACTGAATAAATTAAAGCACGATACATCTCAAACAATGCTGTTGTCTTCTTAGATGGCTTCCGTAACAGATGCCAGGTATGGACACCGGGATGCTTCCGACCAGAACTTTGATTATATGTTCAAACTCCTGATCATTGGCAACAGCAGTGTGGGAAAGACGTCCTTCCTCTTCAGATATGCTGATGACACTTTCACACCAGCCTTTGTCAGTACAGTGGGAATTGACTTCAAAGTGAAAACTGTTTACAGAAACGATAAGAGGGTAAAGCTTCAGATTTGGGTAAGTACAGATAACTAATTAATCATTTCCTATGTGAAACAATGCGCCCACTGCCATATCATTGCAGGATTACAGGGCTTTGGTTTGTTAGAGGATTTGTCTATTTTTACCCTTGTAAAATAAACACTAAAGACCAGGTATGGGGAAAATGGGAATGGCGGCTCATTGGGCTAACTAGAGTGCTGAAACTGTCAGCTGCAAAGTCGGCAGGTGGGCGGTTCAAATCCCAGGTGCCATACAGCAGAGTGAGCTCCCGCTGTTAACCCCAGCTCCTGCCAAACTAGCAGTTCAAAAGCATGTAAATGCAAGTAGGTAGGTAGGTACCACTGTAAAAAGCGGGAAGGTAAACAGTGTTCCGTGTGCAGAAATGCATTCAGACATGCCGGCCACATGGCCACCAACTTGCCTAATACTGGCTCTTTGGCTTAGAAACAGAGATGTGCACCGCCCCTAAAGTCGAACACGACTAGCATGCATGTCCAGGGGGAACCTTTACCTTTACCTTTATGGGGAAAATAGGGCCCTCCTTGCAAGACTGGGACTCTTATCAGCTCTAGTTAGGATACTGACTGTTGAAGACCAACAAGAGCTGCAGCCAAACAGTCTTAAGAAGACCATACATTTTCCATCCCTGCTTTGTAGTTTTTATCTGGAACTATTTTAGTTATCTGTGACCCACTAAGGGTCTGCTAAGAACATGGTTTTTGGGTGTCTTCTTGTGTACAAAGACAGTTCCCCTTCTGTTAAGCTGTTTCCATTCTCCTTCCCTTGAAACGGCTATGTTTCATTCACTCACTTTTTAAAAAGCGTCTACATGGCAATGCAATTACAGTGGTACCTTGTATAAAGGAATTAATTTGTTCCAAATGAAATTATGTTAAGCAAATTTTCCTTTATACAAATTCCCATAGGAATGAATTGAAAATGGAGTAATCCCGTTTTTATGTTGTACGGATTTTCCCCATAGGCGATTATGTTAAGCAAATTTACCCTATCTCCAGAATGTTTTATGTTGTACAGATTATATGTTATACAAGCTGTTTGTTATACAATGGTCCACTGTACCTACCCAACCCACTGCTTTTGTTGTTGCTGCTGTCCTCATTTGTTGTATTTTCCCCTTTGGATTTTTTAATGTGATTTATGCAAACTGTTTCCTTAATAAAATACAAATTGCACCATCAGCATCATGAAAAAAGCCCTTCCAATGGTTAATGGAAGAGAAGAAGCAAAAGGAAGAAAGGAAGAATTTTGAAATTTTGACACTTAAAATGTTTATATACTTTATGAGTTTCATCTATGAAAGATGAATCTGTGATTCTCAAAGAACATTCAATATTATATTAACATCAACAAGAGTGAGTTGAAATATCATTAGATAATAGGCTTTCAAGTGGAGATCTAGGAAACACTGTGTTTACGAAATTTAGATATTCTGAAATTTCATTTCAAAATATTTTTGGTTTGAATCTTGATTGTTTGATTGTGTTACAATTTAGTGAATTACCCCAGACAAATGGATGGCAACATGGAAATGAGTTAGGTTTCTCTGGTTTACCTTTGAAGTTTTTAGGTGGATTTGTTAAGGATGGAAATCTATCTGGGAGATACAGCATAGTGCAATTATGTAGTAGTGCCCTAAAAATCCCCTAGATTTGCTAACCTTGAGTACGCATGTATAGTTTTTTCTTATGGTGTCTCATCTGGAGGGGAGCCTACATCAAGAGACAAATACATGGGATGGACAACTGCAAGACTCCCCATATGCTGGCCTAGCTCAAACCAATTTGGTTCTGAAAGAGGTAGCAGGAAATCAGCTGCTCCTTTGGCTCTCCACAGTCTACACAATATTCCATTTTGAATGTTTTTAGCGGAACTATGACTAATAAATCCAATTAAGCAGGAAAAAATATTTTATAACCCTACAGCTGCAGTGCTATTAAGTGAAAGTGTTTTGGATTCGTTATTTTACACTGTTCTATTGATACGGATGACCCACAATGCTTAATATCCCTGCCACCAAGTGGGACAGACTCTAAGAAAAAGAAGGAGAGAGTCAGGTTATTCCTTATCCAAAAGCATTCTCAGTCAACCTCTTTCTCCTCCAATGAATTATAGGGAAAGTTTTTCAGAGATAGGGACTGTGTTGGGAGGAATCAAAATAGACCGCGAAATGAGATCACAAGCCACAGTGCTTCCGAACACACACACACACCTATTAGCCACCGTTCTCTTCGTGTTAAGAAGCTTCAAAGAGCTAATTTAAAATGTTAACATTTGAAATGTTATTTTTAAACATGGCATTAATAGAGCTGTCTTGCTAGTCCAGGCTATTACAGATATTAATTTCTTTTAAACTGTCAAATTTCCATTGCTGATCAAGAAATAAAGCTTAGCCCAGTCTTCATGAGAATGTTTTTCAGATCAATAAATCCTTTTACATATTAAAAGTAGTTCCATAATTAATGTGCCCTAAAAGATACCAGCGATCCTCACCTACGTGTTGTTATATAAGGCGATCCACACATCATTTTCTCCCTCTTAACCTTGTGGTCACCTAATTACTGTAATTTGGAATCTATTCAGCAAAATGAAGTTATTTATAACAAAACAGGTTTAAATATCTTGCAGTCATGTTGTTCATTCTTTTATTCTTTTGCACACACCTTTTTCTGTTTAGGCTGTATGTTGAAGGTAAGGAACAATTACCCTTTAAAAAAAAAACAGCACTTTGAGGGCTGCAAAGCAATAGCGGCTTGGCAAAGTGTGTTAAAAATAGCCAGTTCTGTCTTGAAAACATAACAGGAATATGTTACAAAGAATGTGCACTTTATAATATTGTAAGATACTCTTGTTTTATGAAGGTCATTTGGTTCAATGAACTGAATAAACATTTTTCAAATGAGAATATTCCAGTGCTTAACTGGATGAGATGAGATTGGCAGTTCTTTTTGTATGCATCTATTTTAAAAACTACAGCTCTTACAAGGTCTTTGTACATTATAATTATTTGTAGCATGTGAAATGTAATAGGCTGAATAATAGACCTTCACAAAAAAGGAACTGTAAAACCATATGTATGTATTCAAGAGCCTATGCAAATCTACTCACATGTAACTGCCAGGGTTAATGAGACTTATTGCCAGGAAGCTGTGCATTGGCTTAATCTGAGAGTGAAATCCTATTCTAATTTGCTTGGGAGCAAACTCTCATTGAACACAGTGGCAGTGACTTCTGAGCAGAAATACAGTACACAGGACTGCAATCAACTGCACTATATACATAGAGAACTGCTTCTGGGACTTTGTGTGTGTGTGTCTGTGTGTGCATGCGTGCGCACGCACACATATGTGCATGTATCCTTTTTAGCATTTTAGAAATGTTATCATTTTATTATCTGCAGTCATTTTATTGACAGCTATTTCAAATGAAAATGTACACAAATATTATTCTGTAGCTGAAAGGAGCCATGTTTGTGAGTTTGCTGTTTGATCTATTCAGTTTTAAGTAAATGAAACTTTTTTTTATTGTTTCTCAGACTGTCTCAGAGTGAGTTATTGAGTTAATGCCATCTGAAAGAGAAAAAGTGGTGGACTAATCTGGGTAATAGGAAGCTATTCTAAGCTGTGTATCGCAGCACTTCTAAAAATCTCTGGCA
>JAHTLZ010000129.1:44435575-44515852 GCA_023846285.1 Phrynocephalus versicolor
CCACATTGCTGTTTAAATGTTATCAGCTCCTCATAGAAATAACACTTGTGATTCAACAAAAAAAGAAAAAAGAAAAAAGAAAAAGATTAGAGCCAAATGTCTCTTATCATTTTATTTTCACACTAGACATTTCCCTCATGTTGAGATAGGCACTCAGTTTATACTGCTCTTTGTGTGCTCTTCTCAAGTAGCAAGCGAGGTCAGAAGTGCTCAGAGAACAATTTTAATTGCATTTGGCCAAGGTTCAGTGCAATTTAGTAGACAGTACAACAAATATAAGCTGGCTGGATTGCTCAGTTGGTTGGCACGCCAGAGTTCTGCCGCTCACTATCCCTTCGGCTGTTAGAGCAATACAGCAATGGAACCAATGCCCTCAAGAGGTGGTAAGCACACCAGTGATGGAGGAAGTCAAGAGACATTTGGACAACCACCTGGCAGACCTCCTTTGGTTTGTTTTCCTGCACGGAGCAAGGGGTTGGACTTGATGACCTTAAAGGCTCCCTTCTAACTTCACTATTCTGTGATTCTAGGATTCTAAGACAGTCGTGGCAAAACTTCGGCACTCCAGATGTTTTGAACCACAACTCTCACAGTCCTTTGTCATTGGTAATACAGGCTTGGAGTTCTGGGAGTTGTGGTCCAAAACATCTGGAGTGCCGAAGGTTCACCTCCACTGTTCTAGGAGAAGAGTCAGCCTTTAGGCTTTAGGCTTTAGGCTAGCTAAAGGTTTCCAACGCACCAACAGAAGAAGAGACTGGTGAACTACTCTAGAAATCCCTGTTAGCTGCCTAGATGCCTTAAGCACATCCGATCTCACCTGATTTCGGAAGCTAAGCAGGGTCAGCTCTAGTTAGTACTTGGATCGGAGACCACCAGGGAATATCAGGTGCTGTAGGCACCTGGAGTAGGAACTGGAAAACCATTCCAGCATTCCTTCCAGGAAAACTGCATGGACATGTGGTCACGAAGAGTTAGTCATGACTGTAATGGCACAACACACAAATATCCCTTGGGAAGGATCACATACATTGGAATCAACTTGATGGTACAATCAGTCAATCTGTCAATCATTTTTTTTATTATTATTATTATGACCACAGGACAGTGATTAAAAGAACAAAACAAAACCAGCAAAATAGCTGCTATTTTCATACACAGGAACTCACAGAGATGTTATATAACAAAACACATGTCTGCTTTATACAGCTATAGGATATTTGCAGTATGATTGGTGAAGTGATTTAATCTCTTTCTTCTTGAACATGCCACTGCAAAGAATTTCCCTACCTTGGATTGTTTTTTATTGAGGAGCCAAGAAGGAGGAATAAAATATAAAACTTATCAGATCTGCCCGGGATTTTTAACAGGAGAAATAGACATGGAGTGTCCTTGTAAAACAAAGACAAACGAACAAACAGATAATCAAATTCAAATATGCTCAGCAGCCTCAGCTATACCTGACTGGGGGGGGGGGGCAAAAGTCATTGTGAATATGCTGATATCTTCCTTCTTGAAGCATCAATGGTAACTCATTTAAACAAACCAGGGTGAGAGGTCATTTGCTGTCATTCCCAGCCATAGGCTCATCTGGCATTCTTGCTCTCTACCTAGAGTGCTATGTCCCAGATTTGCTATTTAATGGTCTAGCTTTCAACACCCCAAGCTGTCTCAAAAGTCGGGGAGGAGTGAACCCATAGGATAGTTATTTCTCTTTGGTGATTAGATCAGATATTCCTTAAAATTAAGAGACTCTGTCCAAGGGGATTAAGGTTTAACTTAACCACCCACTAGTTGTTTGGAACCAACCACATGTTTTAATTGTGGCCATTCCTGATTCTGTTCTCAGTAGGTCATCGGAGATGCAGCATAGCTCACCACTCTTTGGATGGTCCTGCTGAAAGTTGGCAAATACCTTTGTATTTGCATTGCCGCCTTGCTCTGGCACACTTTTAATATACACAATGTGTGTGAGGCACTTTCTGAGAAGAAAAAAAATCTCAGAAAACAGTCAGTTACTTGAGCATTTTCAGTGATGTGGGGTTTCTCAGCAATCCACTGTCCAGTTGTCTGTCAAACTACATGTAGATATTTTTAATTATTTTCTTCACGATGCCATGCCCATTTGTCTGCCACTAGAATGTAATTCACATTTTGGTGAAGGCAAGAATTTGAATATTCTGGTAGTTCATTACAAGCTGCTCCTCTGAACAGTTTGCTCTAAACAGTCCTCCTGGGGACTCTCCTAAGGTCTGTTTGTGAGGAAGGCAACATAACTGAATTGTTTCTGCACCATATAGCAGAGAATGACCTATTTGTGAGTTTAGGTAAATGGGTGTTAGCATTAGATAGAGACTGGACCATGAAACTGATATACTGGTGGGCAGGTCTCATGCCACTTTTGACTGGTGGGCCTATTGGATAAATGGCCCTCTGAAAAGCTCCTAATTCTTTAATAATTATTTTCATACAATGTACAAAAGAGAATAAATAATATATAGAGTGGAAAATAGATTTCATGTTTGGCCTGTAGTTAATCACAGGAAATTCTATCAAATGCTGATTTCAGGTATCCTAATGTAGCCACCACATAGTATTCCCTAAGATCTAGACCTGTAGTTGACTGCAAGATGTAAGATGTGGTGATGGAGAATGGTAGAACAGTTGACCCTAAAGTCTTCTTGCTCCTTTGGTAAGATATTTTTCCAGTCTAACCAGTTCCCAAACGTTGAGCATAGCAAGCTGATTGGTTAATAATTTGAAAGGCACCCATGATCCCCTTTTCATGTATTGGGATAAAGTCAATCATACACCATTCTATGGATCTGGGCTGTTTAGTCAATCTGTGACGAGTGCGGCCAACATCAATCAATGGCAGTTTCAATCACTTCTAGTGGGATCATGTGGGCCCCAAGGGCCTTTTAAGTTCTGATTCTGCAACTGGAGGCCCAAAGCAATGATTTTTCAAAGTTGATGTTTTTAGGGACGGCCTGCTCTGACCCACTGCTTGAAAATTGGACTCCTAGGTTTTAGCAGAGACTCAGAAAGTCATATTCAAGGCTTCTGCTTGGAAACTGCCTTCTACGATGTGTTAGAAGAGTAGAGAATCATTTGTCCTGGCAGCTAGAATTTGCTGAGATCACATTTCCTGTAATACTACTCTTTCTTTTTGATGAGTTTTTTGTATATTGGTTTTTGAAGTTGCAGTTCAGAGGAAATTGATCTGACTGTACTCATCCTATATTGTTTAGATGAGAGTGTTAGTTGTTTCTTTGGTGTTCCACACTTGTTGTCTTGCTTAAAAAAGACTGATGGAGGGAGAGCACTTTTTGCCATCCAAGTCTTACCTGCAAACAATCTTGAATCTTAGCAGTAGTCACTTTGCTACAAAGCCAGGAAGCCTGATCTGAACTAAGAAGAGTTGTTTGTCTGCTTTCTTGAACCAATTACGTTGTCGTAATTGGGGTTAGGCATGAGATCTATACCAAAGTTCTCTAATATATGAGTAGCTTGGTTCCGGTCTTTCTGTTTTAAAGGAATTGCCAAGTGGTCACTGTCTTGGCACATCCTCATTTTTAAATGAACAACTGGATCTGGTGTCTTCTGTGAATAAAATCTGGTTTCCTGACCAGTCAGTGAGATACCTAAGGGTAAATAAATGTAATATATCTGGAAGCATGCTTTAAGTACAGTGGTATCTCTACTCCTCTGCTTACGAGTTTAATCCGTTCTGAATGCATGCTCTTAAGTTGAACAACTCTTAAGTAGAGCAGCCCTATCTAAATAAATAAATAAATACAAATAAATATAGACTGCATCTAAAATTTGTAAGGCAGTGGTTAAAACGTCAATGGTTTTTCGCTTTTAAGTCGAATTGCTCTTGAGCCACTCGTAAGTAGACGTACCACTTTATTTATATTGTTTAAGTACATTTCAGTTTTCTAATTGGAGAAAAGGAATTTTAGTGTGAATATGCGACTGCATTTGTTGTTGTTGTTGTGTATCCTCAAGTCACCTCCAACATATGGCAACCATATGGATGAACAATCTCTAAATTGTCCTGGTTTCAGCTGCCCTGCTCTTGTAAACTCAAATCTATGGCTTCCTTTAGGGAGCTGGGAATGTTTAGCCTTACAAAAAGAAGGCTGAGAGGGGATATGATAGCTGTGTTTAAATATCTGAAAGGATGTCACGTTGAAGAGGGAACAGTTTTGTTTTCCATGGCTTCAGAGACTAGGACTCAGAGCAATGGTTTCAAACTACAGGAAAAGAGATTCCATTTGAACATTGGGAAGAACTTCATGACAGTTAGAGCTGTTCGGCAGTGGCATATGCTGCCACAAAGGAGGGTGGTGGAGTCTCCTTCTTTGGAGGTTTTTAAGCAGAGGCTGAATGGCCACCTGTTGGGAGTACTGTGATGGGGGTTCCTGCATGGCAGGAGGTTGGACCTGGATGGCCCTTGAAGTCTCTTCCGACTCTATGATTGTATGAGTCAATCCAACTCATGTTTCATCTTCCTCTTTTTCCTGCTACCTTCCACTTTCCCCAGAGAATCCTGCTTTTTCGTGATGAGCCCCAAATAGGACAGCCTCTAGAGATAGTCCAGGCTTGATTTGATCTATATGATGGACCAATTCTAGAGTTTAACTTGCCTGTCATCACTACAGGCAGTGGAGTATATTAGAGAGAGATCAGTTACATATTTTTAAAGAATCAATGAGTTTTCACATTTTGGGCCTTGGAAAGGAAGATAGGCATTTATAATCATAGTCTATAATATTTATATATATAAAATCTAGATAGATAGATAGATAGATAGATAGATAGATAGATAGATAGATAGATAGATAGATAGATAGATAGATAGATAGATATAATCAACAACTGTCTACTTCATATAATGCAAAATTTCTCCTGTTCTGCAGGTACAGAGCAATAATTAACATATAGCATCTTCAACCTCTCTGAAGTCTCAGATAAACTTCTGTAGTACTGTTGTCAAAATGAATACTAAGTATCTCTGCAAACTGGTGCTGAATGTGGTTTTCCACTTCTGTTTCTAGATTCCTGCCATACACTTGATTTTGATCCACTGCTTATCTAACTGGGCTTTAGCTTAGAAGCGGCAGACAAGGAAACATTTATAATTCTGGACTTCAGCTGTATTGCTAGCTGGGGTATTCAAGGAATTATTTGAAAACCAGGACCCTTCTCCATTAGGATTAGGTGCTATCTTTGCTATCCTGTACCTTCTCTTTACCCCAGTCATTCTGAGATTTTTCAAGTCAATGGCAGACTCAAAGATAATTTTCATATTCCTAATAGAAGAAGCTATATATGGATTTTTGAGAGCTACTGCAATCTATAATCTCATTTCATGCCCATTTTAAAAAAACATATCCACTGAAGTAGATTTCTCTCAGAGATATTAATAGTCTTGATGGGTGCCTGAGATACAGTTCCACCGCAATTATGCACAGCTGCAAGCGGAAATGCATAACATCATCCTATTTTTGTGGAGCTAATTCAAGCAAATTGAAACTTGACAACCACTAATTACACTGAACCACTCTTTCTTCCTCCTTTTTTCAAAAATTGGCTGCAGCTGCCTACATGTAAAATATGCTAACATTCCTTAAAATGCATATTTTGTTAATTGGCATCGGACAGGTGAAATGACGCATGGTGACAGTGAAGGATGATTTATTTTTATAACTTTTTGAATCAAACAGAAATTCTGAAGTTGTAGTTCTACAACTATACACCAATATTTTCAGAGGATAACACTGCAAATAGATATATTGTCCCAAAAGGTTAAAAGTTATGCCTCTTTTCTCAGGAGTTTGAATGCAGATCTGTCAGATAAATTGGATGACAATAAATGTTTGGTTCATCATTCAGTGGTTATCCAATGTGTCTTATTAATTAGGAGCAGCAAGTGGATTGCCAATATTTCCCTATTTAATTTAATGAAAATTGGCATATAGGAAGAAATGCTTCTCCTAATTAATAGAGTCAGCTGGAGGAATCAACTCTTCACCGATTATAAATGGTGTGTTGTGTTGCTTATTTTTACAAATCAGTGTATGCACCCTAGTTCCAGTCTCACTTAGCAGTGACAGCAGAAGCACCATTATTTTATCCGTTTTTAAGAATAGCTTGCAAGATTATCTAGGACAGCCCTTCCCCACTTGATTGCCTTGGCTTGACATCTCCTGTCACCCCTAACCCCCATAACTAGGGCTATGAAGACTGGGAATGATGGGCTTGGTTTTATTCTCTCTAGTAACTATTTCCAGTGCTGTGGACAAAAAAGCAATAATAAACCACTTCTGAGTATCTTGTATTTTGTACGTTGAAGACCCTAAGATGCACTCCATGCATTTGGAAAAGCAGATGAAACCTTGGCAACTCACAACCGATCAACAATGACAGTACTGAGCTGCAGGGCTAATGGTGTAGGCCAGCCCAATGGCTAGGGAAGATGGTGCTGGTACTTCAGACAGCAGGTTGTGACTAATGTGTAAGGGCAACAAACTATCCAATACATAGGCAGCAAAAAGCATTGGTCCATCTGTGTTTCTGGTGTCAGTCCCAAAAAGCAGCCACAGGGTCCCCTGATCTGGATAGGGACCATAGTATGGAGACAAAAGGCTTTCATCTCTCTCTCCAATATCTTCTTGTTTAAAATAGCCCCCATTTCCCACCTGATGGAGATTCTGTTCTAGTAGATGTCTTTTAGAATAGATAATGAATAGAAATAAAACAGTGGGGTTTGCCCAGAGTTGGGGAAAAGTAATTTTTTAGTTTAAAGAATGGCTTTAACTGGCCACATGGTGTAGCCACTTTATACTGTATGAAAAATATGAAAATATGTGAAATGAGCAGAGATATTTGGAAGCACTCCTATACAGCAGCTACTCCACATGGCTAGTTAAAGCCAACTTTATACTGTATGTTTGGAATAAAAGCAGTTGGTATGGGAGAGGCCCTTACTCAGTCTGTAGTAAGATCAAAAGCAAGGGTTAGTTTTTACTACTGATAAACTGCTTATTGTTGTGTCACAGTCATAACCGACTCTTCATGACCCCATGCCCATAGAGTTTTCTTGGCAGGAATGCCGGAGGACTTGCCAGCTCCTACTCCAGGTACCTACAGCCCCTGGTATTCCCTGGTGGTCACCCATCCAAGTACTAGCTAGGGCCGACCCTTCTAAACTGCTTACATACCAAGAAATACATGTAAATTTAATTTACATTCAAATAGTTCACCATGTCCCTCTGGTGAGTTACCTTTTCAGAAGCAACTATCTTGGGTAGCTCACATATGGTCCTCCTTAATGGATTCAAAACATGGCGAGCTAAAGGGAGAAGACATGGAAACAGAGAGGAACCTTAAATGCCATGGAATGTCTCATGGCACAGTGGTTAAAATGCTGTATTTCATCTAAAACTGTGCTCACGACCTGGGGTTCAATTCCAGGTAGCTGGGTCAAGGTTCATTCAGCCTTCCGTCCTTCTGAAGCTGGTAAGATGGGGGCCCACCTTGCTGGGGTGGGGAGCAATGTGTGTCCTGCATGATTAAATTGTAAACTTCCCAGAGTGTTTTAAGCGTTATTGGGCGGTATGCAAGGAGAACACTTTGCTTTGCTTTGCCTCAATTAAGATAGACAGTCCCTCTTAGCTATCTACTTTAGTCCTTCCCTCCCTGGAACTCTTGTGTTCAAGGCCATAACATAGTCAATGCTTTTGCCAAACTAAATCCAACTCCGAGTCACTACTGGATTAAAAGTATTGAGTCAAACAATTGAATGGTAAGTCAACACATAGGTAAACACAACTTACTCAATGAGTCTATTATATTTGGGATTATTAAATGGGATTCAGGCTCAGACTATATTTCTCTCACTGGGATAATCCCAGCCCCAGATCTTTGCATGACCTCTATCATTTGAGCCCTTGCTGGATAGCTCCCATTGCATTAACTATAGATTTTACCCAGAACAGATTCAGGGAACACATATTTGACTCGGCTTCTTTTTGTTTATTTGTACAACGGCAGTTATTATTTAACCTTATTTTTATAGCAAACGGTGATACTGCCATGCAATATTAAACAACCCCCCTGCACAACTACTGCAAATACGTGGATAAAAATTTCTGAGCACTATGTTATGAATTTATTATCACTGTGCCTTGACATAAAAATGCTACTGGAAAGCAGCAGGTTCCTGGGAGCATTGATATTAATCCAAATCCTTTCCACACTGATCTTGAGTCTGGTGTGTTTCATTCCCAGTAGGTTAGAAGAGTCACAGGCTTTGAAATACAATATTTTTTTATGCCAGCTTTCCTGTCAAATACCATGTTTGTTTGCTTTTCTAGCTAAATTGCAGTCACAATTCCCAACTCCACCACAGCATAACGCCACGGGCTCTACTTGTCAGACACCCTCTCCTCCTCCCCTAAAAAACAAAACAAAACAAAAAACTAGACATTCTGAAGCATGCCCTCTGTTGATGTCTTATTTTTTTCCAGTTATGTAGTCTTCTTATCAGATGAGAAGTTTCCAGATGACAGTGTCTTGGAGCTTCAAACCTGCTTCTATGAAACTGTGATGGGACTCTCTTTTCTTGGTAAATAAACATCAAAAGAGAATCACTGGGAAGATTATACCATTTCTTCCCTTCGATTGCCCCAAGGAACCTGAGGCATACAGGAAAGGCCAAACAATCATTCTGTCAAAAAAAAAAAAAGAGGTCAAGATTATTACTGTCAAATATATTTCACTGATGAATCAAGGAATGAGTTCATGAAGTACTGAAGTATTGTTGCAACAATTAACTCCTCACTTGTGCTATCAGAAGAGGAGAATAACAAACCTGGTGATACTAATATATTTAAAAGATGGGGCAGTAAACACATTTTAAAAAGTAGAAAAATTAGTAATTATTTTTTTCTGGATCAAAATAAAAAAACTTGGATAGCTTTAACATATTTTAAGTTGATTTGCCACAGAATGTTTTTACAATAGTTCTGTTGGCATCTGTCGGGGGGGGGCTGTCATGCAATTCCCCGTTTCTTTCATTAGCTGCTCAAAGTATTTTGAAATCTAACTTGACTGTTCTTTGTATGTACTGTGAAAATAGGTTATTCTCTGCATTCTTCTCAGTTGTCTTAAGAATGGGTCTTATGGTAATTTCTTTTAAATAGAAGGGCATGTGGCCTGCCTGAAAATAACCATTGATGATATGTGTGGCCCCTTCCAGCCAATTGTTGGAAGTCATGTTCATCAGTTTGATTTTGTAGCTTCTTCCTGCTGCCTTAAGTAAACGAAAGCATTTGCCAGACATTTCCTCTGACTGCAGTCAGATTTCATTCCAAGGGGGTTTTCCTCCATCTGCTCTCTAGCCATCCTTGTAATTGCTTCATCACCCTCAACTCTTCCATAATCCATGGTAAGAGTTCAGCTCTGTAATGAAGAGAGCATTTAGTAGCTGTCATGTCTACTGCCTGGATCATCTCTGAGTAGCAGTGGGAGACCTGGGTTTCCAAAGAAACAACCAACCAGAACAACCAGAAAATCCCTAAGGACATTTTGAAATTCAGTTGTTTCCATCAGTCTTTAGTGGCAGACTATTCTAAGAGGTCAGCACCATAAATATGGTTAAACACAAAAATCAAAACAATACCTCTAAAAGTTAAGCACTTAACACCTGCGGCATAGGTAGGTGAATTTACAAGGTTCACTTTCTCACAAATTCTCTCTGCTTAATTTAAGAAGTAATCTATAAATTCAAGAAAATTTTTATGTAAAAATTGAGCCAAATCCAATACTGATTCATTCCACTGGAGCAAGCCCAGCTAGGATTCATAAGCATGATGTTCAGGCATGATGTCCCAGTAGTATTCAGCACCACTGATTGGAAACAGCTCCCACTGAATGCCTCAGAATGAATTTCCACCAAATATGCTTTCATCTGGCCTCAAACCCACATTAACGCTGAAGTACAGGCCAACAGCCTTTAACAGATGCATGTTTGCCCCTAAGACTTGACATAACTGGCTTTGAATAGCTATTCATTACATGGTGACTAGTGCAGGATGCATTGTTTTAATGCACTCTTATAATGACCGCTTTAGGCAGCTGAGCTCAGTTATTTGACTGACAGTAGGGGGAAAATGTCTACAGTTTTGTTTTGTTTTTTCTACTATTTTCTACTTTGGTTCCTGCAATAATGCTACAAATAACTTTCATTGTTAATGTTTGTTTCATGGTGCCATTAGCAACGTTTCAACAGAATAAAGTTATTTTCTTCCAGTGCAGGTTTCCACTGATGAATGGCTACACTGGGAGTTTTCCAAATTGTAGAGGAAGCATATGAGAAATTAAAGATCCCAGAAGTCACTTATCGTAAGAACATAGGGATATAAAGAACTGAATTGAACCAAGCCAGGCTGTTGGTCCACCCAGAGTAGCATTCTTGATATTGACTGGAAATGTTTCTCCATGGCTTCAGACATCAATGTTTCCTGCCATACCTAGAGAGGCCAGAGTTTGAAACACAAGGATGTAACACGAGTTCCCCGAGCAATGGTCCTCTGGACTCAACACGGGGAGATGCCTTATCACATCTCAGGGGACTAGTCTATCTACTCTACAGTAATCCTGTTGACACTGGCTCACAACAACTTGCCCGGGTTTCATACAGAGAGATCTGAAGTTGCTGTTTGTCACAACTGGATCTTCTTCAAATTGGCTTTGTTGTGGGCTGTTAAAGGAGAGATAATATTATATTTACTTGCAACAATGGTTTTCTCCTCCCCTTTCTATTGTTAATAGGCTAAATAGCTGAGCAAACAAATAGCACTGAATAAATGCACAACCCCATCAGCTACTTTTTATTACACGTTTGTATTTCTAATGTTATTTTGATAATCAAATACCACACATTTTTTCTTTGTGAATGTTTATCATCTCCAGCATCTTTCAGTTGCCTTGAACTCAAGGCAAAGAAAGTCATGAGCCATCTGAGTGTTTTCCAGTCTTCAATTTAAGTAAAAGTCAGCAACAGATTTCTGCAAGACATTGATAAAAACTAAACTAATATAAAAAACTGTGGGCTTGATCATTTTGAGAATCAGAAATACAAGGCATTTATGCTTATTTTGTGAATGGAGTTCTGCACTTTATAAATGAAAAAAGTGAAATAGCGCCAGCTGAGGCTTTAACAAATAATATTGCCAGAACCCTTTTTCTCTCTAAAACATTTTAAATGTACTTTCAGATTCAGCCAAAACCTCTCAGAATGGCTCGGAAATAAATGGCTGTTGTCATTTCAGATAACACTGCAAAGCAGCTTTTGAATTTCCTTTTGCAACCTTAGGTCCAGTTGATATTCTTGGGTCCACTCAGTTCCCCACCCTATTTATGAATTAAAGATGAATACATGTAGGTAGGTAGGTAGGTAGGTAGGTAGGTAGGTAATAGTTTATTGCTAAAAACCATTGGTCATCGCAATCTTGATTAAAAAAATAACTTATAAAGTTACATCCGCGACAAATATAATTAAAACTTTAAAAAAAGTGTGACATTTGCAGAGCAAAATAGTCCTCCCAAAGTTAGAGGTTGACCCGAATTTTCATAGCTGCCAGTGCAAACTTTGCAACTTGCTGTGTAACAAACCTGTCTGTACCGACAAGTAGCATACTAAGTTGGGCTCCAGGGGACCTGTCGGCCAGTGAACTAATTATTCCACCAAGGAATTTACCTCTGGGTTGTTCGTGAAGGGGGCACCTGAGCAAGTAATGGGGCACGTCATCAACTTCACCTGAGCCACAAGGGCAAAGCCTGTCCGAAACAGGGATATTATCACATCTCCCCTCTAAAAAAGCAGAAGGCATGGTCTGAAAGCGCAGGGCTGTGAAAGCTGTCCTCAAGAGAGCTGAGGTTAAATTGTGGAAATAGCTTTCCAGCCCGAAAGATGTTTTAAACAAAGGATGATAAAGGGAGAATGGCGATAGTGAGACCGCAGCCAATTCCTTCCATTTGGAACATAAATAAATCTTGTCTTTGACCCTTTTTTTGCTAGTGGGGGAGACAAAAGAGGGGAAAGATTCAGTATTGATCCCGTAAAGATGTAATATAGGTCTGACAAGCTTTGCCCAGGACTCCCGCAAGGGGTGCTAGAGTTGTTCTATATAGCATTTCTTTGGCAAGCGGGAGTCACTCATGGCGGCCAGCTTCAACCAGTACATTGCCAAGGCAATGTGTATGTGTGTTTCATTAGGAGTTAGCCCTACTTCAGCTCTTACATATGCAGAGGGCGTGCCATGGGGTACAGCAAGGAGATATCGGATAAAAGAATTTTGAACCACATCGAGGTGCGGTATTTTAGTATACCCCCAGATTTCGGCCCCATATGTTAATTGGGGGACTATCTTTCTTGAAAACACTTCAACTGCAGGGGCAACCAGTTTACCACCTTGGGTTGAAAAGAATCTCAAAAGGGATTGAGTGGAGTGGGAGGCTTTCAAAACTGTTGCTTTCAGATGATATTTCCAAGAGAGCAGGGCATTAAAACAAAGACCAAGGTATCTAAAGTTTCTTAGCTGCTCAATAGGTTTGTTGTCAAGTGTCCACCTATGTCTAGTTCTTTTCCTCCCAAAGACAACTACTTTGGTTTTAGAGTAGTTAATGGACAAATGTTCTCTGGTACAAAAGTTACTCAGCTTAACCAAAAGTCTTTGCATGCCGATTTGCGCTGTAGAAATAATTGCAATGTCATCTGCATAAAGAAGGACAGAGATCTTAACATCTGCTATAGAAGGGGGGAAAATACTGGACCACTCAGTTCTTGAACAATATCATTAATATAGAAATTAAACAGAAAAGGGGCCAGAAGACAACCTTGCCTGACCCCTCTGTCCATGGGTATAGATTCTGACAAGAGCCCGTTTGCCCCCAGTCTTACCCTGAGATGAGTATTGGAGTGGAGCTGCTGGATTAAAGCTAAAAGTCTTCTATCTATGTTTGTTAAAGAAAGTTTTTGCCACAAATGACCTCTATCTATAAGATCAAAGGCAGAACTGAAATCTACAAAGGTCACATAAAGTTCCTTCCTACCATGACAAACATACTTCTGAATCAGGTGGGAAAGTACAAAGCATTGGTCCACTGTAGATTTTCCTTTTTGAAAACCAGCCTATTCTTCAGCTATGACCGAATTCATGACTGCCCAACATACTAATTTGTCCAGGAGATACTTAGAATAAAGTTTGGAAACTATATTGAGGAGGCTTACAGGCCTAAAATTTTTAGGGTCAGTGTTAGAGCCTTTTTTGTGAATAGGGACAATGATACTAGAGCCCCAGCTCGGGGGGATGAATACATGTAGATTGTTTTTAAAAAAATGTTTATACGTAGGTTACTAATGGACTTTTAATAGCCATGGCAGGAGATTATGAAAAGCAATATGCATAAATGTTATTCTGAGTGAATATATCTGACAACTTGTTGAATATAGCATACAATGTTGCTTTTCATATCAAAATATAGGCATTTTGCTCAGCCACACTTGTGGAAGTCATTTGCAGAAATAATAAAAAGGAACTTAACAGCAATGTCTAGTTGAAAACAACATTAATTTTTACATTGAATGTTGTGTCAGTATAATCTAGCATTCTTGAGTGAGAGGTCAGGCTATAGATAAAGGCCAGCTTGACATCTTGAAATGGAAGCCATATTAAATCACTAGCTTTTTCTGAAAATTAGCAAAATCAGAACAGAGAACAGAACACATCTGACCAAGATATTGCAGCTTCCAGAAAAATTTTGTTTTCAACAGTTTGTACAAACTGTTTATCTACTTGATAATTCTATTCAGCCCACAATTAGTAAGCTTGCTCAGCAGAATATAATGGGGCAATTTGTTAAAACTTTTGTTTGAGTCAAGTCATAATATGTATACAACATTTCTACTATCTACCAAGGAGGTTTGCCCGATCAGAAAATTAGATAAAATCAATCTGGCAGGATTTGTTGTTGATAATCTCATGTTGGTTCTAGTTATCATTGCATTGTTTTCAATCCTTACAGACCAGATGAAGTCAAAAGCTGCTTCAAAATTTTCCCTGGGACTGATGTCAGACTGGCAGGTCCATAGTTCCATTTTTTTTAAAAGATAGGGGCAATATTAGCCTTCCTCCAGTCATTTGACACTTCATCTGTCTTCCGTGATTTTGAGAAAATAATAGAGAGTTCTTCAGCCAGTTCCTTCATTTCTCTTGGATGCATTTTGTTGTACCCATGGAGATCAGAACTTATTCAAAATAATTCCTTCACTATTTGTTTACCAATCTCAAGTTGCAGTCTTGTCCCTGCCACTTGTATTTCACATTTGCCAGGAGATTTATAGACTTTCTTTCAGGAGAAAACTGATATCAAGTAAATAGTGAACAACTTGACCTTTTCTTTGTCATCTGCTATCATTTTGTAATTCCCAAACTGAGTAGCTGAGCCACTGTTTCTTTCTTTTATCTTTTTGCAATGCATGGACCTCAATAATGCAATTTTGTTGGCTTTAGCATCTCTTGCTAACCTGAGTTCCTTCTCATATTTTACTTTCCTAATCCCTTTATGTCATTGCTTCTATGTGTAATTTTTCTTTGTGGCCTGGTCCTTCCTTCCATTTCCTCTTTGTGTCACTTTTAGTTTTTGTGTGTGTGTGTTGCGTCGTTACAGTCATGACTGAGTCTTCGTGACCCCATGTATATGGAGTTTTCTTGGCAGGAATACTGGAGTGGTTTGCCAGTTCCTACTCCAGGTGCCTACAGCACCTGGTATTCCCTGGTGGTCTCCCATCCAAGTACTAACCAGGACCGACCCTGCTTAGCTTCCAAAATCAGGCAAGATCGGATGTGCTCTGATTTTTTTTTTTTGGTAAAATCACATTGGTGTTTTTGCCACCTTCCATCTTCTTTCCTTCCTTCTTTGTGCCTATAGAACTTCCTTTATTATAAACTCTCACCCATCTTGGACCCCTTTTCTTGTCTGGGCCCCCTGTCATAAGACCTTACTTATCATTGCTCTGAATGTATTAAATTGGCTTTCTTAAAATTCAGCATACATCCAGTTTTTCCTTTCTTTGAAATTGAGAACCCAGGTATAACATGGTCATCTACCCTGAGCATTTCCATTACTGCCACTACATCCACTGTGAGTAGGTCATCCCTATTGAATCAAATCAAGGACTGCTAATCCTTTAGCTTCATACTTCACTTTTTGTAAGAAAATCATCAGCAATACAAGCCAGGAATTTCTTAGAAGGGCCATGTTTGGCAAGATCTGCCTCCCAACAAGTATCAGGGTAATTGAACTCTGGAACCCCTTGTTGACAAATAGCCCAATAAACTAGAAGTAAAAATCTGATGAGCCAACAATATGCAGTACAAGACAGCAATTCCAGGCTTGGATATTCTTGAGGTGTCAACATAGATTGTAGATCCTCTCTTGTGAGCAAACCACAAGTCTCATGTGATAAGAAACACCTTCATACATTTTGCTTCAGACGTTTCAAAGCTAAGCTCTAGAGTGGACACCATGGTTGATTCTGCAGCCCATTTCTTTTTTGGCTAGAAGAAAAACTAAAAGTACAAGGTTGAGGACCTTAATGCTCTCTCTCTCTCTCTCTCTCTCTCTCTCTCATGTGGCAGATCTCCTTGGGTAACCTGATGTCTGGTTCTGATTTAGATTTTCCCTTCTGCATTGCCCCTTCACTTTTAACATCTGCACCCTTTCACTTACTTGGAAGGTGTTTTGTGATGTCGTGGTTGTGAGTTCATTTTGTGGTATTTGAGAAATGTCAAATGTCACAGGATGTAAACTGTGATGGATGATGCTACTTACACCTTTCTGAGCTGTAAGGCATCTCTCTGTACCCAATATTTGACTGCTTTGTTTGCTACTACTTCAAGGTATCAGACAGAAATTGGTTTTTGAACTGAGTAAGATGAAGAATGGCAGAAATTGCACTCTAGGGATTGCTCCATATACACATGTGTGCATTTTATTTATGTATGATTATACAACAGCTTTGCTCCAAGTAGCTGATTCTGAGGGAAGGGAGCAGAGGTAGGTTCTGAAGGACAGTTCTGTATGTTCATGTGGCCTCCCCTGTTCCACCCAAATTAACTTCGTTGTCTCAAGTGGAAGGGAAGAAGGAAACCATTTCTTAGCCACTTCTGAAGTTGCATTCATCTGACTCGTCTGCTTTGGCATAGTCTTTACAGAAAGGAATTAGGTTCTTTCTAAGCAGAAAAATATTCTAAATAAATGATAAATAAATAACAAATTACAGAAAGACCATCTTGTTATTCTGAAATGGAAAGGAAATATTGGCCAATGAGCATTGGAGGACGCTCTTAAGAAATTGATCTGTTGCCTCTGTGGTTTTTGAAAGGGATGGAAAGGTGATGTAGCAATCTGAATACAGAGATTAATTTTCTGGTTAATGAAATGCTGGATTGCTTTCATGGGCTAGCATGTCAGTATTAATTAAACAGAAGCCAAGAATAAGATAACCCTGCATTCCTTGCCTCTTTTAAATTAGGTTTTCTACCTGCTTATTCTTTCTGCTCTTGTTCCTCCTTGGAGGATATTACCTTATGGTGTCATATTTTAAAAATAGCATTTCATGCCTATGGAAAAAAGTCACTTTGCATTTTATCATTTTATTAAAGTTATATAGAAATGTTAGTATCATTTTGAGATGTGACCCATTGTCTGCTATTTCTCTTTCTTTCTTTTTCCCAGTCCCCTCAGCTTTTTAATATGACTGTGCTTCTTCTTATCTTAAAGGTATCAGACACCTTATGTAAGTATTGTGTAATGAAAGCAGTTCAGAACAGATCAGAATTCCAAAATATTATATGGGAAGCAAAAACAGATATGGACCTTACTTGCATTTTCTCATACATGTCCAATGATCCAAAGGATTTATATTCGCAAGCTTGTTGCTCAATTAAAATTAAAATTAGGCCAATACTGGCTGGTAGACAAATGTGTCTTCTGAGATTATTTCATAAAGACCACCACAAATTCAAAAATATAATCCTAAACTATTTAGGATTATTTTTATTCATTATGATTAATATGGTAAGGTATTTCTTCATTGGGGGTGTTGGATCTGTCCCTACTAGTGTTACCTGGAGTGTATTGCTACGATCAGAGATTTTAAATTATCCATGTCATAAAAGCATTTTCTGTTGCACTGTTGAATTTTTATCCAAATTCTTCTAGCTACACAGCAGAAGTACAGGTATTCACAGAGCACCGTACCTTCAAGAGCCCTGGAATAGACTACTACTTTTCTCACTAAATGGCACTTGCCATATCATTAACTAACTCTGAGACACTAGTAGTAGAAAGAGTAAAATAATTTCCTTTACTTACAGTTGCGAACTGATCAAACAGCAAACTGACAAACTTGACTGTCTTCAACCAACAGATTTCAAGAGGCTCTTGAGAGGGCAAAAAGGACTGAACATAGAGGCAGGGAAGGAGCAATTGATTAGTGGTGCATAGACTGACAGTCATTCCAGCCCCGAAAGTTCCCTCCTGGCCAAATGAACAAAGGCAGCATGTGAGATTGAAAACAAACTCCAACATTTTTAGACAGTAAGAAAAACTTGCATTGGTTCTCCTTGAATTCTGTACCCTAGATTTTCATATGATTGTCTGAGGAGAAGAGGGAAGTTAATTTTGCCACAAAGGCAGGAGGAGAAATCAGACTTACCTCTCTCTCTCTCTCTCTCTCTCTCTCTCTCTCTCTCTCTCTCTCTCTCTCTCTGTGTGTGTGTGTGTGTGTTGCACATGTATATAAAGCAAAGCTTAAATAACATTCTGAGAGCTGGTTAAGTCTCATTAAAAACATTTATTTTTAACGGTTCGTTTTAAATATTTTTGTACTACAAGCATGAGCATACTTGTACAAAAATATTTTGTACTACAAGCATGTGACCTTCTGGATATTGTAGCAATGCCTTTCCCACCAACCCTAGCAAGCATGACAAATGAGGACGAAGGCTGGGAATTATAGTTCACCAAATATCTGAAGAGCCAGATTTGCCCAGTTCTGGTGTCATGGAGAGGCAATGCATGGGAATATGATTTTCCAGATAGCCTGGGCATGAACCATAAAGGTCTTTAAAGGTTACACCTGGCCCCTTGAATAGGACCCAGAAATGAACTAGCAGCCAGTGAAGCTGTTGTAATGAGAGGGACCCATTATTTTCAATAACTGGTAAACAGCAGCCCCCCCTGTATCCATAAGGGATGGGATCCAAGCTCCCCCACCCCCGCTCCAGATGCTGAAGTCTGCAGAGGATACAAAATGCTATTCTAAATGCAGACAGACTCCTGTTTGGTTTGATTCAGAATATTCTACTTCTAGTGAACAAACTCTCAAAGTGAAATCGCATTCGCTTCTTCTGCATCCTTATTTTATGCTTTAAGATAACATGAAGGAAGAAAGTGGGTCTATGGATAAGAAAGAGGGAATATACAAGATATAAACAACATGGTGATAGTCATGCAGCAGCCTGAGCCGGTTGCTTCAGGGAACAGATTTCAGGTTCCAGAGTTAGTGTTAATTTGTTAATACATTTATGACAGCCAGAGCTGTGGAAGGATGCTTGGTGGTTTCACTGTTTTATATGCCATAATAATTTATGTGGCTTTCCATAATATGGATCTGGACTTTTTTTTTTTTTTTTTGGCAGAGAGAGTATAATTGAGAGGTCTACCTCAGGCAGCTAAATTTCTTTTGCTGGCCTGAGGACAGGAGGAAGGAAAAATATGAAAGACAATACAGTAGTTGAGATAGCTTGGAGGAAATTATATAAAGAGGGAGGAGTATGTGAAGACAAGGAAATGTGACTATGTAAAATTGCGCTGGATAACTAAATGGATACGTGATAGTACATTTCATCCAATACTTCATTTCTGCCCATGTCACAAATTGCCACAAATATATTAACCAAGCTCTTTCTGTGCATGACCTATTTTTTTTAAATGACTTCTCTTGTAAAAAAGCCACATTTCCAGTTGTCATTTGCACAGTATATCTGTTTGGAGAATCTGAGATTTTTGCTGCTATAATATCTTTATCCTTTATCCTGTCAAATTAAAATCATATTAGCATGAAATTCGGAATACTGAGAAAGTAGGTAAAGTTTCAGATGCTCACAAATTGAGAAAGAAAAATAATAAATAGAGAGAATATTTACCATTTTTGTGCAGTTCCTTGGACAAAATATCACCATATAAAATTGACTACGGTAGAAAGTAAGCAACATTCTCCCCCCCCCAAAAAAAACAACAACCCAAAGGTAAGTTGCAATAGAAGGACACAAATTACAAGAGTGTAAAGGCAAGTTGCCTTAAAATAGCATTTAAGGAACAGTTCTGTCCCATATATTCACATTGCAGGCTAAACTGTAGCCTCAGCACTGAAATGTAAGGAAGAACAAATAGCACCTGCTATTCTTGTGTATTGCTACTTTTAACATCTGGAACCTCTGTTTAAAATACTGAAGTAACAAGCGTGAATTATTTCGTTCTCTCACCAAAAGGCATGTTGCTTATGTACCGCCCCATAGCGCTTAAAGCATTCTCTGGGCAGTTGACAAGTAATTGTGCAGGCTACATGTTGCTCTACTCTCTCAGGATGATAACAACAACAACATTTGAATAGCTGGGAGGGACTCAGTGGGTCATCAAGTCCAGTCCCTCTCAAACAGGCACAGTGAGGAACTGAATTCCCGACCTCTGGCCAGAGACCTATAACACTGAGCTATCCAGAAGTTCAAATAGTATTAGACAAATGTAACTACTGTACTTCCAGATGCTAAGTTACAACTTATGATAAAAAGAAGGCTGAATCTTGCTCTGACTGAAATTGAATTTAACTGGGAATTTACTGTAAGGCCATCAAAAAAAAAAAAAAAGATCTACAGGATCAACCTGAATGGTCCTCCACTCTTTCATTGCACATCCAGATGGTTACTGGTGGTTGTGGTGGTGGGCTATTTGCCCTCTTCTGGAAGGAGACAGCACATGCCAGACAATGTTGGTGTCACCCACATTTTGCTGAGATGGCTCCAGTGCAGAATGGTGTCACTAGTTCCTGAGGACCAGACAGGAATTTTTGGGCTGAGTCATGTGATTTGTATATTGAACAAGATGACTGGGAAGTTTTTTCCTGCCCTGCACTGATTGGTTAGAGGACCATATGGACAACTGGGATGGTGGGGTCTCTGTAAATAGCTGGTCATGATACTGTAAGTGGTAGTGTAGATGAATGGGTTAGTGTTGGTGAATTCCAAATTGGTACCATTAGGTGATAGAAGGAGTTAACTGAGTGGGTGGGGATCTGATCTTAAGATGTGGGAATTGACTTGGTTTTGCCTCCTTTGAGGCTGGTAATGACTATGCTCTTCTTAACACCATGAGCCTTGTGGAGGAAACAGACCCAGGAAGGTCTCCCTGAAAATGGACAGCCAGTGCCAGGCTATAGGTTTAAAGCAAGGCCTCAAGAACTGGTGGTCCTGCCAGGACTCCAGGAGACCAAGGGAGACCACAGTTTCACTACACTAGGGTTGGCTCCTCTGCAGTTTGATGTCAGGGGGTAAAACCAAAAGTTGATCAAGTTGTTGCCTGACTTGAACTTCACTACTAATGTCTATTTATTTCTTGTCAGGGAGACAGTGACTACCCAGCCCAAAAATATCCTGCTGCCCAAAGAAATCATCACACTTGCAGGCGGGACTAAAACTTATAGACATCCCCCGCCCCCCAAATAATCTCTGCCAGCAGAAATGTTGGCTGGAGGATTTCAGAAGTTGCAACTGAGAAAATTATTCTTCCCATCTCTGGCATCAGTTGTCTATCAGATGCTTTTGATATCCACAGGCTTCTTGCCCATTCACCTCCACAGTGATTCCTAGCCAATAGGGGAAAGCCCTGCCATGAGGCAAAACGAGAGAGGGTCCCAGGTGGCAAGTTCTAAGATGTGGTGCAAGATTCTAGAAAATACAGTTGTTTGTGCTGCATGGCCCATCATGTACCTTCCAAGTAACCTGCTATCCTCAAGTGAAGTAAATAATTCTATTCCGTCACCAATATCCAACCAAGAACTGATTGGCAGCCTGGTCACTTTCTGACTGTGGAACAGGAACGAGGAACTGTTTTGTTCTATGCATCAAGAAGCAAAATATTTTCAGCGGGTCCTGTCGGCAACTGGTATTCACTGGACCCAGAACACAGATCTTCTTAGTAGCTATCAAGATTCTTGAATTCTTTGTTGATCTTCCATGCCTTTGTCTACTATTCTTTTAAAACTAACTAAGCCGCAGTCACTGCCTCTTCTGGTGATGGGCGTGATACTTTAATTAGGCATCAGGGCCTCCACACTGATATAAGCCAGGCCACTCCTGATTTAAAAGAGCTGAGAAGAGGTGCTCCTTTGCAGGTCCTAGGAATCATAAAATTGTGTGAGTCAGTATCTTATCTATATTATTGCTCTAAGCCAGTGGTGGTGAACCTTTGGCACTCTAGATGTTTTGGACCACAACTCCCAGAATTGAAATCGTATATTGCTAATGACAAAGGACGGTGGGAGTTGTGGTCCAAAACATCTGGAGTGCCAAAGGTTTGCCACCACTGCTCTAAGCCAACTTTGAGTCCCCAGACATTCTTGGGCTACAACTCCTAAAAATCCTGGCACAGCTAGTGGTGAAGGCTTTGAGAGTTTTAGTCCAAAAACATTTGGGGACCTAAGGCTGGGAACCTCTGATATAAGTTGCACTAACATAGGAATTGAGCTATGCATATGTAGCCCATGAACGTCTGGAGGCTCAAAGCTGGCTTAGAGCACTGATAGGCAGAGAGTAGACTGGCATCTAACGGTAGTAAATAACTAGGAGGTTTTTGGTAGATCAGCAAGAGTTCCTAAAGTCAGCCTCTAATGGAGTGCAGTCCCTAGAACCCACCAGACACCATGGCCGTTAGTCATTGTCAAACCACTTGGCTTGTTGTCACATAAGTTTCCTGGGGGGGGAATGCTAGGGGTTGGGAGTGGGGAGAACAGAAGTGAGCTTGACTCTGAGAAAAAATATATATATTGAAAGCTTTATTCTTGCCTAATAACAAATTTCTGAGCAGCATGTGATCAGATGACCCTGTAACTTAACTCGTAGTACATCTGTCAGCTTAAACCACTCCATTGTGCTTGGATCCAACTGGATAAAAAAAAGCACATCCTGCAAGCTTGAAGTCTGCACACACTTATATTAGAGTAAGCTTTTAACCTGAAATGAGAACCTTTGTAGATGTTATACAGAGTATAGCTCCAAACTGTGAACATCACCTACCGTTCCCCTGCAGATAGATATAACTGCTGCATCTGTTTAGTGCAATCAAATTTCCTCATATTCTTTATCTCCTCCAGATGGATGCTTGTTAGTGTGACATTTAAACAGAGCACTTCGCCCGAATCTAATATTGCTGTTATAATATTAATTTCAACATTTGATATTATTAGCTTCGCTAAACATGGTTTTATTGCATTAGTCACAATCTGGCTAATCATATTGACTGCTTCATCTTTCACATTGCTCTTTAATTTTCCTTCCCAGTTTCATGCTGAATTAACCACAGTATTCCAGTCAGATCCTGAAACAGTCAAGCATTTCTTTGTATCTCATGGCACAGCTATCTTTGATACTGGAGGTAACAAGTATGAGAAAAAACATCTGAACCCCTGTGTCGAAACCCCCTTTTCAATCAGCTGAGACACAACAGGAGGGAATGAGCAATGATCTTACAGCCTGATCCTATTGATTTTTTGGGGATATATACTTTCATTCATGGGCATGTTCTTTAATCTGGATGTGGTTTGATGCTTCACTCCCCAACACTCAGTTGCTATGTAATGAGATCCATTTCTTCCTCTAACATATTAGTTTCATATATCCCATAAATGAGTAATAGGCCACTGAAATGATAATTAGTGTTACGGAAGATGTTTAAGGAGCAAGCAGTGGTGTTTTTCTACCCCACTCACTATTTGATAGGCCAAACAGGCAACTGGTACGTAATCCCTGCTGCATTCTGAAAGCAATGCAATAAAAAGCGAAACTGTTTAGCTTAGGTTTTGAAAAGGCTTGTAATTAATCAGAGTTTCGTAAAGCCGTACTGTATTGTGATTGCTGAGGTACATTATTTTCACAAGTCATTGTCATTCCTCAAAACGAGACCAACTTTGCACCCATGTTGTGCTGTGTATAATGAAGGAATACAGAGTACAATCTGCTCCCCCCCATGTTCCATAGACCTCTCGCTGTCCCTCCCTCCCTCCCTCTCAATCTTTCTCTCTCTCGCGCACACACACACCTCGCCTAATCTAAGCTTTAGTTATATTTTAGTTAGTTAGTGGGGTATTAGAGGTGGATTTTAGTTCGTTAGTGGGCTTTTAGAGGTTTATATACCAACGTGGCCCAATACTTTGCCACTTCTGTATATCTTAGGCCTAGAAATCCCTAGAAAGAGTCACTATAAGTCAGAATTGACTTAATCATTATCATATAGCAATACCAAAGTCAGTAACCGTGTTGACATTTGATTACACTGAACTAGTTTACGGATGTCTCAAGGAGTACAGTTGCATGTTTATAAGCAGGGAATGAACTTCTACCCTAATATACTTAGGCAACCAATCAGATCAATTTAATCCAAATTTGAATCAAATTGAATTGATGAAGCTACCAACCAGAGGTTGACTCCAAAACTCTGGCTCTGCAGCCAGAATTCCTAAAGCCTCTGAGCTATTCAGCAGTTCTATTAAGAAGCCTAGTCACTCACTGTCTTTGAAACTTTCAATCATAACTATTCCTTTTAAACAAACAAACAAAAACATTAAAGTCCACCAGAGAACATTTTTTTCTCTGATTTCCTCCAGATTTTTAAAGAGTTGCTTTTAAAGATACCAGAAGATTTCTTAACAGCAAATATCTGCTGCCATCAGAGGCTTTCAATATAGTGTTAATCTACTATAAATCCTTTTATATATTCTTCCCTGACTGCTATTCAGGCAGGCTTTTAACAGTCATCCCTGAGTCCCTGAATGTCATGCAGTGTTTTAGTTAAGATACTTTGTAATATTTTGTTTATCTTTAATCATTCCACGTATTTTATTCAAAGAAAGAACTGTCCAGCAGACAAGCTAACTTTTAAGGAGTTTAAACGGGTTTTTCAAGAGTTTTGAAGGACTTATAACCATTTTTAAACAGATGCTGATTTCTTAGAAGAAAAATAGGGTTATAGGAATAACTGCACAGAAGTCCTCATTGAATTTGTGCACAATGGCACAACTTTAATGTTGCCAGTGAAGAAACTGAAATACAGTGTACTGAAATATTCTGTGTACCTTGGTTCAACCTTCATTCTAAATGAAGATTGTAGCCAATAAATCAGAGTTCGGGGACTAGGAAGAGCAGCAATGAAAGGATCAGAAAAGATCATTAAATAAAAGGATGTATCTCTGGAGACCAAGACCAAGACAGTCCACACTATTGTATTGCCAATTACTATGCATGGCCGTGAAAGTTTGACATTGAAGAATCTGACAGGAAGAAAATTGATTCCTTTTAAATATGGTACTGGAAGAGAGCTTTGTGGATACTCTGGCCTTCCAGAAAGACAAGCAAGTGGGTCCTAGAGCAAATCAAGCCTGAAGTATCTCTGCAGGGGAAAATGATAAAACACAGGCTGCCCTACCTGACGCACATCATGAGAAGGCAATGTTTCTGGAATAGACAATAATACTGGGAAAGGTTGAAGACAGCAGGAAAAGAGGAAACCCAAATATGAGTTGGGTTAACTCCCTAAGGAAGCAACAGGGATGGGTTTCCAAGAGGTAAGCAGGGCTGAAGAGTCTCTCATTCATAGGGTCACCATTAGTCAAAAGCAACTTGATTACACGTAACCACAATAACAGTACTACATCTGGATGGGCTTGTCATCAATTTCAAACCTTTCTTCAATTGACCCCAAACTATTCCAGCTATGATGCAGATCCTTAATGCAGAATGGAGCAGATTTTTTCCATTTAGAAAGGAGTTCTCCAACAGTGTTGGGCATAGTACATCAAACATACTCTTAGAAAGTCTCTAAAAACCCTGGTGGCCACCATTATAATTCCATTAAAATGGCTGACTAATTTTTTTTGCAATACATTCATGCTAACCATGGTTGTCCAATTACTTCTGTCCTGCTTTTGCTCCCAAACTGTTAAAGACGTTTTCCTGTAATTGGCATTGGATGAATTTGCCACTGGCTACAGACAGCTAGATCCATAGACCAGAGCTACCTGGGATATCAACAGATCTGGCAGACACAGTGATTGGAACATTGACTGGCAGAATTTCTGTGGGGGATTTTAAATACACCATGTGAGCACATCTGATTTCTCTACAAGGAGCATATTTGACCTGTGCCGATTCCCTGTTGATTCCTTACTCATCTAAAAAGCAGATGAATGTGTAAGCATTAGAAGCAGTATCTGGCTACTGTTGCATTTCTCCAGTGCTTCTGGTTTGATTCCAAATATCCACGCATAACATAGAAATTGTGTCTATGTGTGTGTGTATAGACAGCCCTGACAAACTCTCCCATACTTTTTAAAAAGGACGAGTAGCAAACTGCCACCCACTACATGCAACATTGGATTAAAACTAGGCTCCATTTGCAACCCTCCAATGGACTTGTTGCCTCACTGGCTGTGAACAAATTGCTGCACTTCAGTTCATCTTTCTGTTCTGAATTACGGGAATGATTCATGGCCTGCGTGACAGATAGACCACAGTTTATAATAAAGCCAATTCTCTCCAAACAGAAACATCATTTATAATTGCAGTGCAGATGACAGAGGCAGCACACTTAATGTAGGTTTACTTGTATGGTTGCTTATTTGCTGCTTCAGCACTACCTGGCTGGGTTCAGACATCCTAAACTAGGTTTGAATGCTACAAAAATGACCCTCCACAGGTCTAGAGCTGGCTTCCCTTTTGTCTGTGTGTGCAGGTGAAAAGGAGATTACATATATCTGCTTTCACCAAAGCATCAGCTCAGATTCAAAAATGAAAACTCAATCCTTCTAGAAAAAACATGGGCTAGAGTTCTCCTAGTGATCTTCGTGTGCATAAGTGAAACATTGCAAGTAGTTGTGGCAGATTTCTGTTAGTGAAGGAGGCCCTGGTTGTATTTTTGGGTGCATGCAACCAAGGCCCCTTAATGACCTGTAATCTGCCTTACTGATCTGCAGGATTTCACTTACACATGTGTAATTCGCCAATGAGATTCACTAAACTCATGGCATTTTGGTAAATAAAAATAATTACTTGGGGGAAAAGAAACAGCATAGCCCCCTCATGAAATGTTCTCAGGAAAGCTGAGCGCTGCAAGTACTTCAACGATTTTTGTAGTGATGAGGTAGCTGGCTGGGAGTGGATGTTAATTTATTCTTGCCAGCAGAATAAATGAATTTCAGGAGCGATCTGTATCATTTTCTTTTCATAGTAACCAATCATTGGTCCACCACCAATGACTGTATATTTTTGTTTTTATGTTGCAAGTACAATAGTTGATCAGTGACCATCAATATAACGTTTTACTGCCAATATTGTAGAATTCAGTGGGGGACAGTACTGGACAACTTTGCTCAGAAGCACAGGCCAAGCTCTTAAAATTTATTTATATCTAAATTATATTAATTAAATATAAAATTATATATTAATGCTGCTACACATGTGTGGCACATGTGGAACATCATTTATGTGGAAGGAGTCATCCTGTATTTATTTATTTATTTTAGAGTATTTTTACCCCGCTTTTCTCCTTGGAAAAGGACCCAAGGCGGCTTACAGTAATGAGGGATAATATACAGTCCAGTACAATTAAGACATGTTCAGGTATTTGAGAACAAGGAATTGAGGGACATCTTACAGCATTAATAGATAACATTACATTAAAGCTACAAGGTTATAAGTAGTTAAAAACACAAAGTCTATGTGAACCTATAGATTCATATAAAATGCACATGGTACTCCATCATTCAGGGAAAGCTTGCCTGAAGGAAAAGGTTTTTTCCTGTTTCCGGAAGGACGACAGAGATGAGGCAGTCCTCATCTAGAGGGAGGGAGTTCCAGAGTCTGGGCACAGCAGTTGAGAAGGCCCTTTCATGGGTTCCACGAGACGTGCCTATGAGGGTGGTGGGATGGAGAGAAGGGTGTCTCCTACTGTGTTCATACTGTGAGATTCGATCTTTGAGGTAGCTAGGACCCAGGTCATACAGTGCTTTGTAGGCCAATGCCAGCACCTTGAATTGTGCCTGATAGCTGATTGGCAGCCAGTAGAGCTGCTTTAATAGGGGTGTAATGTGCTCTCTGTAACCCACCCCAGTCAGCAGTCTGGCTGCTGCATTTTGGACCCGTTGAAGTTTCCTGAGAGTGTTCATCGGTAGCCCCACATAGAGTGCATTACAGTAGTCCAGCTGGGATGTCATTAGGGCATGTGTCACCGTGGCCAGAGCTGGTTTCTTAAGAAAGGAGTGTAACTTGCATACTAGCCTTAATTGTGCAAATCGCTCCTGGCCATAGCTGTGACCTGGGCATCCAAGCTCAAGGATGAGTCCAAGAGCACCCCCAAGCTGCATATCTGATTTTTCAATTGGAGGGTGACCGCATCCTGTACAGGTTGCATCCCTATTCCCTGTTCTCCCTTTCGACTGACCAGGAGCACCTCTGTCTTGTCTGGGTTTAGTTTCATTTTGTTCATCCTCATCCAGTTCATTACTGCAGCTAGACACTCATGTAAAGTTGAGATAGTAGCTCCCTTAGAGTCCAGAGATGACGAGAGGTAGAGCTGGGTATCATCGGCATACTGGTGGCCCTTAACCCCAAACATCCTGATAATCTTCCCCAGGGGTTTCCTATAGATGTCAAATAATATAGGAGACATAACAGAACCCTGGGGAACTCCACAGGTCAGCAGCTGTGGTGTCAAACATGAATCACCTAACACCACTTTCTGCGTTCTATCCTGCAGGAAGGACTGGAGCAATTTTAATGCAGTACCCCTGAATCCCGTTTTAGAGAGATGAGTCAGGAGGATGCCATGGTCTATAGCAGTGATGGCGAACCTATGGCACGGGTGCCAAAGGTGGCACTTGGAGCCCTTTCTCTGGGCACCCGACATTGCCCCTTCATAGCCACCTGTATTCAGGTTAAATTACTGTATTGGCACTTTGCAAAAAAAAAAAAATAGTGGGTTTTGAATTGCAGTTTGGGCACTTGGTCTCTAAAAGGTTCGCCATCACTGTTCTATAGTGTCAAAAGCAGCTGAGAGGTCCAGCAAAACCAAAAGGGACACAGATCCCCTATCCATTTTCCTGCGTAAGTCATCTACCAATGCAACCATTGCCGTCTCAGTCCTATAGCCAGGCCTAAAGCCAGATTGAAATGGATACAGGCAGTTTATCTCATCCAAAGATCACTGGAGCTGCAAGGCCACAAACCACTCTAGGACTTTCCCTAAGAAAGGGATATTCGATACTGGTTGGTAATTGTTCAGTATCATCGGGTGTAAGGAGGGCTTTTTAATCAGCGGTTTTACTATTGCCCCCTTTAAGCATGCTGGAATCCTGCCCTGTTGTAAGGAGACATTCACTACTCTTCCTAACCAGTCTGCCATACCTTCTCTGGAAGCTTTTATGATCCATGAGGGGCAAGGATCCAACACACATGTGGGAGCCCTCACCTCCCAAGGGTCTTGACCACAACATCCAGCTGTAGGAGCTGAAAGTCATCGATTAATACAGGACAAGGAGGGTGGGGTGTTTTATTTTCTTGCATAAACAGAAGGCCAGTTGTTGTAAATGGATGTGCTCTGTGATCTCCACCTGCACAACGGAGGTTGGCTAGAATGTTGAACTCTGCCTATATTTAACAGGATACTGTCTGTGTTTCTTAACGGGAGAGAGGTAAAATGCTACTGACTATAACTTTCAATTTCATTTGCACATCTTTCATATGTGATTAGTATTGGGGTTTGCAAAAAACATGAACAGAACTGGCACATCCCTGCTACCAGGATTTTATACTCGGGATGAGTGTTGAGCTGATCCAGGGTTTGCTTGTAGGCTGGCAGAGAGACTTCCACAACCCCAGAAGAAGTATAGAGCCTGGAAATACTCTCTCTCTCTCTCTCTCTCTCTCTCTCTCTCTCTCTCTCTCTGTCTCTCTGTTTGTGTGTGTGTGTGTGTGTGTGTGTGTGTGTCATGAGGGCTGTTTGTAGGGTCACATGGGAAGGAAGTTCAAATGGGAATGGCAGCAATCACTGAAGCACTCAGGAGTGTTTTGCTGAATGTCACGCCCCCCCCCCCCGCACACCACCCCCGGCTCCGATTGTTCATCATATTCCATTAGTTGGGTTTTTTTGTAGCTTTTCCCCTTGTGCCTGTTCTCACCATCAGTGGGTCAAGAAGCATTTTCAGCTGCCCTTCCAACTCTTGTCTGCCTTGTCCTGGTAACACTACAAGCCTTTGCAAAATCTCAGATTTTGGCCCTGAATCGGAAGGAAAAGAGCTATTGCAGTGCAACTAATTAACTTTTGGTGATTGTATAGCCCAATTAAGGCCAGATGCAGTTTGGATGGTTATTTGGGTTTTAGTGTGGAAGACTGAAAGAGGCAGTGTTGCAAAGAGTGAACAAAATCCTATTGGTACAGTTCTGCTGACATAAACCATGTTAGGGTGCTGGAAATAATTTAAATTAATGTAAACCTTCTCTCTCCCTGGTTCAGTTTCCAAGATTCTCTTTGACTCCTTTTTGCCCAAGGAAGTCTTTGGGAGACTCAGACTAGTGGGAAGGAACTTTTCACAACCAAAAACACCTGCTAAATCACCATTATTGGTTCTGATCCCAATAGTGCCATTTTGGTGGTAATTTTATTACTATTTAAAGCTCTGTCTCTGCCATTCCTGTCCTGAAGCTCCTGAAGTCTTTCCCAGGGCAAAAGAGAGCCTAGAAGCTGCAATGGGAGGATAGAATGCTTGAAATTAACTTAACAATGTCAGAACTGTGGCAACATAGTTTTGCCCAGTGAATTCAGCTTCTTTCAGGGCATCTCCAAAAGCCATGCATATTAAGTTTTTGGTAAATGCACTTAAATCAACAAATTATTGGATTAAAATAATTTAGTTCATCAATCCCACATCCTTAATAATTGGTTGGCATCCTTAATAGTTGAACAAAGATTGATGTATAACTGAAGCATGCATTCAGTTGATAACGGCTTTGTTGGTGCATAACACCAAGCTGGGGGGAAATTTGTTCGTCCAAATAACAAGTTGTTTTTCTGATATTTGTCACACATGGTTTGTCCTCGAAATGCCAATGGGTTTTCCCCCTACTTGGATAGGAGAAGCAATATGAGCACGAATGGTTTCAGAAAAGCACACAGGGAACAGTTGTTTACCAATTCACATCATTCACGCACGAGGACTACTGTGTAGAAATGAACACATGGAAACTTAACAAAAATAGGGGTTATTTGTGTGACCACATGTTCTGCATCATTAACTTGCCCTATTCATGTGATGAGACACAACATCAATGGCTGGAAGCAAAGGAATTAAGGCAAAGGGAAATTTACAATTCAGGGAAACCAGGGAGGGTGACTTTGTGCAAGCATACAATTAAACAAACAACTAAATGCATGTTGTTGCATGCACGTGTATTCTTCTGCCACCATTTAATTTAATTATTATTAGGACCAAGTGTGACATTTGGATTCATGGAGTCTCATAGTCTTTTCTTTTAAAACAAATAATGGTTTATTGTAGTACAAAGAATAAGGACGTACATGCCTTTCGCTATTGTCTTAAGTTACTACAGTATTTCTACATTGAACCTTTAAGATGCCCTTCAAGTTAAAATACTTCATAACTTTACATCTGCCAGGCCCTATCTAGCTCCCTGAAGGCTTGCACAGGGATATATGACTGGTCACTCCGCCCATAACAACTCCTATTGGAGTATGCAAAACAAGATCCTGTTCACATTATAAATAATAAATATTCATAAATCAGGGGTGAACACCACACATGTGATGAGCTTGCATTCCAATAACATCTAGTAAGGTGCATTTTTCCTCCCCTTTTCTAATTTGCTAGATTCTACTTTGTATAATTTAGTACAGTGGTACCTTGTATAAAGGAATTTATTCGTTCCAAATGAAATTATGTTAAGCAAATTTTCCTTTCTACAAATTTCCCATAGGAATGCATTGAAAATGGAGTAATCCGATTTTTATGTTGTACAGATTTGCCCCATAGGCAATTCTTTTAAGCAATTTTCCCCTATCTCCAGAATATTTTATGTTGTACAAATTTTATGTTATACAAACTGTTTGTTATACAAGGGTCCACTGTATTTGAAAAACCTTTTGCTGAAAAACAATGACAACTCATAATTCCCATTTCTTGGGGGCCATGCTTTCAGGCAAGAAACATTTGGTCAAAGGCTATGGAAATTGACTCAGATGTTGTCCAATGTGTTTAATTGCACATCCTTATAGCTTGGTTGTTTGACCCAGCAAAAACTGTATACGTTTCACCAGATGGAACACAGCAGCCTCTCCTTAAACTGTCAAAGCAATTTGAATTTTCATATTGCTCCTAGGCTTTTACTTGCTACAGCACAACACAATTTTTAAAATGTCAGCTTTCGTTTCCATTTAGTTTTGCATCTATTATCTCTTTGACACTGACTTGACCTAGTTGCACAGAAAACAGCAAAATATGTACCATCTGAGCAGGGCCAGCCATACTATTAAAGCAGGATACGGTGGTAGATTCTGAGGTGCAGCGAAAAGGAAGCAAATACTTTACATTTTACTATGTATTTTTATTTAGGAATTTGGAACAGTGTTTCAGGGATTTTCTCTTTACATAAATAACTTGTGTCACTGTCAATAGTACTCATGTTGATCTCGGTGTGTGAGGTGGGTGCCGTATTTTGCACCACCGAACGGAGCAAAATGTCATAGGCTGTTCCTGCACCATTTGTTTACTCAGAAGCAAGTACCACTGTGTTTATGTTGAAATAGGATCATTCCATAGTTACTGTATTTAGAACCGCAGCCTAAAAGCACAAGCCAATGGCAATTCATTGAGACGTCCCCTTGAGTTCAAGATGGCTTACTCCAGGAAAGTATACATAAGATTTCCAGCTAAGGTTGTGACCCTAAACATACTAAACAACAAGTCCAATTTAACCCAGTTAACACTTGCATCCGAGTACAATCCTAAATATACTTAATAAGGAGAAAGCCCCACTGAATACAGAGAAACTGGCATCACCAGTAAACTTCCATGGTGTCACACATCCTCCTTCCACGGATGGGATATTCCTGATACAGATAGGTCTGTCTACCTTAAAGGATTGTGGGTGACATCTGTAGTTCTAGGAATCTATTTATTCATTTTAGAGTGTTGTCTGATAGTAGGATCCTCCACAGGCCAGACGGGCTACCTAGAATCCCAAGGAATGCAAAACAAGGCAAACCCTAAACCAAAACTGATGAGAAGTCTACTTCACTTTTGAAAATTTGTGTTTAGAGGTGTCAAACCACACAGTGGGGAAATGATATGTATATTCAAAAGCTGAATTGAGTATCTAGGAATTGCAATTTACCCCCCCCCCTTTTATTTTTATTTTTTGGAAGGAAAAAAAAATGGATCTGGGAAAGATTGCAACAACAGTTTCAGGGGGTTACATGCAACCCCAGAAATGTACTTTGTCTACTCTTCTTAAAGCCACTGGTAGCTGAATTTCTTGCCAAAATTATCTGAGCAATAAGGAACTTTTGTCTTTTTTGGAAGATGGGTCAAGGGAAGACAAGACTTCCTCATTAATCATGTTTGCCGCCTGGGATCTGTTTTAAAAGATGAGCTTGAGAACCATTACATAGCCATTTGACTTAACAACGAACACGTTAAGGAAGAATAGTAGCCATAAAACTGAGCTTGTGACTCAAATATAAGGAAGGGTGTTGTTTCCCCTACTGCAATTTTATAGCACCTCTCAGGTTGCTGAAAAGATGGATGAAATACTGTATGTGCAAATGGAATTGTTTAAAAAATAACACTTGAATGTATCCTTAACATGGGGGAACAGATTAGACTGGCTTTAAGCTGCAGTAAAAACCTGGGAAATACATACATCTGGTTTAGCATGTTTCTTATTCATTCTGATGTAAGTATACTGATGTGATCGCCAGTTTAACTGCACTGTCATTTCAAAAGAGAAGACATATCTGTTAAATAGTCTACTCCAGTAATTTAAAAATGTTATCAAGGCTTCATGAAGGACAGCAAAATCAATAGCATCTGCTTTAATTGGAAATAAGATTACCTCTTTCTCTGAAAGGCGGCATTATTCCCTCTCAGTATCCAGTGAAAATCACTTTGTAGTCATAAGAACATAAGAACATAAGAAAAAGCATGCTGGATCAGGCCAAAAGCTTATCTAGTCCAGCTTCCTGTATCTCACAGTGGCCCCACGAGATGCATCTGGGAGCACACGAGACTAGATATCTGTCTCCTGATACCTCTCCCCTGCATCTGGTCCTTGAAGTACCCCAGTTTTAAGCCTGGAGATTACACATCTGCACCACGGTTTGTAACCTGTGATGGACTTTTCCTCCAGGAATCTGTCCAATCACCTTTTGAAGGCATCCAGGCCAGATGCCATCACCACATCCTGTGGCAGGGAGTTCCACAGACTAACAACACGCTGGGTGAAAAAATATTTTCTTTTGTCTGTTCTTACTATCCCAGCCCTCAATTTGAGTGTATGTTCCCTAGTTCTTGTATTTTGTGAGAGGGAGAAGAGCATCCCTCTATCCACTTTACTCATGCCCTGCATTATTTTGTACGTCTCAATCATATCCCCCTTCAGGCGCCTTTTTTCCAGACTAAAGAGGCCCAAATGTTTTAGCCTTTCCTCATAAGGGAGGTGCTCCAGTACAGTAATCATTTTAGTTTCTCTCTTCTGTACCTTTTCTAGTTCTACTATGTCTTTTTTGAGATGCAGTGACCAGCATTGTACACAATACTCCAGGTGTAGCCTTACTATCGTTTTGTACAGTGGCATTATAGTGTTGGCTGTTTTATTTTCAATCCCCTTTTTGATAATCCCTAGCATGGAACTGGCCTTCTTCACCGCTGCCGCACATTGGATAGACACCTTCATTGAGCTGTCCACCAACACACCAAGATCTCTTTCCTGATCCGTCACAGATAGCTCAGAGCCCATGAGTTGATAGATAAAGTTTGGATTTTTTTGCCCCAATATGCATTACTTTACATTTTGCTACATTGAAATGCATTTGCCATTTCACAGTCCATTCCCCCAGTTTGGAGAGATCCTTCTGGAGCTCTTCACAATCTTCTCTGGTTTTTACCACACGGAAAAGTTTTGTGTCATCTGCAAACTTGGCCACCTCACTGCTTATCCCTGTCTCCAGGTCATTTATGAACAGATTGAAAAGCACCAGTCCCAGGACAGATCCCTGGGGCACACCACTTTTCACTTTAAATAAATAAATAAATAAAGGGTGTAGCTTTTCCCACTCCTTGCAGAGGGGGAGACAAGAGAGGCCGTATAGATCCCAAAAAGAAGGAGGATTAGGTATACCCAATCTAAGAAATTATTATATAGCTAATCAAATCAGTTGTTTGGGAGAAATCTTATTCAAACCAGAGAAGGTAATATGGTGGGAGCTGGAGTCATTAGATATAAAGGAGGAAATAAATAAATTCTTGTTCAGTGACTTTAAAAATAAGGTAGAGATTGAGAATCCCCTCCTGAATGGTTTAATGACTACATGGAGAAAATATAGAAAAATCTTATCACCGAAGGGTTCCCCATTATGTTTAGTAACAGAAAATTTTCCTACGAATTTGAAGCATTTTTAGGGTTATTTAAAGCTAAGAAAATAGCCAGATTAAAAGACTGGTTGGCCAAAATTAGAACAAATCAGGACATAAAAACCACTTTGCAATCTAGTGATTTAATATGGATAAACTATATCCAGTTAGAAAAATGGACAAAGAATTGGGTCAGAAGAAACAGTCAACTTAGAGAATGTACAAAGTTTGAACAGTTTTTAGTATCGCTTGAATCCGACCAGGACAATACAGAGAAAGGACTAGTACATAAAATATACAAAATAATAGGGGACTCACTGGAAGTGAAGGAGTCAGATTCTCTGAGAGAGGTTTGGAAACAAGACCTTAATGTAGAGATAAAAAAATCTGGAACATGAGAATCTTGAGATCATTATCGGTTAGGATAAAAGAAAATTATTTTAAATTGGTCTCTAGATGGTATTTGACGCCAATTAGGTTGAATAGAATGAATGCTGAATATTCTAAGATCTGCTGGAAATGTGAAAAAAGATAGGTACATACATGCATCTCTGGTGGGAATGTGAAATAGTTCAAAAGTTTTGGAAAATGGTTTTTTTAGAGCTAAGTGAGATGATTCAAGTAGATATTGATTGTAATCCAGAGACAGCTTTGTTATCATTGTTAACTAGTAAAGATTATGATGTTACAACCAAGGAACTAATAGCAAATCTTATGACAGCTGCCAGATTAATTATAGCAAGAAACTGGAAATCCAAACTAGATCTCAAGATGGAAGATTGGTATAACGAACTTTGGGATATAGCTATAAACGATAAATTGTCTTGTAGTTTAAAAGTTAAACGAGGAGAAATGAAAAAAGACATTTTTATGACATTTGGGGAAAGTTTATAGACTTTGTATTAGTAGAAGGGAAGGGGAAAGAACCGACGAATATTTCAAGACAGTTCTGGAGAAGAGGACTTTGAGAAGATTATCAGAACAACAGACGCTGGAATAATAAAGAACTCACGGAAGAACTGGATGGTCCCGGGGGTGGGGGTGGGGATGCACTAGTATTGTTATTTGTCTGTTTGTCTTTTAAATAATAATAATAAAATAATAATAAATAAATAAAAAGTCTGCCTTTAGCAGTCCAGTGCTACCTATAATGCAAATAGGAATTATTGGTTAGAATCTTATTGGTAATTTCCACTTCCATAAGGGAAAGCATGCAAAGTTACAGGAGCAAATTGCATTCCTGTGTGTTCCCTCAAGTATTCCATATGGTGCATTTGTTGGCCATGAGAAAAATGGCATATTTCCTGTTAACATGATACATTTATTGAAATCATGAGAAGAGATTTGACTAAGAACAGCTCAACAGTGGTTGAGTGGATTGTCTGAGAATGTTGTGGATTCTGTTGTTATTTTCATGCAGAAGTTAGACATTCATTTGTCAGAGCATTGCCTGTTATGTTGCAGATTCCTACAAGAATGCCATCTTAAATTACTTCACTAGCTGCATTATTCATGCCACCTATGAGTCATAATTTCTCACAACTGCTCAGTTTTACATGTAGGCCAATAAGAATAATTGTCCGTAACTATAAATGCCTGCTGGCATGCAAGCAAAGGTTAGCAAAGTGCAATCACAATGTTTGAGATAAACAACTGCCTACAGGAAACCATCAACTGACTATTTATGGCACAAGACCATTCCAGTTTGAAGATCTTCTTATTTCCAAAAGGAATATAAGATATAGTTGATGTGTGGAAAAAAAATCCTGTTACAATTATGTGCTATAAAAATGTACAAGAAGAAGTGAAACAAGAACAATTAAACCAGAACATGAAACCTCTCAAAAGCCCCAAGGTAGTCCCTATTATCAGCAGTCTCAAATATTATAAAAGCTACTTTTTTGGTCAACAACTTCCAAGTTCTCTAGCCATTGGGCTAAGGATCTTGGAAGCTATAGACCAAAATGGCAACTTCTCCAAATTCTGAACTGGCCCAACAAGGAATGATTGCAGTTAGATCAATCGTACTAACAATTGTGTATACCATTACAGTATCACCCTTCAAAGCAGGAATATTCCATTTTAAAAAATTATCAGTCTGAATTACTAACCTGCCACTTCATGCTGCTGTCTTGAAGTAGCTTGACAGACGTACTACCGGTAGTATAATTTATCTGAAGCATTTATTCACCCCTCTCTTCCAGTGCTCTTTTACTTATGTGGCAAGTCAATGCAGTGATGCAGTAAGTCACTTACTCCTAAATGAAAAAAGGGTGTAGCTTTTCCCACTCCTTCTAGAGGGGGAGACAAGAGAGGCCGTAGGGGAATAGAAGTAAGATGGAAAATAGGCTAAGTAGGGTCACTATGAGGTGCACTGTGATTTCCTGTCCCCAAACCATCCATTTCTTGAGTGTGTATGCAAGGATTATTCCAAGTCTCAGACTACACTTTCCAACAACTTTGTTTAATCTAATCCAGCACTCGGTAATGTCACCGTTTAACTGCACCTTAACTGAGCAACTCATTTTAACCACTTGGAAAGCAAAATGTTGCCTTTTATACTGACCCTTGAAAATTATGGAAAATTAATCACTTTTAATAATGTTTTCAAGGTCATAGCCCAATCTGAGGCAAGACAAAGCGTGTGATACACTTATTCTTGGAAACAAACATTGAAGTTGTGCAACTCCAGTTCAGAGAATATTTATTTTGCAGGACAGGAGGCAGGAACACAGAAGACGTGATTGCTCCAGAACAGAGCTAAAGCTGAGGAGACCACAGGATGACACATCAGTCTGTCAAAACTGTGGAGGACTTCTGGGTAGCTTTGCCTTGCTTCTAGGATGGAGAGAAATATAATCTTCTCTGCACTGGAGCATTAACCCCTGCCTAATTATTCTTTCATCATGAGCATTTACCAAGTGTTTACATTTGAACATTTAACAGCTGTGTACAACGAAGTGAAGCACGTATGCAACACACAGATGGAAGCACAATGTACATGACATATTACATCTGAATACATAACACACAATTTAACAAACGGTATATATGTGATCAATGAGCTATATGCTATGTTGGATTATATGGAGAAGATCTGAATAACCATGCTTTGAATGGGAGCCTAAATGAAAATTTGTAGAAGCAAATTGAATCTCTGAGGGGAAACCCTTCCACATAGTAGCTGCCACAATACCCTGGTATGAAAGGCTGTAAAGTGGAAGAAAAGAACATATGGAACCACCCGGAAGGTATTTCCAGGTGATCCGATACATGAAACAGACCTAGAAAGGAGAAAGTAACTTGGCTGAAATAACATCTTATAATGCTTCATACAATACAGTAAGGCAATACCTGTTTCCCTAAACAAAGATGATATCTACATTAGATAAAAGTGAATGCATGAAAATAGTTTTCATGCTCTCATTGAGATTTGGCTCATTTCTATGACAGCATGTCAATGTAATGTCTAAGTGCATCTGTTTCTTGCTCTTTTGCTTAGGACACTGCTGGACAAGAGCGGTACAGAACTATTACTACTGCCTACTACCGAGGGGCAATGGGATTTATCCTTATGTATGATATAACTTGTGAAGAATCTTTCAGTGCTGTCCAAGACTGGTAAGAACTGTTCTTCCTGCTGATAACTGGATGTGTATGTATATGTATATGTATATGTATGAAATCTGAAAGCTTAACTGATTTATTAACTCTTCCCAAATCATTCACATGAGTCATTGTTTATCAATGAGATTGATGGCATATTATAAAAAAAAACACAAATCTAATTTCATGCTATTTACACTGAAGCAGCTGCCACTGGAACCCGGTCTCGCGTATTGAAGGAGAGGATAGCAACTTTACCCTTTCACATATCCCATTGAAAGACTTCAGGATGGGATCCCCCCCCCCCGAAACTATTTTGCAGCCACAATATTTTGTTGATGGCATTCATTATCAGCTTCAAATTCACTTCACAAAGTCAGTGAATCACAACAGCTTTAATGTTTATTTATGAGATCTCAGGCACAGTATACCGGGACCGCATGTATTATCAGAACCTGTACCTCACCTTACCATCAGTATGGCTGCATCATTTCTAATTATCAAACAGCATCAGCCTTTAGAGAAAAACAATTTTGATTCAAAACTTCTAGTTTCGATCCAAATTCGCAATGGGAAATATGGTACATGCTACCTGGAAGTTGAGTCATGGCAACTGGATTTATTTTCTTGTGAGATCGAAACATTTCACTATTCATCCAAGCAGCATCGTGAGTCTGAGGACGTCTGATGAAGCTGTTTGGATGAGTAGTGAAATGCTTCGATCTCACAAGAAAAGAAGTCCATTCGCCGTGACTCAACATCCAGACAACCTCATCTGGATGACTGAGAATCTTCACAGGCGTGGCACATGCTAGTTACAGGATTTGGACCCAACCATTTGTATTCTTAAACGACTGATTGCAAAATATATTATTTAGCCAGAACACTGCAAACTAGTGAGCATACACTTCAGAATTTCTTCAGGGCATAAATAAGGAATCAATAAATAGGTTCAAGTAACTTGCCTCCTGTGTCTTCAATATGGTGTATTGTTAGAGGCCATTGCTTAATTAAAGATGGAAGAAGCCACTTTTCTGATTACTCATAATCCCCAAATTTTGGAAACTTTAGTCCCCCAAAGTAACCTTTCCAAGTTCTGTTTCTGGCTTGCCATCCATTGTCATTGTACCATGACAGCAGCTGACCAGAATGAAGTATCACAGACAACTTGCCAAATTTCTGTTTGTCACATATCAGGCCAAAAACAAAGGAAAAATTAAAGACGACAAAAATGTTGTGGCATCTTAAAGACTACCTGCTATATTTTAATGTGAGCTTTCATGGATCAAGTGAGATTACTGGGCAAATTTTTATGCATGGCCCCAAAGGATGATACACAGGGCCAGTGGGATGCTGTGACTACACAATCTGAATACAGAAATGTGAGCTGTATTGAGAGGTATGTTGCACATACTGTATGGGTGGACTGATGGTGAAGAATGATGACCTCCCATATAACAGAAAATTTCTCAGCCAGAATCCACCGTCTGCCCCATTTTATCAATCATTCCCAATGGTTTGCAGTACCTTTGATATCAGCTGCCAGCTTTGCCTCTTCCATTTGTTTTGGCTTCACCAATAACTCCCTCTTCCTCCTTCTCTTCCACTTCTGCCCTCGCTTCCCTCCTGCAAGGCATATTTTGTATTCTTAAAGTTATAAACTTGCCCTCCCAGGCCCCGTTTTTGCTATCATGATTCACAAATGATCTTAATGTTACTTCATTTGCCATGCCCAAGCTTCACCTGTTGTGGACATTGAGGGAACCCACAAGAAGGCTATAAGCCTGTTCTAGCTGCTAAAAAACTGGGCTATATTGTATTTTGATTCACTAATCCTGATCCAAATAACATATGCCTTCATCCATTATGGGACCCATGATCTTCCACAATTGGCTTGTCATATTTCGTACTGTGGTTAAAAGGGCAAGGAAAACTAACTGTCCATTATATTGCTGTGTCCACCTTATTTGGAACCACTTTTGTGCCATTCTCCATCAGCACCTTGTTTGAGGAACAATGCCATCCATGGTGTCAGTAGGGATGTGACTGTGGACATTTCCCCAATGTTCGAGCTGTGTTGTTTTATCTGTATTATTTCTAATGCAATTTCCAGTCTGCATGCGTGCTTTGTCTTCCTATTTCCCTGGCATGGAATGACATGCATTTCACATTACAACATCTGACCTTTTGACAAAAGAACTGCTCGAGTCCATCAGTGTCCATACATACCTACAGCCATCCCACTCTGGATGCTTAGTTTGGTATTAACAACAGCGGGCGGGTGTACCACGTGGGAAAATAGGTGATCAGAAAAAGAGAAGGGTGAAATGGACTTGAAAAGGGGGAGCATCCCGGTACAGTACACTCTGCAGATTAAGAAGATGCTGGAGAAAAACATAAACAAAAGGCCTATGTGAATCATCAAACTTGTGATGATGTGTAAAGAAAAGCAAAGCAAAAAGGACACAGTGTGAGCCAGAAGCATCAAAGAAAACAAAAGGCCTAGCAATGCAATTAAGACCACCATAGCTGATAAGAAAATATTTGAATTCCTCATGCCAGTGTTGGCAAACCTACGGCACGGGTGCCAAAGGTGGCACTTGGAGCCCTTTCTGTGGGCACCCGACATTGGCCCTTCACAACCACCTGCATTCAGGTTAAATTGCTGTATTGGCACTTTATGAAAAATTAGTGGGTTCTGAATCACAGTTTGGGCACTCGGTCTCTAAAAGGTTCACCATCACTGCCTCATGCTATCAGTCATAAGCCTACAGACAGCCACAGAGGCAGTACAAAATCTAGCAACGCTCTAATGCCAGCAGGGAATCTATCACCCAGCTTTAAAAAGAAACCATTCTTTGACGCTTGGGAAAATGACATGCACAAAGAGATAGTAACATTTTTTGCATGTAAAAGGAGAGATTCTGTGAGCTATTCAGAGAACCCAAGTATATTCTCTGTGCTATCTCCTGTGATGTTTTAAAATGACTTAGCAAAGGGATTGCCATTTGTCTTTCTAGAAGAAAGCAATCTTTTTACAGCTAGAACATTAAAAAGCTGTAAATTGGTTTCCACACTCTCATCTGATTTAATTTATTTCTCAGCCACCTCAATAATTTGTTTCAAGAAGATAGGGGCTGGGATTTTAGGCTTTTAGGAGGAAAAACGTTTCTTTGGAAATGGCTATTGTACTGAGTGAAGGAAGTTTGATAGAGATGAAAGGACCTACACACAAGTTTATGGTTTTTTGAAGAAATAGTGTTTGTGCCAAAATCAAAACAAATTTAGACAGCTAATGTATTGCGATTCCCTGAGATATCAGTTGGATGAAAAACCACAACTGTGTTCTAGAAAGATATGCAAAGTATGGATGTGAAGTGAGAAATGTGTTTTAGATGGCACACAAAATCAGGATGACAGTTAAAAAAAACCTGTAGGAGCAAATTTATAATGGGGTAGGTAAGAGATCTCAGATGTTTAACAAAACCCTAGACAATTAAAATGCTATAATTTCCCTACAAACAATAGAGGAGGCTACTTAATCTGATTCCTGTAGCTTTGTATTTTGTTAATTTTCCCATCACTTTTTCATTGTATATCATGAGGTCAGAAACAGAAGTGTTAACAACTGTAATTGCTAGAGTAAACCAGCCCATCCCGAGAATGTTCCTACCTGCATTTTGCTGGTCCCTTTCAAACCTTCTGCTTTTTTGTGCAGGTAGAAGTGCTCTGTTTCAATTCACTTCCACTGTGTCCAATTACTGGAAATGAACCAAAGTGAACCTTCAGCTGTCAAGGCTCCTTTTGCTATCAGTTTGTCATAGTCTGCCCCCATCAATGTATATAGTGAACAAGGGATGTGCAGGGCATTATTTTGAAATTTCTTTTGTTTCTGGTTCTTTTATGGGGCGCCGCTTTCATTTTCGTATGTTTTATAAAGCAGTCCTTTTGTATTACACAAAAGAGAAATTCTCTTTCAACGTATTTCATTTCAACTTGCCCATCAAATCAAAAATACTTCACAGCTCCACCACCAAACTCATAGCTAACAACCCATACTTTATGGGTTTCAGCACCGTAGGCTGTTGTTCACCTAATGGCCTATTGAGAGTATTGTCCACCTAACGAGCCTATTCAGGCCTTTGTTGATTTTATGAGCCTATTTCAGACCAGGGTGACATGAGGTCAAAGTAAACTATAAAATGGAAGACTCGCAACAAGCTTTCCTCAGACTGACAAAGCTGTTTGGATGAGCAGCGAAACGTTTCAATCTCTCAAGAAAAAGAAGTCCAGTTCCCATGACTCAACTTAGAGATAAACTTTCCCATTTGTGTTCTTGGTACTCCAAAAGTCCTAAAGAACCCATAAAAACTACTCGAAAAAAGCAAAGGCAAAGGAACAGAGAATGAATTTACTACAAAAGCACACAACAGTACATGATAAAGAAAAATATTCAAATCCCCACCAAAATTTACACTTTTAACCAAATAATACAAAGTAAATTAAGCAATTTTTTTTAAAAAAACAACTAAATAGAGAAAGCATCCACCTCCCTTGAAAAAGAACATGGAGAGATTTCTCTCTATCCTGCCACCATCTGATGCCTTCTCTTCATTGAATTCTCCAAGAGGCACCAGCAGCCAACCCAGACCTGGCACAAGCAAAACTGATTTTTAAAAATGAAAAGAAAGCCACCACCCCAAAAGTGAAAAAATGTGCAGCATATTAAATCAGTGAGCGAATATATGAGACACGTAGGATGTTGGTTATAGTTATCTAACGGTCTTCAAAGTCAGCTTGCAGTTTTAGGCAGTATCTTGTTGGTTATAATCTGTCAAAAGTTAAATTCTCTTATCTAACAGAAAAAGGAATCAGCTCTGATTGAATCCTCAAAAGGCCTCACAGCTCCATTCTGGGTTTTGAGCCTCGCTTAAACTAGAACAAGATCTAGAAATGTAAAATTATAAACAAAATGTATAGAAGGGACAAATCTGACCATATCATGAACAATATGATCCAAATCATAGAACCCTCTTGTTACTCTCAAAATCTGTTGTTTGAATGAAGAATCTGAGTTGCTTTGCTAAATAGTGAAGCTAGACCTGAACACAAACCATGCCAATGAGGATACAAGTAGCATTCTCAAGTGGATTCTCCTGTCGATATCAGTGACAGATAAAGCACATGAAAAAAAACCTTGCTGTCTTTTTCATAAATCAGACTAATACCAGCAGTGAAAAGCTTGCACTGGATGTTAAAACAGAACTGCTAGAGAGCAGTTCATCTCTAAATTCAAAAGGAGCCAATGTAAGAGCTATAAAATTAGGCAATAAAAATAGGTAAATGTTTAAGTGAATAAGATTAATTTTTTAAGGATTTAAAAAAAACATTATTCAGGGGAAGATGTACAAACCAAGTTTCTAAAATGCAGGTAGGATAATGCACTTCTGTAAAATGGTGGGGAATTTGCAAAGTGGTAGGGAGCCTCATGGTGTGTGTTGTGTCATTATAGTCGTGACTGACTCTTCGTGACTCCATGTCCATGGAGTTTTTTTGGCAGGAGTACTGGAGTGGCTTGCCAGTTCCTACTCCAGGAGCCTACAGCACCTGGTATTGCCTGGTGGTCTCCCATCCAAGTACTAACCAGGCCTGACCCTGCTGTAGGTGAAATGTAATACTGCAGCCAAAACTCTGCTCAAGACCTGAGTTCAATCCAAGGTAGCCAGTTCAAGGTTCACTTTGTCTTTCCATCCTTCTCAGCGTGGGCACTGGGAAGTACACAGCTTGTTGAAGGAGGGGGGTGGAGAAAGTGTATCCTTCATACATGGTAAACCCTCCAGAGAGTGCTTTAAGTGCTATGGGGCAGTATGTCCACAGCATGTTTGGTTTTGTGCTTTTTGTTTGTTTTCCTTTTTTCTTTTTTGATTCATGAATTAACCTACAGTACTTTCTACCAGGCATTTCAAATTACTATATCTGTGGACTACTCTGAATCTATTTAGCCTTATTCTGACTAATTCCAACATTGTAATTCTTTTTATATAATAGCTTTTTAATGTACAGTACTTTGTATTGTATTGTTCTACTTCTATGTATTGTTTTTGTATTTTATTATTTCTTTTGGGGTTTGTCGATTTGGTATTTTAATTATGGGCCTTTTCACACGACCCCTAAGATCCGCTGGCCACTTAAATTCGGACCAGAGATCTTGGGGGTTCGTTGCTCTTCCTGCGTCCCCACCCCTCCGCGCTTCCGTGCTCCTGTCTGCGTGAGGGGAGGGAGAAAAAAAGAGAGGAAAAAATTCAGGCTCACCTCCGAAGCTGCCCTGTCGTCGTCCTGATTCCTTCTCTTAAAGGGGCGGGAGGCAAAAAAAAAAAAAAAAACAGAAGCAAGGAGAGCCGGGCACTCATCAGATTACACCCGGATCCTGGAATTTTCACCCTCTGAGAGCAGGTACATGAAAAATACGCTGGGACGCGCTTAGGTGGGCATGGTCGCACTTAATTTCCTGCAAACTCCGGAGCTGGTGGGGAAACAATTGTAAGCTCCGGAGCTGGCAGCCATTTGCGGCGGTGTTTAGGGGTTGTGTACAAATACCCTATGCTGTTATATGTTTTGTTGTAAATCAGACAGACTAGACCTCAACCAGATGGGCAATATAAAACAAACAAACATATTCTCGGTAGCTCGATAGCTTAGTGAGTTAGGTATGGGAATCCAGTTCCCCACTCTGCATTCTGTGTGGCTTTGGGCAAGCTGTACAGTCCCAGGGTATCCCAAGATGAAGGGAACCAGAGACCACCTCTGAGGACTTAACCTAAAAAATCCTGATAAGTATCACCATAACACAAAATGAACTTGAGGGTACAGTACACAGTTATTATTAATATTATATCCTCTAGCTCCCCCTGCTGGATTTTGTTTTTGTTTGGACAGAGATCTATTGAAAACCAGCCTAAACAAAGCAAGCCATAGTCAGCTAAATGTTTCATCCTCTGTAACTACCTAATACGTTCCTAACAGTTAAAAACATTAGAACTTCACCATTACATTGATTTAAGATTACCATTTTGACTTAAAAGAACTGCCATATTCCAGTGCTCCAAATCCTGTAATCCCCTTATTTGCATAATATACAAATTTGCATTTTATATTATCAGGTACAGAAATACTTGCATTTCTTTTCCTACCAGTAGGTTTTTATGCTTAACACCATTTCTATAATTAGCACTGCTAATTATAGAAATGGTGAGAGCCAGTATAATGCATATGCTAAAGTGATAGAGTTGGAATAAGAGCAGCCAAGTCTATGTTCACTCAAAAAGCTTGGTTGGATTCCTTAGGGCTTAGCTACTCATCAGGATTTAGACAAGCCCATCCAACAGGGTTGTTGTTGGGATAAATGCAAAGAGGGAAACCCTGTAAAGTTGCTATATATATTGCTGGTACTATACATATTACTAAATGTATAGTGACTTTTGTCATACATAGAGGCTTCTGGTGATATTTTCCAAGCGTCACTATCAATCTTTGCCTTCAGGAGAAACTGATGACAAAAAAGCCCTACAAAGCCACAAGAATCCTCCACAAATGTCACATTGCTATCTGATTTTCGGGGGGGGGGGAAACCTTTTCTTTTAAAACATACTGTATAAATGCAGTGAAGTACCAACAGTTATAATAATACTGTAGAGTTATAAGTTATATTTATAAGAGTTATAATAATAATCTCCTTAAAACGGAAGAGCTGGAAGGGCGTATGGGTCACTGAGTCCAGATCCTGTTAATAAGGCACAGTGGGGATTCAAACACCTAATATTTGGCTCTGTGGCCAGATGCCTAAACCACTGAGCTATCTAGAATTATTTGATTAGCACTGATCATTCTCCAACTGTGGGTGGTTTTTAAAATGGCTATACCCTGTGTCAGGCAGTTCATTATGAGCCGCAGGTCTGTAAATGGCCAATTCTCCTAAGGCCCACTGTATTACCTTGAAGACCACTTTGACTATTGAGCCGTACAAACTTCAGGGGCCAGAAATGAAACAGCTAGAAACAAGCAACTGAAGACGGTTTACTCAGTTGTTATATCATCTCTTATCCTATCCTTTCCCAAAGGAACTTTCCTGTGTTAAATTCCTTCAGTCAGGAAAGGATCATCCTGAAATGTATAGACCTTTGGTTGAAACAAGTCATTAGAATTCCTTGAATGAGGATATTTGCAGTGCAGTTAATCGCAGTATGCTGTTGGCAACACACTGCTTATCTTTTCCATTTGGGATTGGTGATTTCTCCATTCATAGTTCACGCTGTGCCATCTTACTTTTTACTCTTCTCACTGTAAATACCTTTCTTCTCTCATAGGGCCACGCAAATAAAGACCTACTCCTGGGATAATGCCCAAGTCATTCTGGTCGGAAACAAGTGTGATATGGAAGATGAGAGAGTCATTCCTTTTGAAAAGGGGAAACACCTGGCTGATCAGTTGGGTACATGTTAAAAGCTTCTCTTTTTTCCCTCCCTCCTTCCTTTCCCTGACTAGTCTCAGCCTTATTTTATTTTTCCACCTTTCTCTGATAGCTAGCTTTTTATTTTTAATTACAGGTGCAATTCATAATTTATTAACAAGTCAGTCCAGCTAATTTTCTGGCCATGTATATAAAGGTACCCTTGTTTATACTGCAAGTGGTCAAAAACCTAGGGAAGGTTTGGCCCTAATGATTCTATTAGATTGAATCTCTCACTATATGCCTCCCCATTGGCTAGGGCTGATGAAAGTGGAGTTCAGTTATTTAACTTCAGCCCACAACCTTTATTGGATAAGGGAGGCTGAAAGGCTGTAGGCTAAATCCGATTGTTAGTCCCATCTAGAATAGACCCATTTGATGAACGGGCCTCATTAACTCAAGGGCTAATGCCTATCTCTCAGTTTTATTTATCCTTGTGACTGAGCAACTGAACAGAACATTTTACAGCAAAATGGAACCTCAGACACACATTTCCAAAATCCAAGCCCATACCCCTATTTGAATAGAGGCATTAAATCTTTTCAGGGAAAATCATTTTCCCCTGTGCGGTCATCTGAGTTAGATGTACAGTCTTTGTGCTGGACGGTGGGAGTGAAGATGGGAAGCAATAAGAGAAAGCAATTACAGTGGACCATTGTATAACAAACAGTTTGTATAACATAAAATCTGTACAACATAAAAAATTCCGGAGATAGGGGAAATTTGCTTAACATAATTGCCTATGGGGAGAATCCGTACAACATAAAAATGGGATTATTCCATTTTCAATGCATTCCTATGGGAATTTGTATAAAGGAAAATTTGTTTAGCATAATTTCATTTGGAACGAATTAATTCCTTTATACAAGGTAGCACTGTATTTGCCATTGGGACCATTCTATATGATGTCTTCTTATAGCTCTTGTAAGTGACCCTTGGCTACTGTCTGTGATGTCATTCTAAAACAGTCTATGACAGGCTCTTAACCTCAGCATATTTACTCCTACAACAAAGCTATCTCATTATTTAGCAATAAATAACATTGGCTCTCCAGATAATCTGAGCTCAAGCCATTCCTTCTCATTGGCTATGCTGCCCGGGGGAGGTCTTTTACATCAAATGCTAGATCAGACCTAATCCAAAAGTGTGAAACAGCATTCTTTCCTCTTTAACCGTTCTTCTTCTCCTTTCAGATAGCAACCTGTCACCCCTTCTTACTGGCACCTAAATCTACCACTGAATTATCTTTCTTTTTCTTTCTTTCCTTCTTTTTTTCAATTCAACTCAGTCAAAAACTGTTTTTGTGAAGGTCTTGAAACTTGACCTTCTGATATGTTACGTGAAAGAGATAGCTATGTGTTCACTTTCCACACTGTTGATGTGATGAATAGCAGAGAGAACTGGACACATCCTGTCCTTAGAAGGAAGATGCATAACTTGTTCTCTTCCCCCTGACTTTACCAGAAATGCAAAAGGCAAGTCAACTTCAAAAGGAAACAGCAGGCCAATATGTTTTGCTAACTTGATCCCAACATTATCCTTCCAACCTCTTAGAGTGCAAAATTGAAGTTGGCAATGCATTGCTTCCTTCAGCTTTTTGGTCAAGGATAGCATGAAACATATGCAAGGCCTGCAACACAGAGTACTTAGAAAATGTTTTTTTCCTTTTTGCACTAGAGCTGTTTCCTCTTGCACTGCAGAAAATGCCCAGCCTAGTCATCTCTAGTTCAGACTTTAGACTAATGGGCTTGTTCTGGAATCTAGACACACACAATGTATTCATCTGTCCTACTTTCTCCTATGATGACAGCCTCTCTATTTATGTCCTTAACACCAACATCATGTTTCAGTTTCTACCAACTTCAAGTGGGTCATCACTTTAAAAGCTATTCTCTGTCCTGTTGCTACCTATATGCATTATCTTTGTACAATTTCAGTACAGAGTCTTATTCCAACAGACATGTCGCTGTCTCCCTGCTACTTTGCAGAAAGCTCACTGCATTGCCCATCAAAGAGGTGACCAGTCAAAGGTCTGACTACAGATCTAATGTGCAAGGCAGTGTGGAATAGGCAGTTCTCTTAAAAATAGTACAGTTTTCTTGGCTGTCCATGCTGGTTAGTTTATTTGGAACAACTAGTGTGAAGCAGCCCTGATAAAAATATTGAGGAATACTATAATTCAATTATTGTTGTTTTTCTTTCATAAATATTTGAACACATGAACATTTAGCTACTTAAAAGCCAACATGACTGTTTCCACAGCAGCAGATGCTTTGATGGAGTTCTCTGTCTTGTATTTTAGTATGGTCCTTTTATGTACTGTTTTAAATTTTAGAGAACATCATGGAATATGTCATGCATTCCTAACCTTTTTTTTTTTAAAAAAAGTAGTTAATAATCAAGACAACTCTGTCAGTATTTGCATATTTGGCAGTGGAGTTTTCAGCATGTTTATGAGATTTATTTAATTCCCTATTTTTAAAAACTTTCTCATGTTATATTCCATTCTTGATTTTCAAATCACAGTATCTCTTTTTAACTGAAGGGTACATGGTGCTATTGAAAGGAAGAATGGGGTTATAATCAAAGTTTATTCTCATCTATTGCTAGTTCCCAGTGGAGATGACTGAGCTGAGATGTTCTAAATTTTAATGAGCTATTAAAATTTCTTCATAGTTTCTTTGATAACACCTTCAAGTTTGGCTTTAATCAGACCCTAATCAGACATCTGCATTGTAGATGCTCTTTCTAAATGTTAAAATATTATTTAATATTATAGACTTTTGTTACTGTTGTTTCATAATAAACAACACCAACATAAAATGACTAGTTTTCACTTACTTCTATGGGAAGACAAAAGGGGTGATGGGAGAACGGCTAGACTGACGTTCCAGATGCAAGGATGGGTCTTGGAAAAAGGGCTGCAAGTCTCAGCTTCACAGATCCCTTATCATTCCTGAGGGGACACTTGCTCATATTTTCTCCTAACGAGAAAGATGAGCTGCTCCCCAACCCCAGTGCAGGGTGGAGAATGTATGTTTACTCCCCCATCATCTCTAACCACTGTTCTGATTAGGGTCCATGAGAGTCTGCATAGACCAACAAAACACTCCATACTCACACTCAAGTTTAATTTGATGAAAAGAACTTGACTGACATTTGTTCCCATTACTATATCCTACATATGACAGGTATGTCAAGGAATGTATGAGGAGCTAACCTCCGTTAGCAACGTTGCAGCAATGTCAAGGATTAGAGGCAAAAATATGACAGACTCCGTTGCTGGTTTTCTATTGCAGTCTATTTACAAAATATACACAGATTCCATTTGGTTTCCAGACTTAACATCCAGTAGCATAAACAACCCTGCTACTCTTCCTTATCACAGCCAACACATTAGGCTTACTGGCTAAACAGCCCTGGCTAAACAGCAAGAACATATTGCAATACATAAGGTATATATAGCATCTCCTTCCAATCACATATTTACTTTTACATCACATGTCACAGTGCTTCTCTCATCCACACTTCTGAGCTATGCTCCATTGTCCTTGGACACCAGCCTTCCTGTCAAGGCCACGTTACCGAGCTTACTTTAGTCCACAGCTGGACTCCATATCTCTAATTGCAGGTTGAAAAACTCACTCACAAGAATATTCTTGACAAGGTAGCTGTCAAAATGTATCCACTATCCAGTCCTTTCCTCCTTCTGATGCTCCTGAAGGGCTTACATATTTTATAGGAAAGCACAAGGTAGACAGAAAGGAAGCAGTGGTCCCTTGAACATAAGAACATAAGAAGAGCCATGCTGGATCAGGCCAAAGGCCCATCTAGTCAAACTTCCTGTATCTCACAGTGGCCCCACCAGATGTGTTTGGGAGTGCACAAGACTAGATATCTGTCTCCTGATACCACTCCCCTGCATCTGGCCCTTGAAGTTCCCTGGTTTTAAGCCTGGAGATTATACATCTCCATCATGGTTTGTAACCTGTGGTGGACTTTTCCTCCAGGAATCTGTCCAATCCCCTTTTGAAGGCATCCAGGCCAGATGCCATCACCACATCCTGTGGCAGGGAGTTCCATAGACTAACAATGCGCTGGGTGAAAAAATATTTTCTTTTGTCTGTTCTTACTCTCCCAGCCCTCAATTTGAGTGTATGTCCCCTAATTCTGGTATTTTGTGAGAGGGAGAAGAGCTTCCCTCTATCCACTTTACTCATGCCCTGCATTATTTTGTACGTCTCAATTAGAGATGGGCACGACCAGAAAAAAATGATGTTTCGAGTTGTCGTTTGCCGGACCAGGTCCGTTTCGGGTCGTTTCCGTTTGTCACAATAATTTTCAAAAATTTCTCGTTTCCGTTTGTCGTTTGTCGTTTGTCGTTTAGGGTTGGGGTTGGGGGGTTGGGGTAAGTGGGCTCTGGGAGGCACCTCCCTGGGTGCCTCTGAGTCTGACCCACTAAGAAAGGAAGCGTTTAGCGATTAGCACGTACCGTACATGTTAGGGTTGGGGTAAGTGACAGAGGCACCTCTCTGGGTGCCTCTGACTCACTAAGAAGGGAAGCGTACTGCCGTACAGGTTAGGGTTAGAGGTAGGGGTAGGGATAGGGATAGTGGGCTCTGGGAGGCACCTCTCTGGGTGCCTCTGACCCACTAAGAAGGATAGTGTACTGGCGTACAGGTTATGCTTAGAGTTGGGGTTAGGGTAAGGGCTAGGCTTAGGGTTACGGTTAGGGTTAGGGTGGGTTAGTGAGCTGCACCTCTGGGTGCCTCTGACCCACTAAGAAGGACAGTGTACTGGCGAATGGGTTAGGATTAGGGTTAGGGTTAGCGTTAGGGTTAGTGGGCTTTTTATGCCCTCTGGCACATCCAGAAGTCTCAGTCAAAACCTGGCCATGCGATTGGTGGAATGGCTCCCAAAATTTGCATGGTCCCATCCCATGGCCAGCCCATCATTGCGCATGCACAGGTGTAAAAAAATAAAATTAAAAATAAAATCAAATAAAATCAATGGAGATGTTTTATTGCAAGAAAAACCCACTGCTGCTACTATAAAAATTCAGGCAGTTAAAATACCTAATTTTCACATGTTTCTGTTGTGCTTTAGTGGGTTTTTTGACCACAATTTAAAAATAAATATTGTGGTCGCCATTTTGGATCCCCACCACCACCGCATGGCATAGAGACAGCCCAGGGAAGGAGGGGGGAAGGCCGGGGACCCCCCCCCAGAAACCACCCCTCTGGTAGGTGCCCTCACTCAGGCAGGCATATTTTCGCCTGCCTTTTTGGCCGGGAATCAGTTTTTTTTTTTACTTTTTAAAACTTTTTTTCTGTGCTGCTTGTTGGCAATGGCATCGCGCAAGCCCGCGATGCCATGAACGACAACGACAATGATAAACCAGAGCCAATTTTCCTTTTTTCGGGTTGGGTTCGAGCTGGAGTGGAGTAATTCTCGTTGCCATTACCCATTACGTAACGATATCGATAACCGAAAACGGAAACGAGAATTTCGCTGCTCCGTGCCCATGTCTAGTCTCAATCATATCCCCCCTCAGGTGCCTTTTTTCCAGACTAAAGAGCCCCAAATGTTTTAGCCTTTCCTCATAAGGGAGGTGCTCCACCCCAGTAATCATTTTAGTCGCTCTCTTCTGCACCTTTTCCAGTTTCACTATGTCTTTCTTAAGATGCGGTAACCAGAATTGTACACAATACTCCAGGTGCGGCCTTACTATTGTTTTGTACAATGGCATTATAATGTTGGCTGTTTTATTTTAAATCCCCTTTTTGATAATCCCTAGAATGGAATTGGCCTTCTTCACCGCTGCCACACATTGGGGAGACACCTTCATGGAGCTGTCCACCAACACACCAAGATCTCTTTCCTGATCTGTCACGGATAACTCAGAGCCCATGAGTTTTCTCCATTGTGAAAATTTCCCATTGACACCTTGGTGGACCTTTAACTGTTGGTTGCTGGGATTTTTGCAAATAATATCTTGAAATGAATTGCAAAGATATTTGTTCTATTATTAAAAATAAAATCATAGAATTATAGAGTTGGAAGAGACCTCAAGGGGCATCTAGTCCAACTTCCTGCCATGTAGGAACCCCTATTACAGTACTTCCGATATATGGCCATCCAGCCTCTGCTTAAAAACCTCCAAAGAAGGAGACTCCACCACCCTCCGTGGCAGCATATTCCACTGCTGAACAGCTCTAACTGTCAAGAAGTTCTTCCTAATGTTTAAATCGAATCTCTTTTCCTGTAATTTGAAACCATTGCCCTGAATCCTAGTCTCCGAAACCATGGAAAACAAACCAGGCCCCTCTTCAATATGACATCCTTTCAAATATTTAAACATAGCTATCATACCCCCTCTCAGCCTTCTTTTTGTAAGGCTAAACTTTCCCAGCTCCCTAAGCTGCCCCTCATAAGACATTTCTTCTAGACCTTTAACCATCCTGGTTCTCTGGGACAAAGAGTAGATGAGGTAGGGTGGGAACTGCAACATAGAATAGGCAGAGAAGTGGTAAAGGAACACCTGGAAACATTAACTGAATTTAAGTATAATGGGCCATAGTATGCATACACAAACACATGTCAGTTGTATAAAACAGGATCTTAAAGATGCATCCTTGCTTTGTAAGTTCAGAACACCTCAATGGACCACTGAACTTTGAGGGGAGGTGCATATATAGGATTAAAGTTGGTGCATCAATGGAGCAGTATATCTAGGCTGAGGACCATTTACTTTCAAAGGGTGGTTTTTTTTCATTAAAAGAAGCTATTGTTCTTCTGTGACCTATGGTGATTTCAGATGATACAAAACCACTGCAAACCTCCCTAGCTGCTCTGACCTGCAGAGGTCATTTAATTAAGAAACCAACTGTTTTTGATCAGACAAAAAAAAAATCAAAGCAAAACTATCTTGAGATAACCTAATACAGTACGTATTTATTTCTGTCCTTTTTCTAAAAAACAAAACAAAACAGGCTTTGATTACTTTGAAGCTAGCGCCAAGGAGAACATCAACGTGAGACAGGTCTTTGAGCGACTTGTAGACATCATCTGCGAGAAGATGTCAGAGGGCATGGATAAAGAAGCTGCTAGGACTACAGCAGGGAAAAACGTCCACCTCACATACAACCCACCACCGCTGCAGCAGAAGTGCTCCTGTTAGTTATAAAACCTCCGTGCAAGCAGTTGAGAGCTGGGATATTCGGTAGCTTCACATAGGGTCTTTAAAAAGACCTGCTTCAGTACCAGTGGAGCTGGAGATGTTTGTTCAGTGTCTGCCAAAGTCAGCTATATATTTTATGCATTGAATACTATAAAAATATTGCAAGCACAGCTCATGGTGCAGTGAAGAGTGATGCCAAGGTTTAAATATTTTGTGTGGTCTCATATATTTCTGGTGAGTTCTTGATGTTACTATAGTTTTGCTGCTAGCCAGATAGTTATGACTCGGGCACACTTCTTTACTTGTTCATTAGAGGTCACTGTTAAGAATTAGCTGTTTCCATGTTTTGTCATTTTTTTCCTTTTTAAATAAACAGCAGTATTTTGAATACTTGGCATACAGCTGTGTAGATCAACATTTTACCCTCAGTGCTCAATCAGACTAGCGCTGGTTGGAGAAAAGTAAAAGATGCCAAGGTCAAGACACACATTGAATGCATGCAAGGCAACCGAAGGACAACTAACACCAACTGGATTCTAATTCGGTGCCAAACTCAAATCGCTCCTATGAAACTTTGTATTTTCAACCAAAGGCTACAATTGTTGCATTTAATGGAAGACATGCGTTTGTGCTACAGTCAGCATGTTTTCCTTATGCTGTTAGCCCCATTCCATTCTCTCTGTAACCTATAGGATGCTGCTGTCTTTTCTTGCTCTACTCCCCCACTTCGCCCCCCCCCAGATCCCTTCTTTTTTCCAAACTGCAAAACATACATACAGTGACACCCCCCCCCCGCGATAATTGAAAATCCATGATATGCGGATGCAGGTCAGGTCAGCCATGGGGCGCCTAGGTGGGGGCTCTTGTACTTAGCGGAGGCCTCAGAAATGATTTTCGGTGATCCGGAAGTCACTTCTGGTTCGCAGGGACAATGCCAGGTTGGAGGTAAGTATGGGAGGCCTGAAACAGGCCTTTTCCTGCTTAATCCAGGGGGGCTTTTTTTTTCATATACTGTGGCCCTGCGCTATAGCGGGATTGCAGTATATAAACTGCGAAAGGACAGGGGGCCACTGTATTCTGTTCTTGTATCACCACAGGTTTATAGCTTTTCCCTTTCTGTTTTCTTACTTTGGCACCCATTTTGGTGCTCTCTCTCTCCTGCCCTTCCCTTTCACAATTTTTAGTGCTCTGTTCTATGTCTGGTGTCAAACCAACACCAAGGCAGACTCCAAAAAGTTAGCACACCGAGGAAGTCTGTGATGTAGCATGGCTGAACAGGGCTAGGAAAAGTGGACTTCAGAAGTGTTCATGAAGGAAAAGGCTTTCAAGTGCTGGAATTAAGAAGGGCAGCAGGGGTTGCAAGTAGCCTTTGGCTCTTGGACTGGGTGTTGCAACTGAAGAAAACCTGCTCAAGTCCATTAAAAGGGCAATATCGCAAAGTCAGCAACATTGTTAGAATTTTGTCAATATTCACTTGCTTATTAAGTAGGCACTCTAGTATTTTTTTAAGAAAAACATCAAAGCCTGTTCTGCAAAATGAACAAATAAATGTAATAATTCTTTAAACATTTGACATACAGTACCATGAAGCACCGAGTAGCTTAAGAATGAGGAGTATAAAAAGCTGCTGTCAGTGCACAGAACACACTAGTTTTGGGCCATGGTTGCAAATGGATTAGGCAACTGATGAATAATCCCCAACATCCCACAGCCAGTTCCTGGATAAACCACTGCTACTTCTTCACAGGTGTACTGTATAGTCAAACTGCCCTGCATTCTGGTTCATGTTTTAAACGTTTTGTATTTGTAGATGTAACCTTTTTTTTTTAATTTACAGGTATTTCCCATGTCAATATCTAGCACTTTCTCCAATGAACCCCATGTATTGCTCACAGTTTCCCCTTTCCATTTTCCCTTTGCATGATAATCCTATTTAAGTAGGTCATGCTGAGAGTATGACTCTCCTAGGGTTATTCAGTAAAATTCATGATCCATGGGGGATTATAACCTTGATCACCCAGGTCATCATCAACCAATACATGGCACAAGGCAACATCATCAAAATAAGATCCTTCAAGCATTGTAAAAACAAAAACAAAACAAAACCTAGAAACAAAAAAGCCTAGAATCCTATATGATTGCACTTGGTATGGATCCCAGTCTTAAAAACTTAAAAGATGTGGCAGTCTTTTAAAATTTAGACTACAGCTGGCATCCATACTGTTATACATGTCTATTCCAAAGAGAACCCTATTGATTTCAATGGGGTTTGTCCGGAGATAAGTCCAGCCTCCAGAGGTCTACAACCACAACATCTATCTCAATCTTTTTTCCTCGTAAAATATAAAGCTCTTAAAAAGAAAAGGCTCCTTTGTGTCCTAGAGTGGCCAGTTTGTAAATTTGTTTTTAAATGTGGGAGGGTTGGTGACTATAGGTGCAAGGTGGTGCCTTAAAACATGCTAAAATTGCCCCCATTTCCCCTAGAGGACACCTTAGTTTACAGTCATAATGGCACAAGGAAACCCAATCCTAGGTTGATAGGTATAGTACTACAATATGTATGTTTGTATGCAGGCTTATACGTACATAGATGCAGAAGAAATGTTGTAAGTTCAAATGTTGCTGAAATGTTAACAATATACTGTAGTTCAGGGCTGTTCAACTTTGAACAGGCCAAGGTCTACTTTGTCTGTCCCAAAGTGCCTGAGGGCCACTACACTAAAACCTCTACTTATGAATTTTATCTGTTCCAAGCACACGCTCATATAAAAACTTTTGTAAGTAGAGCAGTGGTTTCCCATAAGAAACCAATTGAAAACCAATTAATCTGTCCTGGAGGGAACAGATTTCAATGCACCATGGCCCTTGAACTCCCCCACTCAGCTGAGAGAGTGGGCTGGCAGACCCAGAACTTTGCTGGGGCAGTGTTGGTCCTTGGGATGGGGGAGGGAGGGGTGGAGAACTTATCCCCTCACTTTTTTTATTGATAGCCAGTGGGCTACTTTTGAACCCTTCGCGGGCTACCAGTAGCCCGCGGTCTACCTGTTGGACAGTCCTGCTGTAGTTGACTAAAGCATTCAGAATAAGCAGAGGGATGGTTTTGTAAAAGGTTGAATGTTTAGCTCAGGATTAACAAAGATGGGCCACCTCCAAGGCCACTGAAAAAAACACTTTCTGCCAATGTCCTTTCCTCTGAAAGCAACTACACTCAGGAACTTGTCCTTCATAATATACAACCTGTCATTTCTCCCTGAAGGACGCTGCAATTCTTTTTCTAGTAATCTGAAATCTAGTCTTACTGATCTGAAAGTTTCATAAAGTCAGAAAATTGTGGGGTATTTTTTGAATATCTGTCCATAGCACTGCACACCAATGCTGCTCTCCTGAATTCACTCCTCTGAGAATAAGTCTCACAGCCTCAGTGGGTTTACTACTGAATAGAAAAAAATGCAAGTTTGCAATATTCACATAGTTTCATTAACACACATGTATCACTATCCAACTGTACTTATGCTTAGTAGCAATACCAATTGTGAAAGTAAATGTGCATAGAGATTTTATTTACTCTCATTTTTGTCTGAAAAAATATCAAATTTCTTGTATTCATATTTTGGTGTTTAGAAGGTATTGGCTGTGTAGTGACTGAGTGTACCTACTGTATTGTTCTTAATAATTGCAAAATAAAACGTATTATTTAGTAATTTTATGTCATTTGCATATTAATTTAGATGGCCAATAAGAGATATGACTGACACACAGAAAAACATTATTTTAGATTTCCAGCTGTGCAATTCTAGAGTTATAGCAAATGGCAGCAATTTTTCTTAGAATTGCTACTGATATAGAACGCAAGGTAATAAAAACAACACTAAGTATTATAAGCAGTATAACGTATAACATGTCAGATTGTTTAAAACACTTCATGTACATTATTTATGAACACCCAAGTTAGGAAACTGCCTCATGGGCATTATGAAACAATGTTGCTGTGTGGATCAAGTCATTGAGATTTCCATTAGACACATGGATGAGTAGTGGAAATAGTGCCATCAAGAACTGTGAAGAATTAGCAAAGGAACTTTGGACTATTGGATCCAGATGAGCCCTGGAAGAAAACAAAAAATCTGGGCAAGAGCAGAAAAGGAAAACAAAAACCATCAAAGTGTGATGGGTTTCAGTGGAGAAGGGTAATAGCTCCAAGACAACTCAATTGGTGTTTTTTTGTTCTACTGTATGCAAGAAGAAGAAAAAAGTATCTGTGAGGTTCTGCAGACGGTTTTCCCGTTGAACCAAGATTTCTGAGGTGTAATCTGTAGGCCCAGATGTGCGGCGGATGATGGAACACTGCTTTTAGTCAGTGTGACCCTTTTTAAAATCATATGAAATCTTGTGGATCCGTGCTGCACTGGAGGATCCATGATTTTTCTTCTGTAGTCTTTGAACCTCAACGAGATGTTGGATTGGACGTTGAAATTGGTTGAAGGATCCCATGGGGAAAAATTCCCATGAAATCAGGAGGATCCCGTCTCGATTTAGTAGATCTGCCTTTTACTTTCTTCCCTAAAAGCTACAATGTCTCCACCCCACCCCACCCCCCAGTTCCGCCTGGCTCTTCTTCGGGATCCCCGTTTAGGGACTTGAAAAGTGAGCCCCACCCACTGACGTCATCCGGTCTTCCTCGCCCAGGCAAAGATCGGGAGGCGCTGCTTGTCTTTGGCTCTAGGACGGGCCCATTGCGAAAGAGCTCATCTTTAAAAAAAATAACTCGACCCTCGTCTGAACAATTCAATTCTAAGAGAGACGAAAACCTTGCCAAACAAAAAGAGAGAGAGAGAGAGAGAGAGGCCACAATGACACAATAACCTGTTTCCTCTTTTTAAGGAACGGTCTCTCTGAATCTTTCCCCCCCCCCCGCCAATGGTTTGCTCCATTCCGGCCTCCTTCGGGGCTCAAGGTATCCAAGTCAAGCTGCGCTAGCGGAGCCGGGGATTCGCTGGCGGGTAGCACGTGGGCGCCGAGCTGGGGCCTGATAGGCCAAACGCGGCAGGAGGTCGGGACTCTCGCGGCGGAGTTTGCGGGCCGGCTGCTGTGGGGCCGGCGGCGGATGCGGAGGGCGCTCGTTGGATTCCGGCGGGGGGTCCTCTGGGGGTGGAAACCGTCCCGCCGAGCCTACCGCGGACGCCTTCTCTGTGCCGGCGCCGGGGCTGACCCTCAGGCCGGGCCGCCGCGACGACTCCTTGCCGCCGCCGGGCCTCCTCTTCTTGCCGCCGTTCCCCCCGTGACAGCCATGCCGGGCCGAGCGAAGGCCTCGCCGGGCTGCGGGCCGGACCAGCCGGAGAAGAACGTGGAAGGCAGCCGCGGAGCCAAAGCCGCCGGCGCCGCCGCCCAAGAAGAGCTGGAAGCCGAAGCGGGAGCCTCCTCCGTTGCTGCTGCCGCCGCCGCCGCCAAACAAGAGGAACCCGCCCCGAATGTGGGCGACCCGGCGATTATCAAGTCCCCCAGTGACCCCAAGCAGTACCGGTGAGCGGAGGAGGGCGAGGGTGGCTCGACGGTACCCTTTATTTAATAAGGATTCCCCCAAGGCAGGTGTGCTGTTGGACTACCTCTCCCAGAATCCACCAGCATTAGCCGTGTTGGCTGAAGCTCCTGGGATTTGTAGTTCAAGTACGTCTGTCCCCCCCTTTTTTTTTTAAAAAAAATTCCAAATCTGGGATTACAGAAGTGGGACAGGTGATAAACCATTAGGCTACTATAAAATTACAAAACATTGCTAATATTTCAGGGGCAAAACCCTCTTCCTCGGAGCAGTACCAATAGGTAATAATAACATGACAAAAGATGGATTTGTCAGGAGTTATTTCTAGATGTAGAGCAGGGGTGCCCAAACTTTTTGTAAGGAGGGCCAGATTTGGTGGCTGAGAATGTGTCAGGGGCCGGTTGCTCCCCGACCCTACCACCCCACTGCAAGCCCCACCCACTGACCCCTTGCAACCCCACCCGCAGGAAGGAAGGCGGGAACCAAGGGAGGGAGGGAGGAACCATGAGAGGAAGGAAGGAAATTGGGGAACAAGGAAGGGAGGAATGGAGGGAGGTGGGGGCCAAGGAAGGGAGGAAGGAAGGAAGGAAGGTGGGGACCAAAGGAAGCACAGGTCGCCCCTTGGAAGAGGCGATCTGTATGACCTTGCACGCCTCCAAGGTCCACAGCGGTGGCAACTGCTCGCCCACCAGCCCACCCCAAAGCTCCTTGGCGGTGGTAGAGGCCCGCTGGCCTGCCCACCCCCACATATTCCCCTGCGGTGCCAGTGGCAGCAGACCGCCCGGCCGCCCAAGCTTCCCAGCAGTCCCGGTGTTCCCGAGCTTCACAAGCTTCCCAGCTGTGTCAGTGTTGGCAGAAGATTTAAAAAAAAAAACCATAGGGGGAGGGAGGGGCAGGCCAGCCAGCCATGGGCCACTCAGAATGGCCTGACGAGCTGGAATTGGCCCCCGGGCCAGACTTTGGGCAGGCCTGATGTAGAGTCCATGGCAAGATGGGGGAAAAGCCAGGCAGTTTCTTGGTTGAGGCTTGGATGTTCTTAGGCTGCATCCTAATGGAAAGGGAGGGAAGTGTTTTAATTGTCCCAGTCCTTCCGAAGACATGTCACTGCTCTCTGGGAAGTGTTTTTATCATCCAGAGCAGGGGTGGCCGAAGTTTGGCTCTTCAGATGCTCTTTGAGAATTGTTGGGAGTGCAGCGCCCATCATTCCTCACACTTGGGCTTGCTGGCCAGGGCTGATGGGACTTACAGCCCAGCCATATGTGGAGAGCCATGCATTCCCTGCCCCAGTTAGAATAAAAAAAGCTGTCTCCTTCATGGATGGGATACTCTTGTCAGTCATGATTGTAGAAGGCCAGTTCCTTGTGAATTAGCCAGGAATTTTACAGATTTGAACAAAAAGGACAGCATCGTCAAAGTCTTTATCATAGTCATCACAGATCTGTTTTCCAGCAGATTTCATGGCTTGAATTATTTATTTATTTATATTATTATACTTATCGACCAAAGGGAACTCTGGGCAGTGAACAAAGGCAAATGAACAAACAAACAAGTAAGTCAATATACAACATAAGTAAGAAAAAATTAACTAACTAACTAATTAATTAATTACAACAGTAATATATATAACTAATTAAGTGCATCCAGCAGTGGCAAGAGAACAGGGCAAACAAAGGTGAGAAAACAAATGCAGTTACAATTAGCGATCGCCAAAATGATCTTTGAAAAGCCATGTTTTTAAGGCCTTTTGGAAAGCTGGCAGAGACACTGCTAGCTGAATCTTGCTTGGTAGTTTGTTCCACAGCACCGGGCTGGTCACTGAGAAAGCCCGGCTGTGGGTGGCCACCCAGAGTGAGAGGGCTAGCAAGGCTCTGGTGGGCCAGGAAGAAGCTGACCTTTGGGGAATACGCTCCGCCAGATACTCAGGTCCCAAGCCACGGAGAGTTTTGTAAACCAAAAACAATACCTTGAAACTTATTCGGGAGGCAACGGGTAGCCAATGCAGACGAGCCAGGATAGAGGTGATGTGGTCATATCTGCTGCACCAACCACCAGCCTGGCTGCTGCATTCTGCACCCGCTGCAGTCGCTGAATAAGGGTCAATGGAAGCCCCATGTAGAGAACATTAGTTGTACATGGTGGTCCAGAGTCAAATACAGGATTGCTGCATTTGAATTTTTGGAATAGTTTTGGGAAGCAGTTAGAGGATCAATGTTTCCCTATGTATAAACTTTCTAGGTACATCGAGCTGCAGAACGGCATACGTGCATTGCTGATTTCAGACCTGAATAACCCAGATGGTAGCCCTTGCACTGCGTCTTCGGAGGGAGAGGATGAAGATGATTCTGACGAAGGCACTGATGAAGATGATGATTCTGGAGCAGAAATTGAAGATGACCAAGAAGGCTATGAAGACGAGTGTGATGACTATGACGAAGACCTTGATGACCCTGACAGTGATTTGGAAGAGATGACAGATAAAGAGCAAGCAAGGAAGAGGAACTGCACAGAAAAACAAGTATGTATAATTGATTTGGAGAGGACCATGATAGCAAACTACATGCTAGTTTAGGGCACTGTCTTGCATGTGTTCATTGTACATTGTGCTAAAGAGCATTACTCCAGTGCTTGTGATTGGTTAACTCCTTGCACATTCAGTAGCAGTTTTGGCATTCGGGTTCCTGCTATCTTAGAAAAGCAGGGAGTGGGCAACTTTGATGCATTGTGTGACTAGTTTTCTGGCCGTGGGATCTCCCAGAGATTTGATGGACCACCAGAAATGCCGCCAGTCACTAAATATCAATTTCTGATTTGGAAAAACTGGCCTTTTCCATGTTAAAACACTGCAGCGGGGATGTAGCTTATCTAAAAGGTGAATTGCTGCTCCTGAAGGTGGCTTCTTGTTCTTCTCCCCTCTTTTGGCCAGAGAAAGCTTTTTAAAATAAAGATGAGGGGAATGTGATAGGACAGAGACCTGCAAAAAACGGCCCTAGAAGGCTACTTGTGTCACCAGGCCTGCACTTTGCTCACTTCTGTTGTATATTTAAGCTGTGAATCTTTTATTTTTATTGACATCACAGAATCTTGTATATTTGAGAATTCATTAGCTTCATATGTGACATGTTAGTAGCTTTTAGTTTTTAAAGATGTGTTTTAATTCTTTCAGTCTGCAGCTGCGCTTTGTGTTGGTGTTGGCAGTTTCTCTGATCCTGAAGATTTACCTGGTCTGGCACATTTTCTGGAACATAGTATGTCTTTGTTTAATTATCCTCTTTTTGTACTTCTAGGAAAAAGTTTATGGTCTGTAAATTTTGCATCTGTAGAGATATTTAAATACACATACACAATAATCAGAACTGCGGGATTCAGTTTTGTGTTTTCCTGTTTGCATCTTTGTGAGATTAAATTTACTATGTTGCTGGATTAGCAACCATTTAAAAATAAAGCACATCCGATCTTGCTTGATTTCGGAAGCTAAACAGGGTCGGCCCTGGTTAGTACTTGGATGGGCAACCACCAGGGAATACCAGGTGCTGTAGGCGCCTGGAGTAGGAACTGGCAAGCCACTCCAGTATTCCTGCCAAGAAAACTCCACGGACATGGAGTCATGAAGAGTCGGTCACGACTGTAATGACACAACACACACACACAAATAAATCAGAAGCAGCCTCACATAACTCCTTCAATGCTGCCAAATATGTCCAAGAAATTTGCCTAAAATACTGTATATATGTAGTTATGATTGCTGGTTTTCCATGCTTCTTCACCATTACTGAGCTTACAGGCTTAGGGGATTTTGAGACATAGAGGACAAGTACATATTTCTCATAAATAACCCGTGACTGAAACCCTGTACTCATAGAGAAGTAAACCACATTGAACTCAATTGAATTTACTTCTGAACAGATATATACAGGATTTCACTGTGGATTTGCTATCTTGGGAAAGGATTTCCCCTCATGTTTTAAGAAAGAAAATTTGTTGCACAAGCGTGTGAGTTTCTGAAAATGCGCTCTTCAGGCTGAGTTATAATTTGGTTCTGTGTTCCTTAAAATGTTGACAAGTACTTTTTGGCCATTGTTATCTATGTGATGTTATGCTTAGTTCAGTTTACAATATGGTGATTTTGAGGTCATATTAAGTAGCCTCCCACCATTTTTATGATTTGTTCCAATCTCTTTATGTGTTTGTAGTTGTGAATTTAGCCTGGGGTTGTTGAATTTGTTTATAGGCCTTGCTTGGGCAATCCCTTTCTTGAAGTTAATCTGTGAAGAGATGTGCACATTGCCACCATACCTTTAAAGCCTGGTGAAGGCGATACATTGCCTACTGTAGGAGTGTAGTGGCTCATTATAGAGAATTCGGAACAGAATCCTTTTTTAAAGAAGCATTTATAGTATGTCATCCTTCTGGCAAGCCTCTGTCTGCCTTTTTTTTCTAATTAGGATGGATGTGGCCCAAACCCTAACTGGTTTGTCTCACTTTTCAAAGTAATTTGTCTTTATCTTTTAAGCTAAACAAGATAATTCATTAGGCAAAGGGAAATGCTTCTTCACAACGCACCTCATCAAACTAAATAGAAGGGATAAAATGGTGATTGTGTGTATGAGGAGGAATTATTGTCAGTCTTGTAAGAGACATTTCTACACTTGGAATCGATAGCCATCTTGATAATTTTTATTTCTGTTCTAGTGGTTTTTATGGGTAGTGAAAAATATCCAGATGAGAATGGTTTTGATGCTTTTCTGAAGAAACACGGGGGCAGTGACAATGCTTCTACAGATTGCGAACGGACAATTTTCCAGTTTGATGTGCAGAGAAAGTATTTCAAGGAAGCTCTTGACAGGTATTCTTGGAGTTGCAGTGAGGTTCATACATGTGCTGATTTTTGTTAGAGGAAATAATCAAGACCATGTACAGATAGCACAATGTAAGTTGGAGCTTAAAATATAATGTGTTGAAGTGTTTGTGTAAATGTGGGAGAAAATCTAACCATGTCAAAGCAGGACATATTTACATGGTTGTTTGCTTGAAACTGTTAACTAGACTTCAGTCTGGAACTTGTTATACCTGCAAGCAGAAAACAATGTTAGCATGATATAAATTGCAAGACTTTTGTATTTAAACATTGATGTTTGAACTAAGCTCCCAAATTGTTAAGAAGAATTTAAGTTTACAGTATATTTCTGCTTCAGGTGGGCTCAATTTTTTATTCATCCGTTAATGATCCGGGATGCAATTGACCGGGAAGTTGAAGCTGTGGACAGTGGTAAGAATTTTGACTTTAGTTGCCATTTGATCTTTTTTGTTTTTTGTTTTTAAACACATAACTCTGCTTGTTGTCATACAATTGGCAACATGATTTGAGGAACCAATGTTTTAATGCATGCTTTGATAAATCCAGCTAATCCTGAAGTTTCCAAGAAAGTACAGGACTTTGTAATACATGCTGAGGAGCCCTGTGGTGCAGTGGTTAAATGCCTGTACTACAGGTAAAACTGTGCTCATGACCTGGGGTTCAATCCCCAGTAGCAGGCTCATGGTTGACTCAGTCTTCCATCCTTCTGAGGTCGGTAAAATGAGTACCCAGCTTGCTTGGGGGAGGCAATGTAATTAAATTAAACCACCCAGAGACTACTGAAGTAGTATGGGGTGGTATATAAGCAGAACACTTTAATGCAGTAGTGTGGTTAGTCAAATTTAGGTCAAATGCATTGATGCTTTTCAAAACAACTGATGGCTTGGAGCAGTGAAAAAGGAGCAATGAAAAAGGAAAGATGAGTTAATGCTACCTGATCAATGTCCCCTCTAATTTTCTGTCCCCCTGCATGAGAGCTTTGCCCCCCCCTCTCTCTCTCTGTCTTGCTGTGTGTTTTTTGGGGGGGAGAGGCAGGGTTTCATCCAAAATCCAGAAGTAAACAGACATCACCACCAGCTGCCAATGTGTGGTGCCAGTGGAGCTCTGCATGTGGATCCATGCTTCTTAGAAGCTCTTCCCCTGCTTTGATGGGTTCGGAAAGGCTTCCCCTACGAATGCCTTGAAAAACGATTACTTGAATTTTTTTATTAATAAAAAAAATCTGCCTTTCATAATTTAAAATTATCTTATACGGGTGGATTTCCTTTCGTAATTCAGTTTTTAATTGTTCAAGGGATTTTTAATTCAAGGCATCACTGTATAGTAAATACTGCTTAGACCAAATCTCTTTTAGCATCTTTGGTCTAATATTAGTTAAAATACAGTGGTACCTTGGCTTACGACATTAATCTATTCCGAATGCATATTCGGAAGTAGAATTTTTCTTAAGTTGAACAGCGGTTTCCTATAGGAATGCATTGAGAATCAATTAATCCATTCCAGAGGGAATGAATTAATAGGTTTTTAATGCATTCCTATGGGAAGGCTGTCCCAAGGCTGCTCTCCACAGCCCCACCTGACAGCTGACTTTGATAGGTCCAACCCTTTGACTGCCCTTGATTGAGGGAGATTGACACCTCCTCCTCCTCTTCCTAGGTGCTTCGATCTCTGCAAAAGAAATTGAAGCACCCAGAAGGAGGAGGATGTGCCGATCTATGCCTCTGTCGCCTCCCTGCTTCCTTGCTTTCCTTGCAAGGTCCCTGGGCTGTTCGAAGATTGATTGGTCCCTGCTTTGCCCAATGTTGGGCAGAGCAGGGATCAATCATTCTTTGGCCAGCCTGGGCACCTTGCTTTGAGAAGGAAAGCGCACTTGCAAAGTGCGCAGGCGGGCCAAAAATCCATCAGTCCCTGCTCTTCCCAATGTTGGGCAGAGTAGGGACCGATCGTTCTTGCAAAGTCCCCAGGCTGGCCAAAGATCCTTGCAAGCGAGCTTCCCTTCCTGAAGAGAAGTGCACTTGCAAGGTGCCTGGGCTGGCTGAAGATTAATGGGTCCATGCTCTGCCCACAAGGCTCTCTGCAGCTGTGCCAGACAGGTGATTTTGACAGGTCCAATCTGTCAAAGTCAGCTGTCTGGCACAGCTGCGGAGAGCAGCATTCACTGCCGATTGCTGCCCCCTCTTTTTTGGTTGCTTTAATCTCTGCAAAAGAAACCAAAGCAAAGAAGGAGGAGGTGGCGATTGGAAGTGAACGTTGCTTTCTGCAGGCCCGCCGGAGAGCTCATTTTGACCTGTCTAAGTCAGCTGTCTTGTGGAGCTGCAGAGAGCGTTGGTAAGTTGAATTTTTTGGTTGTTGAAGCAATCGTAAGTCAGGGTACCACTGCAGGCTACCAATATATAGCCTGCATAATTAAATTATAAACTGCCCAGAGAGTGTTTGAACCCCTATAGGGTGGTATATAAGCAGAATACATTTCTTTTTGCTTTGCTTTTTATAAAGTTTGCAACCTTAACAGCAAAAGAGCAATTCTAGAAGCTCTTCTTTGGATTTACTAGGAGACCATTCCAGAATTGGGTGAAATATTCTATCCCTTGCACTCTTGTAAAAATTACATTATAGAAGCATATGCTGTATGGCACAGAGTCCACAACTCCAGTACTGCATTGACATAATCTTTAGTCAGGAGGTATATCTTGGAAGGGCCCTTCCAGTTTTGAGATCATAGGAATAACTCTTGATAAGAGGCCAGGACTGCCCCATCTCTGCTGTCTTTCTGGAACCAGGCAAAGACCTTCCTCTTCAATCAGGCTTTCCCTGAATGAGGGACTACCTACTATGGGACTTCTATATGGATTACCATACATGATTGCATTGACTGATTTCATAAGAACACCAGTGTTTTCCATGTTACTTTCCACCCCTCAATGGATTTTTTATTTTTGTATGCTCTTTGTAGGTTTAATGTTACCTTTTAATGTTCTAAGATGCCTCTTCTAATTCCCTGTTCTTAACATGAATATGTCTTAAGTATTCAAGTATATTTGAGCTGTATATTGTCCGTCATTATTGTAAGCCACCTTGGGTCCTTTTCCAAGGAGAAAGGTGGGGTAAAATATTCAAAAATAAACAAATAAGAATAAAAGCTCTCATGGCCCGTCAATTTGTTTAAATAAAAGGCATATTTATTTTTATAAAAACACTTCATCCTATTCCTTAATGGGAGCAGTATCTATTGGATAGCTAACAAATTCTGAAAACATTTATTTATTTTTTAAAAAAACAACAGAATATCAGCTTGCAAGACCTTCTGATGCAAACCGAAGAGAGATGTTATTTGGAAGTCTTGCCAGATCTGGTCATCCTATGAAGAATTTTTTTTGGGGTAAGTGTATCCTACTGTAACTCTAAAAATTCACAAACTTGGGGTCAGCTGCAATTAGGGAAGACAACTGGCCCCTTAGAATGACAGATTGTTCTTCCCACACCAGGATGAGGCATGTAATTTGTTGTTAAAATGTAATTTTTTCTGCAGCCCAGCCTGTCTGGAAAGGCAATTTCTCAGAAATTGGAAGTGAGGAGCTAGTCACCTAACAAGGGCTGTTTCTGAGCTAAAAGAGTTCTGGAGAGAGGAACACACTTATGTTTAAGTGGCAAATTATACCTCTTTGGATCCTCTGGTAGCAAAATTGACTGTTTTGGTGGCAGTCCCCCCTCTACCCCTGGAGATTTTGGGAGATGTGGTCCAGCAATTTCTAAAGGAAGGCAGACAAGTCCCTTGGCCATTCAGAAATTGCCTACCTGTGGACATTATCTTTGCACTACTGTTTACATTCTGTGCACCATATTATGACATCTAATCTGATAAGTATGGAGGAAGGCCTTTTCCATTGCAATTTGCACCATATGCCATGGTCTCCGTGTTGAGATTAGTAGGGCTCCTTTTGCAGGATGCTTCCATCGCCATGTGCTTTATTGCTTTTTCCTAATCACTTAGCAGTTATGTTTAGTGATTTTTAATGAAGCATTTTTCCATTTTGTTCGTCAGAACCTTGTTAGTGATGCTTTTAGTTTAATTCTGGTCATTATGACTCTCAGCTGTGAATTGCAGCAGGTTAAGATGTTGGTACTGGCATTTTCTGTTGCATGTTTCATGTGACTGATCATGCAGAAGTAAATTCCTACACTAACTCCTTAATGTATAGCAATTCACAGCTCAAGTTGGCAGCAGTAGTCATACCACTGAGGTTTTTTTCAGTCGGATTTGGATCATTGTTGTCTTACTTTATTACTTGATTCCGTACGATTCCTCTGTTTACAGTGCTGTAACAATGTAAATAGCTTCGTGTTTTATTACAAAATGAAAAGTGCTATAAAAATGTCCCAGTAAGTATCTTGAGAGAGAAGTGACATAACCTTGTTCGTCTTTATATCTAAACTTTTAATACAAAATTATTGTTGATGATGGCATTTTGGACTGAAAGAGGAGGCAAGGTTAAAGAACAGTTTCTATTTATTCTTACCTTCTTCAGTAGTAGTAGTACAAAAATTATTTTACACTGTTAAACACAGCTGTTTGCAAGAGGGAGGGGGTGCATGGCAGAGACACCTTGAAAGCAACAGAATTTCCTTCTTGTAATATGTACTGAGACTCCACTAGAAATAGAGGATGTATCTGTGAGTTTGTGTGTGACTGTGAAAGAGAGTGAGAATGTGTATTTAGTAAACTTACAGCTTGCCTGTCTCCCATAGATGATGTTCACTTGTATTCATATGGAGCAAGGTTTTTCTTTCTGATGTTTTGCGCGGTGGTTGTATTTACCTCAGTATCGTTCCTCCTGCCCACATTTGCACAGAACTGTGTCCTGCTCACTTTCTTCTTCTTCTTTGTCTCCCTCCTTTCCCTTTTCTTCCGTTGAGTATCCATCTCTTTTGCCTTCTCTCCCTTCCAAGCATTATTGAGGCTCAGTGAGTGATCTACTGCTGGTACTTTTCTGGCCTCTTTAGCCAGACCAACCCCAATTACAGAGCTGGGCAATGATGGCGTACATGGCTGGACCCAAGCACTGTCAGAGAGGGGAGGAGGACTGTTGGTCATTTAGCTGCTCCTGCTAGCAAGCCGGGGGGGGGGGGGACAGGAAGCACAAGTGGCAATCTGAGTGTCCCGTATTGGTTCTGTTGGAAAGGGGGAGGCAGAAGAGAGCAGCTCCAGCTCTGTTCCAGCAGTGCTAAATTGTGTCTCTTCCTTTGTACTTATTCCATTTAATGAACAAATACATGCACACAGAACATAGCAAATGAAGACCCGTTATTTATGGTGGAAAATGTATTTCCTGTTAAGGGCTGTTCTCTATGGGTTTCTCAGAAGCAGCGGTTGGCCCTTGTAAAACAGTTTGCTGAAAGGAGCTCTCGTCTTCTAGCAGACTGTAATATAAGGCAGAGGGATAAATGGTCATAGCTATATTTTCTGCATGTACTGTTGGGTCTGGAAGACGTTAGACACTGATACAAGTTTTGTTATTTTGGCTGTTTACCAAAATAAATTCAAGTTACTGTTAGATAATGAATATGGGCTTAAAGTACAGTCTCTCAGCTTTAATTTGAAGTTATTCACATCTATATTTGAGAAAGGGTTTTGGAATTACAGTGGTACCTTGTATAAAGGAATTAATTTGTTCCAAATGAAATTATGTTAAGCAAATTTTCCTTTATACAAATTCTCATAGGAATGCATTGAAAGCAGAGTAATCCCATTTTATGTTGTACAGATTTTCCCCATAGGCAATTATGTTAAGCAAATTTCCCCTATCTCTGGAATTTTTTATGTTGTACAAATTTTCTGTTATACAAGCTGTCTGTTATACAAGGTACCACTGTACAGCTCTCTTATATGTACCCCTTTTTTTTTCAAGGGACCAAAAATAATTGGACTGTTGACTCAAAAGCTGATTCATGGACAGGCATGGGCTATTCTTTTGTTATTTCATAATCAATTAAGCAGATAAAAGGTCTGGAGTTGAACTTACCCTGTTTCCCTGAAAATAAGACATCCCCTGAAAATAAGACCTACTTACAGTTTTGCCCCACACTGAAATATAAGGCATCCCCCAAAAATAAGGCCTCCCCATAATAAGATAACCAATAAATGTGTACCATATTTTTCTTCATGGAAAAATAAGACATCCCCTGAAAATAAGACCTAGCGCATCTTAGGGAGCAAAAATTAATACAAGACACTGTCTTATTTTCGGGGAAACACGGTAGGTGTGGTCTTTGCAGTTGGAAGCTGTTTCTGTGAACCTACAACATGTGTTCAAGGGAGTTCTCAGTACAAGTGAAACAGGCCATCCTAAAACTACAAAAGAAAAGAAAAAAGAAAAAGTCTACCAGAGAGATAGCAGGAAGATTAGGAGTGGCTGAATCAACGGTTTGGTACATTCTGAGGGCGGGTGGGTGGGGGAGGCAGCTCTGGTGAACTCTGCAACACAAAAAGGCCTAGCTATCTATGGATGACAATAATGGTGGATGATTATACAATTCTTTCCATGGTAAAGAAAAATTACATTTTGGTTTTTTCATTTCAAATCCATTGTGGTGGTATACAGAGCCAGAATTATGAGAATTGTGTTAATGTCCAGTTATTTCTGGAACTAATGGTATACAGGTGTATCTCGGTTGACGAATGGGTCCGTTTATATAATTTTCGGTTGACAAAAAGAAATCCATGGGAAATAATGCCTCCATTTACAATTTCCCCGTGCAATACCTCTATTTACATAATGAATTGGGGAAAAAGTTTCCAGGATGCATTGCACCCCCGTGTCCGGTTTACAAACTTTCCAGATTACAAAACGTCCCGGAGAATGGATTAAGTTTGTCAACCGAGGTGTGCCTGTATGTATGCATAATATAAATTTAACTGTATAGTTGTTTTTTGTTTGTTTGTTTTGTGGAGCAGGCCACCTGAAAATAGTGCAAGATATGAATTCTTTGTTTGATTTAACATGACTGTTTTTAGTTGACTGCCACTGGCAACAGGATGTTACAGTTGTTGGTCTCTTCCGCCAATGCATCTCTTAATTATTATAATTAGGATCAACTTATGTTTAACCATCCAGTGTTCTTTTATACAAGACCTGCTGGGGAAAACAAAAAAGATTGATGAAAAAATGAAGTATGGTTTATCTCACATATGGAGATGGATATAATACTAGGTGTTTTTGCTGGATTCAGTGGCTGAAAACCTGTTATGTTCGGTACGCCAGCACTTTATGCTATGCCAAGTGTAACATGTTTCCAACCAATATATGTATGCATATGAGGAAGAGAATGGGAAGGTAAATATATGGTTTTACTGCACTACTCTTGTGCTACAAAAGGGCTTGAGCAATAAATTAATCTTATCAAGCAGCTATAATCTTCTTATAGATAATAAAGAAAACAGAAATTTCAGGGTGGGGTTGAATACATGTCATTTGCCACCAGTCACTCAAACACAGATTATAGTGACACTGATATATGCTGCCATAAGACAACTTTCCCTTTGCATTTCCTTTGAAGTTCTCCTTCAAAAGTGCTTTATACTGTATATTAGTCTTCACCATTTGTTTCAGGCCAACAGGGTATAGGGAGGCGGAAATGAGAGTAAGGAGGAAATGCAAGAGGAAGGATAATGAGATCAGGAGGAGAATGTTTTCCTCCCTGTTGGTAGATTTCTCCCTTTCTGGCAGTGGAGATGGAGAAGATAGTTCGGCTGGCATCTGGGATCATGTGTGGAGTGATACGAGTATGCCTTACCGAGAAGCTGCTGCAATTGTGTATTATTATTTTTCTGTTTGGATTACCTGTGTAGACATGGTTTCATTTTCACTTAGACATTGAATTCCTAATTATTAATTCATATTAGATGCTTATAAAGCAGTGTTGGCGAACCTATGGCATGGGTGCCAAAGGTGGCACTCGGAGCCCTTTCTGTGGGCACCCGACATCGCCCCTTCACAGCCACCTGTATTGAGGTTAAATGGCTGTATTGGCAATTTGCAAAAATAAATAAAAAAATAAAAAAATAAAGAGTTTTGAATCTCAATTTGGACACTCAGTCTCTAAAAGGTTCACCATCACTGTTGTAAAGGATGATAATACTGTAGTTAAATTTTAAAAAATCAAAGTACAGTATGTTACTTTTAGATAGACAATTTTAAGTATGAGCAAGCTATGTTTTAAACTTTTTTTACAGGTAATGCAGACACACTGAAACATGAACCAAAGAAAAATGCCATTGATACTTACACCAGACTTAGAGAATTCTGGCAGCGTTATTACTCTGCTCACTACATGACATTGGTTGTACAGTCTAAAGGTAATGTTTGTTCAGTTGATGTTAGAAATGTGAATGGTGATACCCTACATCATGAAGGCTGCAGTTCAGGGGTAACATAAACATGCACAGGATTGTGTTATAAATCAAGAAGTATTGGACTAAATTTTCCATCTTGATACTCACATTTATAGTTAATTTTATCACGTAAATGTTTATTTTAGATAAGCTATACATATATTGTATAACATTTTCCTGAGATGATACTAGTAGAGTTGGGCATAAAGTGCCAAAATGGTGTATCGTTTCGTTTTTCGTTTTGTTTTTTTTTAATTTTGTTTGGAACAAAACAATTTTTTAAAAAAAGATTAATGTTGTTTTTCTTTTGTTTTCTTTTGTTTAATTTTTTTTTATACAGCCGACCAGCCCGGCCAGTCAGCATTTTTTTTACAAACAAAACAAGTGTTGATCAGCTATAGTGCGGGCTGATCTGTGCTTTTTTGTTTAACCCTCGCGCCAACTAACTGCTGTTTTGTGACATGTTTTTAATAATTGTATTTTACTGATTTCTTTCTTTTGTAAACCGCCCAGAGTCCCCTTGGGAAATGGTGCGGTATATAAGTATAGGAAATAAATAAATAAATAAATAATATATCTCCAGCTGCTCCCTTTGGCTTGCAGTTGTAGCAAAACCAGATTGTACTGGCACACAGCTGTGCAATGCCAGGTATAATTTAACTGTATTGCGGGAACTGGGTCTCCAGGACTTACAAAGCTTGCACACTGTTTCTAGCTAGCTGATAAACAGATTCTTCATCTTGAAAACAGACAGACACAGAAACTTAATCTAGAGTGGAATAACCTCCCTAGAATATGGGGTTAGTTTCGAAGGTTACTGTTGTTTTTCTGAGAACATGCTTCTTGCCTTCCATGAATTGGGTATTGATTTTCTTTTCTCCCTTTTAGAAACCCTGGATACATTAGAAAAATGGGTATCTGAAATCTTCTCAGAGATCCCAAATAAGTAAGAGTATTCTTCTTGTTTTGGTAATGAGATATAAAATTTTATGCACCATTTGTGTGCCTGTTACATGTAAAGTCACAGATCTGATTTCATTCTATTATGTTTGCTATCATAATATAGCAAATTCTTGGTCTCCTAATTGCTGTAAAATTACCTTGGAGAAGCACATTGTAGACTGTTTTTAATTGGGAGTCATGTGTAACATATGGGTGGGGTACTAGAGACTAGTACCACAAAATGTCACTGTTGCACAACATATGTTGCATTGTGGTTTCTGTGTGGATATTGGCTAAGATATAGCCTGCACTTAAGTTCGCTAGGTACTTGCTGGGTCCTTTCCCATATGCAAAATGAAAACTGAGCACTAATTTTATCTGTTTTCTAAAAGAAGATTCTTAATATGAGTGCCAAAACCTCTGTGAAATATACAGTATTCTCCCTCCCCAATCCATCCTATCCTGGTAAACTTCAACTATTATTTCTTACTTAGTTAAGCCTCCTGGTGTTATAAGATAGTTATCTAGAGTTATAGGTAATCTTGTATGTCTACTAACAGATGTATACTGGGTAATAATGCATATGTATATATTATGGCATTATAAATGAATCGGTGTCGAGGATACAATCTCCAGTGCATTTTCCTATATCACTTGGCCTTCAACATGTATATTATAAATATGAGCCTTGTGGACTTGATCTTTATACAACTTTATCATTTTGTGGTCTTCCTATTTTCTGGACTGAACTTGGAGACACATCTTTTTTTAATCCTATGATTTTTGCCTTTTTATTTTGGTTTCCGCATAGGGGTATATAAAATATAGTAAAAATAATTCACCATAGACCGTCTGGCCACTCTACTAGTGATTGATTCCACTTTAGGCACAATTTCATGGCAATCTCCCTCTACCTTTCCTATTTTGCCTGATTATGAATAACAAACAGGTGAAATTCAGAGTATTAACCTTCTTCTGTAGATAACGTGAGTGAAGATTCTTGGTCATCCACGTCATGTTATCTAAAAGTTGAGTCATGGCAACTGGTCTTCTTTTCTTGAGAGATAGAAACATCTTGCTACTCATCTAAGCACCTTTGTCAGTCTGATTGGGCGAAGGTACTTGGATGAGTTGCGAAATGTTTTGATCTCTCAAGAAAAGACGTTCCAGATCTGTAGGTAATGTTTGTTCCTGCCAAGTACTTGGTAGCCCTGTGACTGAGGGTCTGGTGCATGGAGTCTAGGCTTTCTGTCAAAACAGGTGACTAGTAACTGTTCAGTATGCCAAGCTATATCCAGAATGAAAATCAATGCATGGAAGTCTGATTGGCATGTCACTCAGCCTTGCTTGATTCGGATGTTGTATACAACTTTTTCTTTTTTCTTTTAAGTAATTTACCCAAACCAATGTTTGACCACTTGACTGAACCTTTTGACACTCCTGACTTCCACAAACTTTATAGAGGTGAGTGTGTAAGTGAGAAAGTGTTCACCTTTTTAAGCACAAGTTGCCTGAAATCCAGTAGTGTAACTTCATCAGCTTCAACAATTTTCAGGAAAGTAAAAGCTTCCAATTTCACCACAACCACCAAAGGTTCTCAGGTTCTTTTGGGGTCCCTTTCCATGTGAGGGAGCCATTGGGGTTGCAGTACTTTCGGGGGAGGGGGAGTTTTTAATTTCTGAAGTATTGTACTCATCGGCAGTGGTGATATTCAAAAATTAAAGACTCCCTTCCCTTCCCCTCCCATCCTGAAGGCTCAATGGCTTCCAATGGTAAAAGGAGGCTTGGAAACCTTTGGTGGGTGGAAACCAATTTAATTTCTGAAAGACCTTCATGGCTGATGATAGATTCAGCCTTCTGAAGTACAAGTGAAGCTGTTGGGTTTCAGCTGTTGTATCTTCCAAAACCTGGCAATTCTAAAAATAGACTTTTGTGAATTATTTATGACAGTTTCTATGAGAATGTTGATGTAAGCATAAATAATCATGTTTTCCTTCTTGGATAACCATTTTAACCTCCATATTAAATTACCCAGGCTTTGTGCTCTGAAGAAGCCACTTCAGCTTTGCATGCAGTGTGAAAACAACATGGCTTCTATACAGAGCACGATACTATAGTGTCTCGAGACTGAAGGATGCCTATACTAATCATGTTTTAAACTTACAGTTAATATGTTTTGCAGGCAAAAATCAAAGAAAAACAAAACAAAACATGTGGCACCTTAAAGACTAACTTTCATATTTTAATGTAACGCTTTGTGGATGTGTCCACGAAATGTTACATTAAAATGTGAAGGTTGGTCTTTAAGGTGCCACATGTTTTGTGTCTTTTGTTTTGTTTTGTTTTGTTTTGTTTGATTTTTGCCTGCAGTTCTTGAAAAGACTCACATGGCTACTCTCTCTGAAAGTTAATATGTTTTTTTTTTATCTTCAGTCATTCCAATAAGAAAAACTCATTCATTAAATATCACCTGGGCTCTTCCTCCCCAAGAACACCATTACAGGTAAATTGAATTGAAATTAAATTGGTTAAACAGATTTTATTGTTATAGAACAGAAAGGCTGATGACATTTACATTTGCAGAATAGCATCCAGTTTTCAAGGAACTTCTGTTTTCTGCTTTACTCTCCAGTCCTTGAGATTGTCATTAGTAATTTGCTTTTTGCTCTTTTTTTTAACCTCTATGCCCTACTTGCATGCTATTTCTTTCTCTTTTCCTTTTCTGTGCATTATTTCTCTTTCTCACTGAACATTCAGATGTACTATTGATAGTAATAGATGATATTTGTATTTGTAGTCACACCTACAATTTAGGGTTTGTTTGTTCTACTTTCAAATTTCTACCACAGCTGGAAATTAGAACTGTCATGAAATCTTTTATGGATTTCCCCCCTCTGCAGGGTGAAGCCACTTCATTATATTTCTTGGCTTGTCGGCCATGAAGGCAAAGGAAGCGTTCTTTCATTTCTTAGGAAGAAGTATGTATTTTTACAGCAACTCTTTCTAATGTTCACAGTGACCAGGGAGAAAAGAAAAAATTAAAACATTTTAAACTTCTGTTTGCCACATTGAAAGGATACCCTTTTTTTATATTATTTAAATACTGGAAGCCATTGACAGACATATTAGTTTACTCAGAGTGCCAGAACGTATCTTAAGACCAATACTGCATAAAAATTGAGAAAAGGAATATCAAATAACATATTGCGGATATGTTTTACATGCTGAACAGCATGTAATTGAATAATATATTTGATGTTAGTATGGTAAGGTGAATCTAATATTAGAATATGTTGATTGATTGTTATGTATCCTGAAGTTTTAAAACAAAACTTTTGGGGTAATCTAAATCACAGTCAGGCCTCAAATGCAACCCCTTACTGTCTCTGTCATACAGTGTTATTGAACCTGTCAAATCAGAGCTTAGAACTCCCAGTTCAATATGAAGAGATGTAGCACAGACTCTGTCAGTCATGGCTAGGCCAAATTGCTTGTGCCTATTATCCTAAATTTATCTATTGGAATATTTTGCCCATTCAGACAAAAGCAGAGTAGTACAACTGCCTCTTGCAGTTTAAGTACTTTAGAAATGCATTGCAGTATTTTTAAAAAATGCTATTTAAATCTTTTTAACAGATTCTGGGCGCTTGCATTGTATGGAGGAAATGGTGAAACAGGATTTGAGCAAAATTCCACATACTCTGTCTTCAGCATTTGTGTGACTCTGACAGATGAGGGCTACAAGCATTTTTACGAGGTATATTGTAACAGCTTGGAGTGCTTACAGTTTTTCCTTATTGTAGATTCGGGGAACCTTAAAGTGTTTGTTTTTGCTCTTTTCAGGTTACTCATGTTGTATTCCAGTATCTGAAAATGTTGCAGCAAACAGGACCAGAGAAAAGGTATGGGAAGTGTGGACGCTGGATTCTAATGGGCATTGGGTGTTGCCGCGCTTGCTACTTTCTGACATGGGAACAAGGTATCTTTGTTCCTCGCCTCCCACTTCCTCTGCTGAGCAGAAAATTAGGCGGGTGATACCTTTGGGAGCAAATTTCTGGCAGTTTTGATTCCGTTTAGCTCTGGACTAGCAAAGAAGGACAAGCTCTGCTAACACTTCAACAGCTTTAATGGTGTATAATTGCAAAGCCTGCAATCTACTTCTTGAGATACAGTGGACAGCAGTCCATGAAAGCTTATTCTGAATAAAATGTGTTTGTTTTATGGTTCTATAAAACTCTTTTTGTGCAGCAATAGTTTAGCATGGTGTCCCCTCAAGAAATGCCTCCTTTGTTCACCTTTTCCTGCCTTTGTCCATTGCCCTTCTTACCTTTTCCTGTCCACCCAGGGTAAATTGTATAAGGCATGCCGGAGGAAATTTTTCCTTGGGGGGATTTCATGGATATCAGCTGGGAGGCAGAGTAGAAACTCACTTTCAAGCTCAACCTCATAAGGTTAGACAATTCATAAGGTGTTCTGGCCTATTCCATCCAGGTCCCAACTAGGCCTGCAGTACCAACTCAAGTTTGCAGCCTTTGACATGGTGGCCAGACTGCTGAGAAAAGTGTTCTTAATTGCTGTTTGTTTTAGTAAATGTATTAATTAGTGCAGCTTGCTCTGGGGGTAATATAGAAATAGAAACCAACGAACAAGTAAATACTGACTTTCTTAAGATTCTTGACTTTCTTGACTGATTGAGGACACTGTTTCGCTTCCAGGATATGGGAAGAGATCCAAAAGATTGAAGCAAATGAATTTCATTATCAGGAACAGGTATTTAGTTCGTCAACTTTCAGTAACACGAAGCTTTAAAAAAGTCTTCTCTTACTGTGTGCCCTTAGCTTCATGTGATTTGGAAGACAGAATGGGGAATGGGAAACACATGTTGCATCATGGAGTACTCCTGTTTGTTCTTCCATGTGATTAGTCATGGCCTCCTACACCACACTTCCATTCTGCTGCCTCTCCTCCTCCCCCCACAGCTTGCTTCTATTGTGCATCACCACCTTCACCAGAGCCAGTGTTCTGGGCTCAACCTTTATTGACATGTCCCCCCTTCTCCAGTTTTAGTATCTCTTCTACATATGTTATATCCCCACAAATACTGGGGTTTTCTTGCACTGTTTGATGCCTCTGTCTTGTACCAAGCAGTGTTGGTTTCATGACATAGGGATCTACATTCACCTCTGAATTTTAGGAGGAGAGATATCAAAATTGAAGGAAATAAAATTTTCTGCCCATAGTCACTTATATATCTCGCCAAACACAAAATGTTAATTGATGTAATTAATGTCTTGGATACTATTTAAAACTTATCTGTTTATTATGTTGTTTTTGTGTTTAACTGTATGAACTAATTTGTGTAACCAGAATTTAGAATGTGATTTTCTGCACCCATTAGTGAAAGATCTGTTACTGATAATTTTTAAAAAGTAGACTAGGTGATAATTTTTTAGGGGTTGACTAAACTTTTTACTTTCTAAATGTACCTAACATCTTCATAGCCATAGTTTTGATTTTGGAGCCCTACTTTGGAAAGATTCAGTTGAATGTGCTAATTAATGAACTTGAGGCTGTCAGGTCAGAAAGTCCAATGCTAGTACATCTTCCTAAGAGCTCTATAGGTTTCCAGGAAAAACAAACCTATGTTCATCACATTTATCTTTAAAGGGGTTAATTCTAGTCTGATCAGATAAAGCAGTGGGAGTAGATTTTAATTTTTATGAGGGCATGGATGATTTTTTTTAATGTGTTCACTTGCATAGTCGCCATGCACGAAGTAAACTAAGCGCAGGAAAAGATGGATTCAACTATATGTTTTTGTTTGGCCACCTGCTAAAACCTAGAATTTTGTGAGTGGCTGCAGTTGATTCATTCTACATAAAAGTTGATTCATAGAAATTGTAAGGAAAAGCTGGTGGTTTGGATTCAGCCTTATGCTTAAGCAAGTTTGCATTGAAAAAAATTCAGATGATGAAAGTGACCTGTTTGCTTTTCAGACCGATCCAGTTGAATATGTAGAAAGTCTTTGTGAAAATATGCAGCTGTTCCCAAAGGAGGACATTCTGACAGGAGACCAACTTCTCTTTGAATATAAGCCAGAGGTAAATAGCATTTTATGTTTTGGCTCTTGTTATGTGAGATAATTTGGGCCTTAGAGAGGATTTGATGATAACTTTCACATTGAAATCCATGCTGGTTTTAGAAAACAGTTACCTGTCC
>JAHTLZ010000129.1:44515862-44566260 GCA_023846285.1 Phrynocephalus versicolor
ATAATAATAATAATAATAATAATAATAATAATAATAATAATAATAATTTATTGTCATTGTGTGTATATACACAGTATACACATACAACGAAATTCAGACACCCAGAATATTGATGGTGTAACTCCATTTTGGCTAGTTCCGGTTTTAGAGAGTCAAGATTTGGAAACACTTCAATTGTCCTCTGAATATTTTATTTTGGCTTAAGTTACTGAATACAGTAGGACCCCAGTATTCGCTGGGGATCGGTTCTAGGCTTTCCCGTGGATAAGAGAAAACACCAAAACCCCCAAAACTGCTGTTTTGTGCCAGTAGTTTGCTTTATGGCTGCTGTTTTATGACAGTAGCTTGCTTTACAACTGCCACTTTACAACTTTCCTCTGCCAAGCGTGGATAACTGAGTCAGTGTTTAATGAATCAGTGGATACAGGGGTCATACTGTAAACTTTGGTCACTGTTCCATGAATTTTGTCATTGGAGAGAAGCACAGTGCTTCAGTCATTGATTTATAGCATAGCACTGTTCTGTAGACTAATTTCAGCTAGCTAGTGGCAAAATTACTAGCTTAGTCTTCAATTGACTATTATTTTGTCTTCTGTGGTATGTAAGGACCTCCATTTCTCTTTGATATTAAGAGAAGCTCCTTGTCAATTCAGAATTTCAAAGGCACTCTTGTGACTGTGGGCAAGCATATCCTACAGCTGGAGTGGTGAACACGTGGTCCTCCAGTTCTTGGTGGACTGAAACGCCCACCATTCCCCACCATTGACTATACTGGTTAGGTCTGATGGGAGTTGCATCCCAAAACAGCAGAAACCCCATAGGTTCCCATCCATACCCTATAAAATTCAGTTGTGTTCACAAGGTCAAGAAGTCTGATCTACAATAGTGTATCTAAACACCATCACCCCAGCATGTTTTTAACAAAGAAGGCAAAAGAAGTTTGGGTCTGGAGGCACTAACAAAAATAATTGCCTCAGAAAGCTCTCCCATCACTTGTGTTCATCACTATAACTTTTCTTTCAGCTTATATCCGTTTCCATCTAATTTCACCTCTGATCCAGCAGTCTGCCGAGAAGTAAGGACTAGATTCTTTTTGTCTTGTTTTTGATTTGTTCCTTTTCTGATGCAGAAAGGATTTTCATTAAGCTTGAAGTGTTTAACTAATAGATTATGTTTAGTCTGATCTTTGGGTTAATCATCTATGTTGCTTTATATGATTCTTTGTTAACGAAGCATAAGTGAGATAGTAGGTGAGTCTGCCCAGGGACAGGATGGCTGGATGCATTTTCTGGATCACAAACTCCATGAATTCCAGACTTTCCACGTTACTAGTGCTTGCTTTTATTAGGATAGGGGGCAGGGTACAAAGTTGGGATAAGCCCCTTGAGCCCTTTGTCTGATCAGTTCTCAGTGGCTTAGTTCTCTACACTAACCCCCATTGCTTGCTGTCCTTTTCTGAGACCCAGTTTCCTTCATGAGGTATCCCTCTCTTCCTCCCCTTTAAGCCCAGCATCCACACACACCCCAGGTGTGGCTCCACTTTCCAGGTGCAGCTTAATAACTCTTTGGACTCCCACCCTGGGGGCTGCTACCAGCTTCCATGTGCTCAGGCTGTCCTACTGCTGAGGTCTCCACAGAGGCTGCCAGGAGGCAGGAGTCTGAGGCAGACAACCCTCATGTGAACAGTGGAGTTGTTGATTGGATTGCATAAAGCAATGGTGTTTTCTATGGCATACCCAAAAGGGCTTGAATTGTGTATATCTAGGCATACAAATATAGAGACTTATCTGGAAAGAGGTTTGCTGTGTTCAATGAATTACATAATTCTAGGTAATTTTTATACAAGTCTGTCATTCAGATTCTCATCTTTGTTTCCTGCCCTCTCAAATGATTGTGCACAGTGTGGTGCTCTTTGATACATTTGTGAACATCCTCGCACACAATCTTGCTGAACCTGCGTATGAAGCAGATGTTGCTCAACTGGAATACAAGCTGGTAGCAGGAGAGCATGGACTGATTGTTCGGGTGAAAGGATTCAACCACAAGTTGCCAGTAAGTTTTTGTTGCATTTTGATATTGGGGAACCTCTTGAGTCTTGAGTGCTCTATGTTTGGTCCAGGGGTCGGTTGCCCTTTAGGACACCTATAGGGGTTGGATGACACTACTCTCCATCCATCCATCCATCCGACAACTCCTCCCTTGGCAAGGCCATTTCCCTGCATGGAGGCAGGCATAGAGGGATTTCTCCGTCTCTCTCTCTGTGTGACTATTTATAGGGCAGGGTTTTGGAGAGGAGCCTCCACCTGCCCGAGGGCGGAGATTTCCCATCCTTGCTCAAAGGAATCATGATGTGATTCTCTGTTTTAGCTGCTGTTTCAACTCATCATTGACCACTTAGCTGACTTCAGTTTTACTCCAGAAGTTTTTGAGATGATAACCGAACAATTGAAAAAGACTTACTTTAACATCCTCATCAAGCCTGAGACGCTGGCCAAGTAAGTACCTCGAGCCCCAGAGGCAGGAAGGAATCGTTAGGCTGAGGTAGCAGATGGCAGCTCCAGCGGACTTGAGGTGACTCTGTGGGGACTGCAGTTGTGACTTCAGCCCAGTATTTGTAGAAACTGGGGTTGAGTTTGCCTCCTCTCATGCTTCATCAGATATGTTTTCCATATGTCAATGTATCTGGCCAGGAAGTAGGTGAGAGGGCAACAAAAGAAGAGAAGAGCTGCCCTTATAATAGGAAGGGAGGAAAGTGGAGGCTGGGATGGAAGGTGAGGCCAGGCAGAGTCTTGCTCATGGACTGTTTTGATTTTTAGAAAGGAATAGAAAGGACTCCTTGGTTGCAGAACTGACTCTCTTCCAGCAAAGCCAGGCTGGTTTCCTTGTTGCTGAATTTTTAACATGTAGCCAAACTACTCTAAAAACATACCTTATAGTTTAAAAGGCCCATTGAAAAGCAGAAAATGCAACTCTAAAATGCATCTCCAGAGTGTTTTTTTCCCCTTAACATTTGTTTACATTTTTGATTGTCAGCTGTGACAGCAATTCTTTTGCAAGGCAACATAATACTGTACATGGACCTTGCTTCTAGACTTGGCTTGAGAGCTCGCTGATTAGTTCACAGTGACCTCTAGTAAACTGCTGTACAAACCTCATTGTTAAGCACACGATGTATGTTTTCAGGGTTGCATATTTTTACACCTTCCACTTTATTTTAGCACTCTCTATACAAAAAGTTTCACATCTTGACAACTTAAGTCTTCATTCACATTCATGGATAATTTAGTGGAAAAAAAATTCCCATGTAGTTCAGATCTTTATACAAAGTTTGCGAAGTCCCTCCTCAGTAAAACCTAAAACTCCATGTAGCTGTGATTTCTTTTGTGATAAATGCACGATTGCGGGCTGAACAGCTCAGTGGGCTGGAGCACCTTGCTGTGAAGCTAGGAGATGAGAGCTGTATTATTTACGATGTGTCCTAGGAGAAGAAGAGATGCCCTATGCAGCATTGGGTGACACCCCCCCACACACACACACTTCCAAAGTACCACCCACAAGAGGGACTAGCAAACTATTTCTGGGTAGTTTATTCCTAGAATATTTATTTACTTATATATTTATTGGACTTCTATACTGCACCATCTAGCAACAAGGCTACTATGGGCAGCGTACAAATAATTTAACAAACAAACATGAACAGTATATAATGTAAAAATGCAGCTAATAGACAAAATAAACATGGCAAAATCAACAATAACATAAAAATCACTGAAAGAACAAAGGATAATTAAAACAGAAAGGGCGGATTAAAGATCAGCGAATCAAGAAAGGATGAATTAATAGCCAGGGAAAGCCTTTCTGCATAGCCATGTCTTAAGATGTTTTTTGAAGATTGACAGCATAGGAGCCAGAAAAATCTCAGCAGGGAGCTGATTCCACCAGTGAGGGGCCACCACTGAGAAAGCCCGGTTCCTTGTTACTGGTTTCTGGGCTTCCTTTGGAGTGGGCACCCTCAAGTGACCTGCTTTAGAAGACTGGGTGCTTTTGGCGATATTTTGCGGTAGGTGCCTTTCTGACAGATAGCAAGGTCCCAAACCGTTTAGGGCTTTTGTTATTCAGCATTAGAACTTTGAAGTCAATGCGGTAACATATTGGCAGCCAGTGCATTGTAGCCAGCGTAGGGGTGATATGATGGTATCTCCTTAACCCCGTTACTAGTCAAACCGTAGAATTCTGCACTAGCTGAAGCCTCTGCATTAATTTCCAAGGCAGCCCCACATAGAGTACACTACAGTAGTCTAATCTTGAGACTACCATAGGAAGAGCTGCCATGAGTTGGAATTGACTTGATGCAACACAAGTATTCCTGTTAGGTTTCCATCTTGAGGAAATTTTGGTCTCCTAATAAAAAGACCAAAGAACAAGAGGTTGGAATTTAATTAATACAGTGACATATCCTTGACTTGCTTTTGGTCTGGACTTGAGCTTGCAGGAGGAGCATCAAAAACAAGCCAGCTCCAGTTAACATGCCTCCATGTATTTCTTTCTGATCATAGAGATATACGGCTCTTAATCCTGGAGCATGGCAGGTGGTCTATGACCGAAAAATACGAGACACTGATGAAGGGGCTCTCCATCGATTCTCTGTCATTATTTGTGAAGGCTTTCAAATCTCAGCTCTTTGCAGAGGGGCTCGTCCAAGGGAACTTCACAAGCAGTGTGAGTACAGATCCAGCTTGTCGTCGTTTCTGCTCTGTCCTTGATAAATGATTTTATCAAATATATCCTGTGTCAACATGCTCTGAAGGTGCTTCGTTGAGAATCCTTGCTTTGATGAGGGCATACAGAAGAGGCACAGAAAAGTGTTTCTCATGGGAGGAAGATATCTTTTCCTTGTAACTCAGGGTTGGGCCACTTAGATGGTCGCAGAGGCGGTGCTACACTTTTCCTTCCGGGCCCACCCTCAGCTGCAGTAGGCCCAAGAATGACCAAACATGACTATAAAATTCAAAACAGAACAAAAGTGGAAGTTTCTAGATGACCATTTCCATGTTTGGCTTGAGGGCAAATAATTTCAAACAAAAATTGGTGCTCGTCGAGGCTTAATGACAAGGTGCCTTCCTTTCCATCTGGGTGGCTTGGAGGCCATAAAATGCTTTGACTGGGCATTTGGTTCCCATGGGCTCTACATAGCCCACCTCTGCAATAAAGGCAGCAATTTATGTGTACACTTGGCCATGGCTAACTTCTAGTTGTTGTTGTTCAGGCTCCTCCCTGCTTGTTTTTTTCCCTCAGTTCTCCTCCTTGAATTTCAAGGGGCAATTTGCTGAAGTTTTACAAATCTGTGTAGGTTTATAGCAATACAGCTTAGTGTGGCTTGTGGTCACTTAGTAAATGCTTATGGTGTTGGCTTTGACAAAATCACAGTGGCACTCCATTATCTCTTGGTTCCAAGGTCTTGAGGAACTCTCCAAGCAATACTTGCTCATAATACAGTAATCCTCCGCCTATCGCAGGGGTTAGGGACCCAACCCAACCAGTGATAATGGAAAATCCGTGATATGCAGATGCTGTGTCAGGTCTGGACTGGGGCCTCCTGCACTTACCCCAGGCCTGGTGTTGCCCCAAACGGGCCTCCAATGGGCTTCCCGGGCCTGTCGAAGGCCCAATAAGTGGTTTCTGGTGATCCGGAAGTGACTTCTGGTTCGCCGGAAACCACTTCTGGGGCCTCTGACAGGTCTGGGATGCCTGTTGAAGGCCCATTTAGGGCAGCACCAGGCCCGGGATAGGAGCAGGACGTCTCAGATGGGCCCATGCAGCTTGCCCCAGGAGCCCTTTGTTTCATACAGCACAGTCCCACGATATACCGGGACCGCAGTACACAAAACGGGAAATGGCAGGGGACGACTGTAAATCATAAGCTCGGTGACCTAGTGTCCCACAAATGGAGGGTAATATGGAAAGGTTTATGATGGTACCTTGATGGTGAGTGTGTCGGATGGGCCAGAAGCCAAAGCTCTTTCTTTAATAGAAAAGGTAAAGGGTGTATATACTGTTTATTTTCTGAGTACAGCAACAGTAATTAGCTGTGGGCAAAACCCTGTGAATGTGTGTTACCTAATTTATGTATGTACAAGTAGTTGTAAAAGTCTACCTGTTTTCTTTTAGGAATCAAAAGAATTTCTGGATTATGTTGTTGAGTGAGTATACTTAGCTTTTATATTGGCAAATATTATATAGAGCTTTGAGCTATTGCCAGTATTTGAGAAGAGAGAGAACAAGATTAAGAATGATTGGGTGTATCATCACCACAGTTCTGATTAGTCCATCTAAGATAGTAGTTCAGATTTCCATATGGTTGAAATAGTGGCCAAAATCTTATGGGATACATCTCAACAGAGAATGCTGACAAAGGCAAGTCACTATGCCCTGTGCAGCTTCTGTCTGCCCTTCATATCTATTCAACAAAGTTGGAAGATTTAAAGAGGAGAAATTCAGATAATTTGATGGCAGGGACAAGAAGGCCGTGTATGGGAACTGTCTTACAAGAGAAATTTTCACTTCCTGGATTTGTTCATGGATTTGTCTGCTAGTACATCCCTCCATTTGCTTCACAACAAGTGACGCCTGCTGTAAAATGCATCTTTGGTTGTAAACAGTGCATTCTGTAGCAGGCTTCCATTGTTTTTATTATCTGTACTATAAAGTGATTTTTGGAAATAGGGTAGGCTATAAATATTCATTTAAAAACAAACTCTTAAAGGACTTGTTAGAAAAAAAATAGCAGATGCCTCTTTTTAAGATGGTGCTTGTGTTATATTTTTTTGAAAATATCAGCTACCCTGCTAAGTAGAGCACAAGTTAGTTAATAGTTTTGTTACTGATTATTCAAACCGATTAATCAAATATTTTAGCCATACTAATAAATACAAAATGCTCTTCCTAAAGCAATGTTTTCCTCTTCTGTATGATGTGGGTCTTCATCATTCAGTTCTAGAAAATGTGATTTTAATGAGCTTTTAATGGTCCAACCTCTTGAGTACAGTAAGTTGAAATGTGTAGACCTGAAATTCATGGGATCTGCTGTTGATTTGTTAATTGCTAAAGCTCTGAGATTTCCAAACGATGCCTAGTACTAAAGCTGTATATGTAAAATTAAAGAATTCTGAACCAGCAATTTGAAAATCAGAATCAAACAGAGCCCACCCTCCTGTAAAGTGCAAAAAAAAATCTACTCTTTTTAGTGGACTTACTTATAGCAAGGAATTGCCTTGTTGCATAACGGTGCAACAGGATTTCAGCCGTAAATCCACAGAATCAGAAATGGTTGCAGCTCTACTGCAAACCACTCAGACATTTACTTGTAGTTCCAGATTCCTTTTATATCCACTGTTAAGGTCTAGTCAACCTAGATGTGTCTAGTTAAGGGGCGAGATGGCACCTGATCCTTTTGATGTTTGGACTTCTTTCAGAAAATTGCAGTTTCTTCCTCTAGTACATCCATGCCCAGTTCAGTTCCAGGTGGTAGATTTGCCAAATGCCCATCTGCTGTGCAAAGTGAAAACACTTAACAAAGGGGATGCGAATTCTGAAGTGACTGTCTACTATCAGGTATGAAGAGTGGCAGCATCGGTTGCTTAATGCTGTGCTTGTGGTTTTTAATTAGCAGTCTTTTGCATAATCTGTAGAAAATGTGCACACTTTTATAAACACACCAGCGATCTGGGAATGGACGGTTGGTCTGACATATATGAAAGACACTAGAATTGAACATTATTTCCCCTTTTGCGCTATCCAGACTATTTCCCTCCACATTTTCTGATGGTGGTTTATTCTACATGCTTTAGGAACTGGGAGAGGCCTTTGTTAAAATTTGTAAAAAAAAAATTGAATCACAAAGTAACATGCTAGAAACTTAGGCTGAGCTTCTTTCTTTGACAAAGCAATCTTGGTAAGTAGATTACTGAAGAACAGCATCTACAGTCTGTACAATCAAGGAATAACTTTTGCCACTTTGTTCTGCTTTATGTAGAAATTGCAGTTGATCGAGTTACTACTCTGTTTCAATTAACCCTTTGAACTCTGGATTTTTACAAGAGACACACTACTTTGCCCTTAAAAAAGCATTTGTTCCAAGATTAGACCTTTCATTTTGCCAGAAAAGTACCAGCCTCTTCAGGATGGAAATGGTCAACTTTTAACCACTCAAAAATCATTTAAAAAAAGATACCACATAGTAGCTTTAACCACCCCAACTCCCTAAAAACCGAATTTCTAGCCTGTAGTTGTGCTGTAATGATTGTTTGCCATCCTTCCACAACTCTTTAATAAAATAGGGAGGTTGGAGGGTTGCAGTCATGGGAATAATCCAGATGCAGTTTTCTGTTTTTGTCAAATGTCATAGCTTTTTGACAAAGATGGTGATACAGAGCTTAAAATGTTATCTCCATATGGTTCAAGTTTCTATATTCTGTATTCTAAGATGCTGTGCCTCTCTCAAGTCCCATTTCACTTGTCTTGGTTGTTTATGGGCACCTGAGGGGTGATGCTGTTTTTTTAATAGATTTATTGTGTTATAGGATGTACAAATAAATATTAGTCTCGTTCTTGGGATTATAATGGTTAGCAGAATTAGGAAGTCATAGACTTGGTAGTGAGTAAAATCTCTCTCTCTCCCCCCACCTCTAGTCTGGAGCTCGGAATTTGAGAGAATATTCCCTCATGGAGTTGCTTGTGGTAAGTTTGGATTACTTTGGTTCTTTCGTGGAATTGCTTGTGGTAAATATGGATTACTTCAGGGAGAAGGTTGATCTCTGGGTCTGTCTAATTTTAGTAGTGAACAATGCAATGCTGTATGTACTGTGGAAAATCATCTACCATATTGTGGGGGGTTGTGCTAAAATACCACTGGACTAATTAATAGAAGATCTGGGAAGGAGGGGTGCAATGAGCCAGTTTTCCTAGTGCAGTGGTTCTCAACCTGGGGGTCGAACAACCATTTCACAGGGGTTGCCATGAACCAGTGAAGAAAAAAGCACAAACGGCTTGGGTCTGGAGGAGGAGGGGGAGGAAAGGGGGGGGAAGAGTGAGTTACAGCTTGATAGGTTGGAGGGGATGTCAGTCAATGGCCCCAGAGGCTGTGATTGGCTAAGGGTGCCTGTAGAGCAGGGGTGTCCAAACTTTTTGCAAGGAGGGCCAGATTTGGCGAGATGAAAATGTGTGAGGGCCTACCATTCAGCTGCATTTGGTCCCCAGGCCGGACTTTGGACAAGTCTCTGTAACATGCAAGGAGGAAGGGAGGATGCTGCAGCAAAGGAGCCAGGGATGGGTAGGCTGGGAAGGTGGCTGGGTGGTGGTGGACAGAGGCAGGGAGGGCAGGCAAAACATAAAAAGCTGATGCCTCCATTCGGTATGGGGAAGGGCCAGCTGGTGGGGATGCATGACAGGCTGAGCCGGTGGGGAGAAGAGGCTGCGGGCTGCTCAAAATTTGAAAACGGGCCGCATTTGGCCCCCAGGCCTGACTTTGGACATGCCTGCTGTAGAGGGAAGTCCTTTATGACCTGCCAAAGGGGGATTGTGGCCTCTTCCAAGCAAGGCAAGGGGTCACCACAACATGAGGAACTGTATTAAAGGGTCGTGACATTAGGAAGGTTGAGAACCATTGTCTTAGTGTGATTACAGTAGTACCCCGACTTAAGAGCAATTTGACTTAAGAGCAGAAAACTGTTGGCATTTTTACTGCTGCCTACAAATTTTAGATATGGTCTGCTCGACTTACAATTTCTCCCCATTTTTTTATATTTTTAAACTTATTTTTTCAAATTTTTAGATAGGTACCCTGACTTAAGAGTAGTTTGACTTAAGAGCATGCATTTGGAACGGATTAAATTTGTAAGTCGAGGTACCACTGTACTAGGAAAACTGGTAGTTAAGTAAGGTGTTGCAGTTGTATGTGTTGAGGTGGTTTTAAAAGGTCTTGTTTGATAGGACTTTCTAACATACTCAGTTTATTGCACAGCTGAATGTGTGCTTCCTGAATACACTCACCCAACAGAACTTTCACTTTCCATTATCACTCTGTAATAGATTTGAAATAGAGTCATTTTAGGAAATTCTTGTGTGCACCAATGCATTCACTGAATTGTAGCACCAACCATGGTTGTGTATCTCAAGGGTTATGTAGAGACTGGAACAGTTATCTCCTGGAACAAAAACTATTTCCCCCCTCCCCCTCCCATTAATTTATTATATGTTAATGGAATATAACTGCGTGAAAGAAGGACTTCTCCCTTTATGGAAAAGCCTTACATTCTATAATCACTTCAGAATTTGCTTTTATACTAGTATGAATGCTGCAACATAAGGTTATTTGGGCAGGTATGTGTGTGCTTTTATTGTTTGTGTTGAATTATTTCCCCAGAACGATTAGGGTACACCAGGTTAGATTGTTTTCTCTGATCTCTTCAGTAAAAAGCAAAACTTTTCTTGATTAAAGTACTATTAAATTTTAGATGTACATGGAGGAGCCTTGTTTTGACTTCCTGCGGACCAAGCAAACACTCGGGTAAGTGTCTGTTTAGCTGTTACACAGGTATCACAGAGCACTGTACTGTAAGGATCTGGAATCTCCCCATTGATGGGCATCAAACTATAGAATGTGATATACTATATTGCAACTGAAGTAACTAATCGTGGTTTGAATCCAGTGATACTCTACATTAGCAGAAGGGACCTGAATGTGCAACTATGTCACACAGAAACAAAACAAACAAACAAACAAAACAAAACAAAAACTTCCAGCAAGAGACAGAAATATTGTGGCACTTTAAAGACTAATTATTGTACAGTACTCCCCTGTTTATCGCAGGGATTAAGTTCTCACACCACCCGCGATAAAGGAAAATCCACACTATGTGGACACCTTCCTCTGCGGGTTGGGCTGGGACTGGCAGGCTTATGTGGGGCTTCCTGTACTCACCCCAAGCCTGGCCTTGCCCAGAACACATAGCTGGCGGTCTTCCCAGGCTTGTCAAAGGCCCAGAAGTGGCTTCCAGTGGAATAGAAGTGACTTCCAAGGCCTACGCTGGAGCCTGTATAGGGCCCAGCGCTACTTGCCCACCTGTGTCTGCCGCCCCGGTAAATCCACTATATACCGAGACCGCAATATATAAAGCGGGATGTGGTGGGGGAACTACTGTATTTTTAATATGAGCTTTTGTGGATCCAGTCCATTTCCTCAGAAATGAGCCATGAAAGTTCATGTTACAATAAAACAGTTTTAAAGATGCCACCTTTCTTTTGTTCTCTTTATGTTTTCAGTTTGATATGCTTGCACACTAACATGGCTACTTCTTCAAACTCGACTGGATGTGCCAGAGGGAGTCTAATGGCTGCCCTCTTCAGCAGTTGTACAACATACCATACTGTTATAGAGAGTCACTCAATCCTCGGCAAGTGTGTTTAGGTGTTGTGATGCAAGGGCTTGCCACTAGAAGGATGATTATGGAAGGATCTCACAGAACTCTGCTCATAGTAAGGTCCAATTCAATAAACAGAAATACAATCTCAGCCAGAATTGTTCAGGAATGTCTTAATTTCAGCTAGGCAGAAAATCGGACACAGTAGCTAACATTTTGTTAATATGGTTTCCACTAGTTAGCTTTGAAAATTTTCATAGCCTCAGTGAAATATTGAACTTGAAACACCTACCTGAGGTGCATTAAGTGTCTTCAATACACTGAGGTTACTCTTCTTCCTTGATTGTAGTAGCACCTGTTCTTAAGATCTCATGGATCATGAAGTTTTCTTTGTCACACCCTTCTAGATACCATGTGTACCCAACTTGCAGGAATACATCTGGGATCCTTGGCTTCTCTGTTACTGTAGCAACACAGGCTACCAAATACAAGTAAGTGCTTCTTGGTCAAATTCTGCTTCAGACCCAGTACACTGTGGTGGTTCAGACAATGGTTTTGATCCAGCATTCTCAGAATTGAGTTTGAACTATAATGTTGGAGTAATGCATGCTCCCTTCTCATCCATTTGGTGGAGAATAGTAACTTCCTTATTCTCTCCATGTTGTGTCATTTGCAGCAGCCTTTCTAGTCACTGCAGTGTATTTACCAATCTGCCTGCCCTGGGCACAAAAGTGACTGTGCTTAACTTATTCATTTTTTCCTTTGGCACACTGCATTTTTAAAATGTCATTAGATGTGCAGTTAACTTTTTTTGGGAGGAGGCAGGTGGTTTTTTTGTTTGCTATAAGGGGAAGTTCATAAATAGCTATGCTATGTGCTTGAGGGTGTCCAGCTGTTTTATGCTGATAACACTGAAGATCTTCCCAAAGGGTCATGATATTTTATTTTTTTTCAAGTGTAACCCAGTGACAATTGTATTTGAATAGTGATCTGCTTGCTGTGTTAAAAAATGTTTAAAAATAATGTGGGGATCAAGAAAGCAGAAATCGCGCAGAGGGAAGAAAGGGTTTTTATGTGATCCTTTCCCCTGCCGTCTTCCCTTCCTTGTTTCCAGTGCAAAGTTCTCCCTGCATGTATACAAGAGTAGAAATCAAGTAAATGCCACTATCATAACTCTAAGCTCAGTCGGGGTAGAGAAATAGCCTGATCTGTTTATTAGCACAGCAACTACACATCCCTGCGGGACTAGTCTCTACACTGATGATGCAGAGGTGGAACTATCCAGTGCCATGAGTAGCAGAACTAAAGCGTTTTGCTCAAAGGTGCATGCGTACTTGCCTGTTCCTTCCTAATCTTGAGATATCAGACTGCCAGAGCATAGGGACAGCTCCTGCAGTGGTCCAAGATTTGTCATAACAGCAAGGGTTGATCGCGAGCAGCAGAACAACAATGCAACCTAGATCCCAGAGCATGGGTACCAATACTGATTTACTAGTGAATTTCAGTGTCCTGAGCAGTGAGTGTAAGATAATACTAGAGTAGGAAACTTGGTGTCTTTAGATGCTTTGGATTACAACTACCATAAAACCTAGCCAACGTGACCAGTGATCAAGGACTATAGGAGTTATCATCAAAAACACCTTGGGTGGCACCAGGTCGCTTCCAAATAGCAGCAGGTCTATGTGGGCTCAAGGTAGCACTGTCTTCTGATACACCAGGATCAGAGTTAAGGTAGAAAGTGTCAAGAGGGAAAAGGGACCTTTCCAGCCTTGTATAATCTCTTTTTGGACTTGTGCTGTTGCCCTCTCTAGCAAAGCAAAGGAACTGGTACATCCACTGAAGACAAGATACAAATGGGAGATGGAGTCTCAGGATATGTGAAAGTAGAAAAGACCTTTATTCTCTCTTAAATACTCTTTAAAAAGCTCTGGCTCAATGCGTTTTCTTCTTTGGTCTGTAACAGCTCTGTGTATTCTGTGTATTAACAAAAGCAAGATTTCTCAAAAGCAGAATAACACTCAAGAGAGATTTCTCTTCTGCTAAGACTTTTTTGATTGTTGTAGCCACAAAAAATACATCTGCAGCTTATTTATTCCAGCTCTGATCTAGTAGATGGGAAGATAGAAGAATTTCTTTCATGTTTTGAGGAAAAAATCAAGAATATGACTGCTGAGGCCTTCAGCACTCAGGTAATGGGCTGTGAAAAAACACTGTTCTCCCAATCAAGTCAGTCTTGGTTAAGGTGTTTCCTTAACCCCCCCCCCCCGCCGCCCCAATGTTGTTTCATTCATCCAGTGAAATTTTGCAACCTTCTATTTGCATGAACCTTATTAAGAGACTGATGTCAAAGACAGAATTTTAGAGCATTTACTGTCAGAACCTTGGATGAATACGAGTTGCTGTGCATGCTTGAAATTTCCCTTCTGTGCAGTGCTAGAGTCTACTTGATGTACTCTTGTTGCCATTTTTGTGATGTACTGTATTGAAAAAAATTGTGACAAATATTTTGCTTAGCATAATAATTGCACTATACTAGGCCCAATGAATGAATCAATGACAGTTTGCTGAGTGAACTCTTTTATAAGTTCCTTTGATTCAAAGATCCTAACTTACCTTTATTCTAGTATGTCATAGAGGATAGGCCTATTTGATTCAATAAAGTTCTAAAGAGGACCTGTTTACTAAATTTCCTTTATAACTTGAACTGATAGGAGCATTATCTTATATCTTAACTAGGTTTTTTTTAGGGGAGAGTTAGAATATAGACCCATTCACTACAGATAGGTTGTGGTCTACGCTAGGGGAGGGTCTCACCCCATAGGTACCACAATCTGTACCTATTGCTCAATTGTTTTAAAAGCTGTAAATGTGATACATAGGCGAGATATGTGCCCGTAAGCATTGTAAAGCTGTGTTTTATGGAGCTGCAAGGGGACAGACACTTTGGAAAGGTCCCCTTCATAAGAGCTATTTTTATAATTTAGAATTCAGTTTTGGGTGCCAGGATGTAATGCACTTGGCCCCAGTTCTCCAATACGTAAAGAATATATACTTTCAAATGACTAAATGTGACTTGCATTTAGCTAGTACCAGAAACACCCTAGCCTCACTTCACTGGAAAGTGAGTTTGTCCTGTACCACATTTCCAGGGTCTACCCATATGCAGGACTCTCATCCTTATTGTACAGGCTTTTAGTTGGAAACCACAGGCTAATATGCTTTCATAGTATAAAGAACTAGGATAGTTAGCCTTATTGAACCACACAGAGTCCTTTTTATTTCTATACTTGATCTCTGTTTTTTTGTTCTAAGTCTCAGTGCAGTTGGAAAATGCAAAGCTTGGTCATGTGTTGCAGGAAAAAGAATGTAGCACCAGAGGGTCTTTCAGCTTTTCTTAATTACTGTACAATTATGAGCAGTGTTACTTTTTCCCTACATTAGGTTACAGCGCTCATTAAATTGAAAGAATGTGAAGATTCGCATCTTGGCGAGGAGGTGGATAGGAATTGGACAGAAGTGGTAACTCAGCAGTACCTGTTTGACAGACTAGTTCGGGAGGTAAGAGAGCTTTTGTAGACCTTAACACTAGAATTCCCAATGCAAGTAAAGTTTACAATGTTTGTGGCTATTGGACATATCAAAACCAGAGATGGGCATGAAGCAAGACAGAGTGCTTCATGCCAGATCTTTAGCATGGCACCATAGGGAGGAGCTCCTGCGGCCCTTTCCCACCTCCTCCGTTATGTTTGGTATGGAAATTAACCATCCTAAACTGGCTGCTGTTACTAGTCCATGGATAATGCTCCAAGTGGACTTGTGGGGAATGTTTGGCTCTGTGGCTCCAGTTAGACTGCAGTTCCTCTGACCCTCTACTGTTGGCAATGCTGCCTAGGGCTAATGTGAGTTGTAGCTGCCCTTGGCCTTCCTGCTCCCCATCTGTATGATCTTCTCTCACTCATTCTGGTGTTCTACAATCTCATTAGAAACGCTCTGTAGCTGAAAGGCAAAGGCTTTAGGTCTGAGGTATTTTGAATGCTACGACGAGACTGGAGCATCACTGTGCTGACACTTTCCCATTCCTTTTTCCTTTAAGATTGAAGCTCTAAAATCCCTTACTCAGTCAGAACTGGTCGACTGGTTCGAAGCACACAGAGGGAAAGACAGGAAAATGCTTAGCGTACATGTAAGTATGACTACCAAACACATCTTCTAAAGGACTGAAACTGAGCTCTGCTGCTACTGCCAGCTTTTAGTCAAGTGAGATGGACAGATGGGCACCATCCTTTTTAATGTCACAGTACCATTCCCTTGGAAGCTGCTTGCCAGGAATGAAAGGGCCCCAAAACTATAAGACCTTTTCTCTTCTCCATTTAGTGAGGTGTTGAATTACTACTAAACTTGAGAAATATCTATTTGTACTTTTATAGAGCAAAATTCTTGTGGTACTTCAAAGGCTTGACTAATTTAATTGTTGACACCTGGTTGGCAGAGCTGCACCGGTTAACTGGCTAATATGTTATCAAACCCTTCAGCATTCCTGTTCACTTTAGTACTCCCAGACCCAGCTGCTTCAGGTTCGGAGACTTGCTAAGCGTCCCCTTCAGCCTAAGAAAACATTTGGGGGTGTGGGCTTTAATGCTGGAACTTGTTTTGTTTTGTTGTATTGAAGGATTTTCAAGGTTGAAAGGGACCACTATGAAGCCTTGGAAACTGAAAAGGATGCAGCAAGCTGGAGGTTAAAGAGCAATATTGAATGCTGATATCAATACCATCTACACCTGTGTGGTTTCTCAACAGGATTTCAACTCTTGTGTCTGAGACACTGGATTATGATCATTCAGCTCATGCTGAAATTGGGCTTTTTTCCCAGATGTGGAAACTTCCGTTTTTACTTTTGCTGTACATGCGGACACAGACTATCGCAGCTACATTAAAAACATTTGCATCGGTTTTCTTTCGGTGGGCATATGGGAATGAAACAAGGCTTTGACACAGATGTTATATTATAGCGGCAGGAGATGTGCAGAAATTAGTATGTTACCAATCATTCTCATGTAGAATCATCTTTATACGAGATTTATCTTAAGCTATTGTTCTGGGCTTAGTGGATCTTCAGGACTTTTTAAAAAAGCAGACTGTTCAGGCGTAATGTCTGGTTGAACGTGATTTAAAAATAAATATAGAAGTGTAATGTTGTTTGTAAAGTTTACCAGCTGGTAATCTTTTTTTTTTTTAACCTTAGGTGGTTGGATTTGGAGCACACGAAGGTGATACAGAAACTTCATCTCTTTCAAATAATCACAGTCCTTCATGCAATGAAATACCTCAGTTAGTGTTCTTGGACCCTTCTTCGTTGACAGATGTAACTTGCATCAAGGACATCAAAGTATATACGTCAACGCTCAATGTACTTCCGTACCATAAGATATTAAAATAACTCAGACTGCCAGAATGTGTAGCACAAACTAACTACTGAACGCTAGTGGGTGGCCCACTTTGCTACAAAAGACCCCAACTTACTTTGCATTCTGAAAAACAAGTAATCAAATACCTTCCATGATCTAATCTGTCAGAGGCATGTTTTGAAGAAGCAAGGGATACATAAACAGGAGTGGTGTTGGTAAAAATATCCAGTACGGTAGGCAGGGAAAGAATGAGCAGATTGAAAACTTATCCACTACTGTGGTGGGTCCTTTTCCTTGAGGCAGATCACAAGCAGGTGTGCGACTGAACTTTGATGTTTTCAATTTTGTGTGTTTTATTTTAAGGAACAGAAATAATTTTTAGCTGCTATCCATTGTGTGTGAAGTAACCTACTGAAAATTGATACCCTGCTTGTGTACAACAGTTTTTAGCACAGCAGCAATCCTAGCTTCAAGGGGGGGGGATGAGTGGATACAACTATGGATCATCTGTATGAGGTAGTTCAGAATGAATGCTCTGAGACGTCATATGCAATAAACTGAGATATTGGCTTCTTTTTATGTGCAGGTCGTTATAATGTAATGTAAACATCCTTGAAATCTCTTCTCGATCAGTTGTAATTTAAGCTGTTCTAGCCCCTGAAAAAATTGCATGTGCTGGTGCTTCAATGACATAAAATACTCTTGAAAGACTCGACGCATGAGTCTACACTAACAGAACATTATATACGCTATACTAATTACTCTACCTACTTGATAGACTAACGAGAAGAACATGTTATCTGCAAATAAGGCACATCCAAGCATGCATTAACTGCTCTTGTGTGAAAGCTCTCATACATACTATACGCAGGGTACATGTAAACCTTCCAATTAACATTTGTTCATACTTTCCATTAAGCATGTATTTTGAGCATACTAGCTGGGGCTGCTTAAAAGTTGGTAATATCACCAGCTGGAAAGTCATTACTCTCCTGACTTTACCCTACTCTGCTAAGATGTGAGCCAGGAATTTTTCTTGTGTCTTATAAGAGAAACAGTGAAACTGATTTCAGGTCCACCTTAAAATAATAGCTCTTCTGGTGATCTCTAACAACCTGTGCAAGAGTAAAGTGAACAGCTGTCAAACTATCATTTTGCTACTGCTTGCTCTGAAGTGGAATCTGTATTTCATTAGCTATACAACTGTAGTTAATCCTAGGATAGGCTCATACATTTTCCTACAATCTACTAAGTAAAGATTGAAGGCAGTTATCCAGTAAAAGCACCCACTGAAGTTGCTACCATGATGTGGATAAAGATCAAGTTGATATCCATGTAACTGTTCTATCCCCACCTGCACAACCACTTTGAGTGCACAGTGAGGTAATTTGGAGCTGGGGTCACTGAACTGTGTTCTGTACATTAAATGACATCCACACATCACCAACATGTTTCTGACTCCTAAAGAGCTCCAAGTAACGAAATTGGTATCTCCTGTAAACACATTCACAGTATTCTTTGGACTTGGGTATAATGCTGCTTTAAATCATTCTTGTGGAAAAGGTTCACTCTGAAATAAAACAATGCATCCATTTGAAAATCTATTTTATGAAGCATTATATATGCACCAGAGAGAATCAAATGGCAATCTATAATAACATCTTAGTTTCTAAAAATACCAAAATTATTTGGGAAAACAATGAAATGCCAAGTTTTGATTATTGTGTGTCTGTTTTTGAAACTCTTGTTGGTAGATAAGACTCTTGCATTTTCCAAACTGGCCAAAGAAATCTTTATAATATTTACACAATTTTACTGGCTGTAATGAAATTAAGCCATACATAGGTGTGTATGATGTAGAATGCTAGACAACTGGAATCAAATGCCTCACTGCTCCTTCTATAGCGGTGGAGAAAATGTACATGAGAGGCCTCAGGCCCAGGGCTTATTAATTCTCCTAGAAGCATAGGGAGGTCAGACAGGAAAGGGCAATATATATAAATTACTGCTACACCATCAAAGCTCTTCCTGTTTTAATTGTTCACTGCATCAGAAAGTCCAGTATCCCTGAGATAGGAACTGTCACTGGAGGAGATAGGCTCTCTCAAAAGAAGAGTACTTGGAAGTTATAACTGGTGCCACTAAGTCAAGGCTTGAAGGTCACAGGCATGGCCTCTTTAGTATTTACTGGCAGCAAGTCGCTTGAGTAGTGGCTCATCGTAAACCCAGCATTCTCCATCTTCATGAAATAGCTGTTGGGGGGAAAAAGAAGACCACTCACTTAAAAGGCACACAGCAGGATAGAGATTCACCAAGGAACAAGTGGCTGAATGAATCTTACCCGTGTCTCCCATGGGATCTCCTTCTCCTTCCTGGCTCTGGCTTCAGCTCTTTGCGTTTCTTCAAGTCTATGCTTAGCTTCAGTAGCTGCATCAATGTCTCTGATCTTCAAGTTGTAGGTTACATCTTTCCAAAGGCTGGAGAAAAGTCACATTTACACTTTTACAGAATGGCCGTGCTACCACACGACGCGGGTATTAAAATCCTATAATTAATTAATTAATCAATCAATCAATCAATCAATCAATCAATCAATCAATCAATCAATAATACACAGAAAGATCAAAAACATTTCTCACACCCCCCACCACTCCCCAAGACTGCACTCAGTTCACAAACTTTAAAAAGTGCCCTCTGTTTCAGATCCACATCAAGAATTCAAGAGAATGATTTCACTTGGCACAATTGCCCTTACATGCACAATTTTTCTCCAATTAGAATTTTAGTTTACTTGGTTCCTGGATGGTCTAACTATAACAGATAAGGAAACTGTTACATTCTTACCAGCGGGATTCGTATTCTTCTTGATCTTCTAGTTTTCGTACTTTTTTCTTAATGATAGGCATTTTCTTGGTATCTATAAAGACTTCATTCTCCTAAAAGAAGAAATTTATTACTGTTTTACATTTTTCAGCTTTAACCTGTTCTTCACCCAGCTTTCCATTACATTAAGGATGGGAAACACATGAATGTCTACATGTTTTTGAACCCTTGGTCTCAGCAGCCCCAACTGAGGCAACCATGAGGGATGCTGAGAGTTCCATCTGGAGGGCCACAGTTGCCTACATGTGGATTACAGCCTTGAGGTTTCTGTATCTGCTACATGGCCCTTAGCTAAAATAACCTCAGTGCAACCGAGCAACAGTGCCTGTAGCTTCACAGTCAAGATGCTATTAGTAACCATGGTCCAGCACCAATGCATTTGATGTTAACCTTCAAATACACTGGACCTCAACCCACAATCTTTTCCACTCACTTAAAAAGCCTTTAGAAATGAGAACATAGGTTCAAAAACAAATGAAAGGATAAATGAAGAGAAATTCAGAAGACAATATGTTCTGTATACAGATCAGAAGACTGAAAACAACTCATCCTAGCTCACTGATAAAGTAAATGAAGACAACAATGATGTTTTACCCCTGTCGCATGTTTCGCATACATGACACCATTCCATTCTCCTTCAATAGAGTAGAAAGATTTCTTGTCATTAGGAGAACTAAAAGAAAAGGAAAGGAAGAATAAAATGAGACATCTCATTCATTTTTGTCTTGTACATACAACTTCTATAACACACCCAAAAGGTCTATGCCAGGCCTGCCCAATGCGTCAACCTGGGGGGGGGGAGCAGAGCGCCGAGGAAGCATAGGGGAGCACCGAGGGAGCACAGGGGAGCACCAAGGAGCTGGGGTAAACAGCGGCGGCGATGGTGGTGGTGGTGTGGACAACCAGCCAGCCAGCTGGGCAGACGGACGGGAAGCTCAGAGTGGAAGCTTCCTCCTCCTCCACTCTGCCCGCCCCCTGCTTCTACCCCCCCTTCCACTGCCATGGGGATGTGCAGGCGAGACCCTCCGGCCGAGCACCAGCATCACCACCAACATGGCCAGAGCGGCAAGGCCAGGAGGAGGCAGCCAGGAGCCAGCGGGCAGGGAGTGCTGGGCTGTGACTCTTCCTTGTCTGTGGGTGGGTGTGCGGGCATTAGAGTGTGCGTGCGCGGTTGTGCATGTATGGGGCAGGCATGTCTGCGTGTGCACACGCATGCTCTTTGTGTGTGTGTGCGTTCATGTGCATGCTTTTTCAACCTTTCCCGTGGAGTTTGGGGGAGCACTAAGGATGTGGGGGTGGAGCAGAAGTGAGGAATGCTTATGCACGCATGCACACACGCACTTCACAATGGAGCTCACTGGGACTCATGGCAGGCAAAAGGGGTCCACAGGCTGTTCAAAGTTGGACAGCCCTGGTCTATGCCAAAGATCCTACCAAAGTTTTTTTTTAATCGCAGTCTTGAAAACATTTGGCTCTTAAACCTCCTAATGTACTTACAAGATTTCTGCTGTAACTCTGTGCTTCTTCCCACCATAGAAAGGCTTTGTGTGGAAGGTTATGCTAGCATTATAGCCTGTCTTCGAGCAACTAATGCTACACTCTCCTCCCAGTTCTATCCATGGCACTGTGAGAATGGATCTGTGAAGGTAACAGTAAAGGCCATCAAGGAATCAGGGGGAAATGTATATTGCTACTGCAACAAAACTGCTACAAAGAATCACATATCACTTGCCTCCCATAACCATTGGGGAAAGTCAGAATATAATGTTCATCATAATCCAGGCATGACACACATCCTGTAGGGGAAAAATAGTATTGTGAGACTCAAAACAAGCTACAAAGCGATTTTGCAAGAAGTGACAGAATAAGAAAAAAACACACAATGTTCCTGCCACTTGGGAGTATTTTGGGCAATACTAGGATATCCCCCCTCCCCGACAACCAAAATTACTCATGTTTTAAGTACAGATCTATGTTTAAGAACAAGAGGAACAGTAGGTCAGGAACAGTTGAACTATCAAACGAATATTGTTCATTAAACAACTAGCACTTCTGAAAGATCTGGCAGATGTTTTCTCCTTGTTAGGCAGGTCCCCACCCCCGTTACTTTTAAATAAGACAACTGGCACTTCTCCATCAAGGATATGCGATCCTCGGGATACTGTGTCCTCAGCCCAGTCAAGGAGAAGGGATGACGCAATTTGCCGTACGACATCTGGAGGGCCACATGTTCCCTAGCTATCTTTTAGAGATAAGGGGCACAGTGAATACCTTTGTTAATAAACTATAGATATTCAATGCCAGTTACACTGTGGCCAAAATCATTGTTTTTTTGTTAGGCAGCTGGCCTACATGACAGGAATGATGTCAAAGGTGGGCAGCAGACTGCCACTGATCAAAGGCTTCCTTTTGCAACTTCAAGGTGCAGGCAGCTTCCTTCCGTTGATTATCAGCTGTATTTGCCTTAGTGATCTCAAGAAGAAACCTTTATAATTACTGACAATCTGATGCTGCCAAGGATGTCACTTCTGTTGCACAGGCAGAACTGCACAAGAGGAACTCAGCCAGAAACTGGACTCTTCCTGAATGACCATCTTCTCAAAAAGGCAGAAGAAGTCAGAAGTAACTGAAGACTGTAGTTCTGGGGCTCTTGTTTTTCTCACATGAAACCAGAAACAGAGGGAGAACAGGCAGAAACCACAGTATTCTACTTCATTTGCCTTCCGAGGAGACAGGCCATTTTTAGTTTCACCATGTGGGACAGGGAAGAAATAAAGGGCATGATGTAAATATAGAAAATAACTTTGATATCATGATGCCTTTATACAATCATAGTATATAGGGGCTTCACCTAAATATTGGAGCCTGCTGCAAGCAGACCACAATAAAGACATTATTTTTTAAAAAGAGAACCAAGACCAAAACAACTAACCAACTTGGCAGCAAGTACCTAAGCACCTTCACACTGATTATTATTTTTTGCACACTGTAAAAGAATTTAGCAAATATTTTGTTGCAAATGAATTTACAGTTATGGGAGTACAGAACAGATGCATTTTAAATGATAGACATACCTTGGCCTATATTATGAACACCAATAGACATTCCCAGGAATTTTGACTTGGTCCAGATGTGGGCATTGAACTGTATTTTCTTGCTATAGCATTCTGCATAAAATGCTGAAACTTAAAGGAAAGGCATACACAGTAAAACCATGAAGCACTGAATGTAGCATACAGTGTTATCTTTTGTTTCTCCAGCATGCAAACTGCAGAGAAAGCCTGTCTTCAGTTTCATAATAAACTGGTAACCAAAGGGCATCCTCCACATTGAAGCAATCTTGGAGTGGGGGACAAGGAAACATTAATTTACTTACTTGGAGGATGATGAGAAACTTGCTCTGCTACAAATGTTACAGAGTTCTGGTTAACCCATGGAAGTGGTCCATCGGCAACTGTCTCCTGCAAAAAAATGTTTTTCAATGTAACTTGATATTGAGCCTTTAAGATATGTACACTGAAATATTCTGAAATGTTCTCTGCCTAAAATCCCATGAGACAAAAGAAAGAGTAAATGACATTGAGCTTTAAAGAATGCCCGGATTCTAACACCTGGTATCTTAAAAACTATACACTGCAATTAAGAAAACTGTGATGCTACAAAAGAAGCAGGAATGCAGAAGCAGGAATGCAGAACAACCTCAACACAGTGTTCTATTATGTGCACAGTTTTACGGTAGAAGTAAAAAAAAAAAACTAACTGGAAGAATACAAGTCCTGAAAATGACTGCTTTTGTAACTGCAGAGAAAGTTTTCAGAGTTTTTAGGAAATGGCTGCTAAAGGCTTCAAAGGGGTGGTGGTGGGGAGATGAGCTACTGATTGTACTCTTCCTGTTGGTTAAGTGACGCTTGACATTTGTTTATTATGGCCATATTATTTCAAGACAGCGTATGTTCATTTCCCCCTTCCATAACTTTCATTATTTGGATTCACTGACAAGATGTGCTCTTCACAGGGGAGGAAATATGAATACATTACTTGGCAAAAGTAATGGCACTTAACATAATGGATTCTACTAACCGTATTGTCGTCTTGTTCAGCACCTGGCAGTATCCAGTGACATCGGAAAATTTCTCCTAAAATAGGATTGTAAGGCTTTTTCGCAACTGATCCTTTCCTTCCAGCATGGAAAGCTGAGAGGTACCACTTCACCACTTGAACCATTCGGTCTTTTGGATCTTTTTGGTCACTAATGCTGAAGAAAACAAAAGCAATTAAAAATGCATCTTGTTTTGAAACCAAAACACATGAAAATAATCTGTTCAAGAGCCTTACATGGAAATACTCTGATCAAGACCCTTTTTTTCTGTTCAAGACAAAGAAGAAAAACTGTGATGCTGTAACTTTTCATTCACACCAGAAGGAAAACTTGATTCATAAGTTCTATGGGGCTGGATTAGCTGCATACAGTATACAGTAACCCCCCGCCGATTGCGGGGGTTAGGGGCCCACCCCACCCGCGATCCTTGAAAATCCGCAATATGCGGAAGCGGGGGGGGGGGTGCTGGGGGCGAGAGAGGGCGATTCAATCGCCCCCACCGCCCCCCCTGCGCGGCTGTGAGGCCCTCCGTAGTCGCCTGGGACAGCTCCGGGGAGGGATGGCGTCCGTCCCCGCGCGGCTACAAGGCCCTCCGTAGTTGCCTGGCATCCATCCCCGCAGCTCCCAGTGGCACCCCTGCCCGCCTCTGCGGCCTACCAGAAGGGGCAGGGGCGCAGAGCCGGGCGGGAGGGCCGCGGAGAGTGATCGGATCGCCCCCGGCGGCCCCCCCCGCCCGGCTCCGCGGCCTCCCAGAAGGGGCCTGGGGGGCGAGAGCGATCCACCCGAGGCTTCTCCGGGGTGCGTGGGAGGGCTGCCCGGAGCAACCCGGCCACCCCCTGCCACCCCACAGTTCCGGTACTGCGGTCCCGCGATGTAGTGGGACCGCAATGCTGGAACCACGAAATGGTGGGGGGATCACTGTATAACATGATGGTCTGGTTAATATTCATTCCTTCAAGCTTGTTGGAGAACACAAGCAGCAAATAATACCACTGGATAAGCCAGTTCATAGTATTTCTAGAAAAACAGCTACATGAAACTGCACATATCTGCAGTATAGATTCAATGCAAATGAACACCCAACATGCATCCTGCAAAGTACAGGCAACATCAGTATATAATCAAAAACTCCCAAATACCTCACAAAAAGGTCTGGATGTGCAAAGAAGTCAGCATACATTTCTAACAGCGACCTTCTTTCCAGAATAAAAGTTGGAAGAACCACCTAAGAAGAGACATGCATGACTTAGTGTTTTTTTTAAATAAAATGTTAGAATAATTACATCAAGTCCTGTACAAAACTGTCAAAGTAATGTTTGATAAAACTGAGTGTTAGTTTTATAAATGTGGTGAAATATGTTTTCTTTTGGCTGGTGCCCTTTTTGCCACAACCTCCAGCTTGGCCCTGGACCATCCAGGGATCAAGCCCTTTCGGGATACTGCAGTCCCGCGATATAGTGGGACATCAGTATATGAACCGCGAAAGGGCGGGGGACCATGGTACCTTGGAATAATCCTCAAGCCAAATCAGGTAAGAAATCAAAAGAAGACTGAGACTTGGAAGGAACTAAAAGCAGCCTCAAGTATAAAGATGTGTCACTGGAGACCAAGGCCAGAATCATCAACGCTACTCTATTTCCAGGGAGGCGGGGTTGAGCAGCGAAGTGGGCAGACATGTCTCTCTGGGGCTCCTGGAAGACACCCCCTCCAAATTTGCAGATTCTCATGGGAGTCTGGGGGTTGTTTGCCAGGAGAGGCAAGGACCCCCCCCCCCCAAGATGGTGCGCTCTGAGATGAAAGGGGATCCATTCTGGCAACTCCACACCTCAGGGAAAGCTTGTTTATGATTGGTGAAGAATGGGGAAGGGCAGCCAACATGGGCAATTAGCTGCAATGCCTTTCAGAGAACCAGGCACGGCAGGAAGTCAAGATTGGAGAAATTTGAGTTGGAAAATATAGCAACTTTTAATACTGAAATGAGATATGAGGACAGTTGACATTTTTGAGTAAAAGAAGTTAATTTTCTTTTTTGTTGGAGTTTCAGTAAGACACTATTTGGGTACTTTGGAAGGAGGAATGGGGGAGGTCTAACTAACTGAACTAGAGCAGCACTCCCTGCACTCTTGCTTAATTAGGACTGAGGGTGAAAGAAATATAAGCTGGAAAAAGGACTTTGCTTGCATTAGCACGTTCTTTCTTCCCTTTTTGGATGAGCTTTCCTTCTTTTCACGAACTCTGAGTGGATATAACTGGACTTTTGAGAAGTACGAAGTGGATTAGAAATAGGGTTTTGATGCCATGGATGTACAAATTCCTTATATGCTTGGCTATTAAACACACAAAGTGGATTACAAGAAGAAAAAAAGAAGGAACAGTTTGGATTTTCTCGGGACTTTCTATGGGTTGGTCCAACTTTCCTTTTTGTATTTTTTTAGAACTTCTTTGGGGACGATTGACTTCAACATCAAAGTACTCAAACCATATACCATGGAAGGCAAGAAAGAAGAGAAGAGAATACTCAAATTTAGTGAGTTTTCTGAGACAAAACTCAAACCTATATAGATAACTCATAGCAGAGGGCATCTCCTTCCAGTTCAGAACACAGATCTTTTGTCACATGTTGTTTGTTGTTTTGTTTTATCTTTTTTTATTTGATTTATTGTGGGGATTATTCTTTGGTGAAAAAACTGGAGCATCCACAAACAGTAGCAGTACAGGAGAAAACACTCTCAGGATGCTGAGAAAAAATGGTTTATTAGAAGAGCCCAACGGAAGACATTAAGCTGCCCCAAGAGTTTTCTTGAGCACATGTTGGTGTGAAAAGTCCCTAAAGAAGGCCACTTTTGGCTAAAACGTGTTGGGCTCTTTTAATAAACCATTTTTTCTCAGCATCCTGGGAGTGTTTTCTCCTGTACTGCAATTGTTCTTTGCGGCAAATTGTTTGTTCGGGCAATTTGTTGTATACCGCCCAGAGTTCCTGAGGGAAATTCGGGCAGTTAATAAGTACAAATAACAAACAAACAAACAAACAAACAAACAAACAAACAAATAAATAAATAAGATTAAATTAAAAATATAAAACTGGTAACACTACTGCATTACCAATAACCACATACAGGTAAGAAAGCAAGATAGTAAAGAAAGCTGACAGGAAAAAAAGATTTACTTGAAATATGGTGATGAAGAAAGGCTTACAGATACCCTGGACTGCCGCAAAGACAAACAAATGAGTTCTAGATCAAAACAAGTCTGAACTCTCATTATAAGCATACAAGAAGAAACTGAGGTGGTTGTACTTTGGGGACATCATGAGAAGATGGGACTTACTGGAATAAACACAGTAATGCTACAAAAAGCTGAAAACAGCTAGCAAAGAAACAGACCAAATATGACATTACTGGTTCAATAAATGAAACTATGGTTTGCAAGAACTGAGCTGAACTGTTACTGTTAGGACATTCTTCATAAGGTCACCTGTGTTGGTGGTGACTCAGTGGCACATCACTGCAGCCACCACAATTACCACATGTTTTTAATTAATCAGGATTTTTCTCTTTATTTGCAAAGCTACTAGCCTTCATTTAAGCTATTCAGCTGAAAAAATGTATCACAATTGATATTCACAAAGATCTATCACGATTTATGTCAGGAAGATAATTATCAAAATCAATCCATAAAGCCCTAAGTGTCCTTTACCGCAGCGATAAAAACAGAAAACCAACTGCAGCTCTCTCTCTGGTTGCCCACAAAGGACTCGACTGCCTCAAATTCAGTTTCTTTACTCAATGGTACCATAAATTTAATATGGAATTTTACACAGAATGGCTTATCAACTGATAAACCAGCTACACAATGATTCTAAAGCCAGTAGTAGCATTAATTCTATCCAAATGGAAACACTTTACTTGGAGAGAGATACAAGGCAAGGCTACTGGACTAACCTACATATGTTGTTAGGATGAGTAGCTCCAGTCAAAATGATTGCAGTCCTCAAACTCACTTTTCTTTCCCAAACCCAACCTATCAAGTTATTACAAAAACTAATGTTGAACTGGCAATTTATATCCCCCACCATTCTTAATGACCACTTTATACACATGGAAGAAATGGCACAATCATCAGTGCCTCTGGAATAAAGTGACATCTGTCCCTTTCCATCCCTAGTTTTATTTCTGGAACAACTCTCTCCATTTCAAAAATGGGAAAGAAACAGGCCTACACACAGTAAGAGACTTTTCCCCACAGAGAAAATGTTTAGGTGGTTCATAGATGAAATATAAACAGTCTAGTGCCCTAAGGATTCTGTATTCATCAAATGTTACATTATAAAGATGCAGATTAAGTTGCAAACCTGCAACTGCATTTGAGCAATTCCAAACCACATACACAAAAAATATCAAGTGAATCACATCACTTGTTTACAGAATGCTATTAGGATTAACAAACTACTCCAGTAATGGGATAATATGGGTAGGAAAACAAGATTGGAACTGTGCTGTACCACTAAAAAACCAGGATAAACTCTGAATGCAAAAACCATTTCAATTGGTATCAGCAAGGGTACAGGAAACTATCACAAACATTCTCTACAGATGGTATAGCCTCTACAACATTGGTATGCATTGCTAACAAATATACAGTAATGCCCTATGACTGCAGACCTGTAGTAGGCAGGGATCATTTCTACAAATGTAGTGGGAGTGATCTCAGGTAACCCAAGTCTGCACAATGATACCATCAGATACTGGAAAAACTGTCAGTCAGACAACAGACCTACAACCACATCTAGCACTGTAAAATTCTTTCTTAGATAATTCCTGCATACCGTATAAAGATTTAATAACTTGGCATACAATAGCTTACCTATGCAAGGATGGTCAGAACCTCGCATAATAAACTGGAAACGATGTATTTAGGACTTAAGGGAGAAACTGATACGAAAAGTCAGGGAACAAAAACATAGAGAAGATACCGTAACTGTACCATCCTGATTTGTTTTGTCAAACAGACAGAAGGTAAATGAAAGAATGGAAGGGTCCATTCAGTGAGTGTTGGGAGTGACCATGGAGTGGTGCCTGCTATGTGTACTGATCAAGAGATGGAAAATAGCACTGGAAGTAGTAATTTAAAGATCTCAAACAGGACTGATAGGAGCGGTACCATGAACACACATATTTGTAACACTAGAGGAGCCATAGAGGACAGTGTCATTACTTGAAGGCAAATGTGTTGGTTGTGATGCTGTATGGCAAGTGTTGCTGGGACTAGATCGGCACAATTAAGTGTGTATTGTTGGGCTGGTACAACTGTGTTGGTGTCATCCCTAATTTTACCCTCTAATTTCACCTTCTGAAGTCAGAGAGTAGTTCAGAGTGTGAGGTTCGCGTATCCAGATTGTGAGGCTGGTGGCTGATTTCTATGGAGAGTATGTTAGCAATAACCCATACACATCAGCGCTGAACAGTTACAGTGGCGTGATGGATCTTGTCTGTTTAGAAGGCTAAATATTGCCCAGAGTTCCCTGTAGAGAGATGGGCGGTGACAAATCTAAATAAATAAATAACCCAGTTTGCTCTGAAATGCACACCTTCAGTATTATGAAGGCCAGTATCAAGAAGATATTGGTGACTTGGTCAATATGGATGGTTATGTGGGAACGATTATGCTGTGCTCTGCTCTGATGGCTGATGTAACAAAGATGCAAAGATAAGACAAAGGTGAGCTATTTTATTTCTCCCAATTCTTCTGTCATAGAAAGTATTGTAACAGCTGTGGCTGAGACAGAAGACAACATCAAGCTGAGGGCACTACACATATGGGAGATGGGGACAAGACCACCACGAAAATGAGCTCTCCAGCTAGATTACAAAAGGGTGCCTTTATGCATTTGAAGGCGCATTAGTGTGAATGAACAGAGATCGCTACTGATATGAGTAAGAATAACAACTGTAATGAAAAACTGTAATATTTATTTTAAAATGCTCCCGGCAGATATTTCTACTTGAGTTTTGCTGATTTCATTCCATTTTGTCGTTTTAATAAAACAAGCTCCCCAAATGCACAGTTTTTCTATTTAGTGAACAACCCAATGATCATCTGACTGTTGAGATAAAGCTATTAATATCCAATATTTCATGAAGTTTCTTTTGAATCCTACCTTTGTTAGGTCCATTCCTAACCTGACTTGCGATAAAAGGTGCATGATGACACTTTTGTGTTCCTCCACAGATTCTCCTTCAGCATCATCATCTCGATCATCAAGAGGATCAAAAAGATCTGTGAAAATAAATACTTTACTAGTTACATTTTAAAAACCCAGAATTTAAATACAAGCACGCATATGGCTAACATTTACTTCCAGAACTGAAAGTGATACTTTTTAATAAAGCGAGAGTCCATCATCTCTTCCATGCATTTCCATACCTTCTTTTATCAGCAAGACAGATTTTGTAGTGATGTAATTTTTTTGGCTCTGAACTGTTTGTAAACTCTTACCTGTGTCATTTGTTCCATTAGACATAGAAGAATTGAGGGACTCTGCTGTGTCTGGGTGTTTCATACTGCTTCCTGTGTTGCTACATGTTAGGATTGTCCCCGTCCCTGAAGGACTAAGGAAAGACAAAAAGTTCTTGTTTGCAAATACATTTTAAGCAATTCAAAGCACTGAGAAAATAAGATGGTTAGAATAATTATAGTTTTAAGAAAACGGTACAGAAATCAAAACAATGCAAACATTTTTGCACTAGTGTTGTGTTCAAACAGTCAAAGGAATAGATCCAAAAGTTAAGCAAGAAAAAGTGGTACAGTCGTCCCCTGCCATTTCACGGTTCATACACTGCGGTCCCAGTATATCGCAGGACCGCAGTATATGAAGGCAAGGCCCCCTGGGTTAAGCTGTGTGGGCCCGTTTGAGGCCTCCTGCATTTACTCCAAGTCTGGCGCTGCCCCAAGCAAGCCTCCAACAGGCTTCCCGGGCCTGTCGGAGGACCCAGAAGTGGTTTCTGGCGAACCAGAAGTGCCTTCCAGATCGCCAGAAATCATTTCTGGGTCCCCCAACAGGCCTGGGAAGCCCATCAGAGGCCTGTCTGGGGCAGTGCCAGACCTAAGGTAAGTGTAGGAAGCCCCATATAGCCCCCCCCCAAGTCCCAACCCAACCTAGCATCTGAAGATCGCAGATTTTCCTTTATTGATGTTCACTTTGGGTCCCTAACCCCTGTGATAAGCAGGGGATTACTGTATACAAAATGGAACTTCCTCTCATTTATTTATTTTATTTATTTATTTATACAGCTTATATACCGCCCGTCTTCCTGAGAGGAACTCCAGGCGGTTTACAATGAGTGTGCACACAACAAATAATAACACAACAACTAAAATAAACAGTAAAACAAAAACAGCGGCAGCAGCTCTTGTGCTTCTTAAAAAGCTTTGCTATTACAGGCAAGTTTTGGACTGATGCATGGGGGGAAAGACTGCATTGGGCCTCTGTGTGACTTCCCTCAATTCTCCTCTGTCACTCTTCCACCACTGCCATATTCCAGGACTGTCCCAAGGACCTACTAGATCTCAGGACAGATTTTTAAGATTCCATAGGTGCTTCTCTGATGGACTGGACACAGCAAAAATAAATAAATAAATACCATAGGATGAAAAGCTTTTCACTTATTTAACTTCTGGACATAATCATAAGTTTTGTACATGCATTCTCCGAAATGATTACAATACAGCTTTACCAGTGGGTTCCAGGCCTGCACAACCCAGGTGGTTCTTGGACTGCAATCCCCAGAAGCCTTCACCACCACCTGTTTCAGGTAGGGTTCCTGGAAGCTTCAGTCCAAGAACACCTGGGTTACCCACAGTTGGGAGAACCACTGATCTATACAGTAGCTCTGTTTTAGCCCCCCCCCCAATGGCTGTGGTGAGTTTTCTGAGCTGATGACCACACCATTCCAAACACAAACACAAGCTTGCTAATACATAAGCAATGCTTAGTAGCATCTACAAGTCTTAATGCAGTTTGCTAATACATGCAAAATCTCTGAGATGTTAACTGGCTTAGTGATTACATGAATGGATGTTATAAAGCAATGTATTCTGAATAACAGAAATGTAGACATCAGAGTTGCCTTAATCAGTCCCCGCAATTCTCAAAGGGCAACATTATGAGTAGATTTTCTATCACTTACTCCAAACATCTCTTTGGGGATGAGCTACTCTGATAAAATTCATCGGCATCATAAAATTCATCTTCACTGCTGGAATACGAGAAGTCTGGAACAGTATTTGGAGAAAGATTGACATGGCTTGGAGAAGTTAAACTGCTACTGGGTGCTGACTGTCCACTTCCTGTGAATATTACACAAAATATGTTACAAAGAATTTTTTTTAAAGCAGGTCACTTCTTATGTCTTTGAACATATTTTAGTTTCATAAAAGTTAAACGTACAAAACTATTTATAAAAAGATTTCACATATGATCTCCAGCAAATTAATTAACAATCGAAGTGGAAGAAATCTGTAATAGGGTCGTGGATGCAAGTATGACATTTTTCCCCAAATCAATACACACAGTCAGATTACAGTACTGTATATAACAAGCAGAGAGCAGGACAAACCAGTTGTTCCAATACAAAAGTAGAGTATATTGCTAAATGGGACAATCTAAATGCTACAAAGAAAGCCAAAATAATATATAGTGGTCATTGAAATAGAGGAATATCTTTCATAATTACAAATATAAACATCTGAAATTACACTGCACAAGTGAGGGGATCATATGCCCTGTCCAATGAAGTAGTGAATGAGAGTGTGCAACTCAAGCTGTACATGGAAATACAGCAAGAACAGCAACAGAAAATGACAACCTTATCCAAGGAGTGAAGCTTATTCACATATGAAGAATATAACTAAACATTAGAGCAACACTTCAAAGCAACTAAGTAGCACACAAGTACTGTTACATGCAATGAAATATTTTCTTGCATGTTATGCTACATTGAACTGCTTATTTCTAACAAGATTAATATGTACTAGCAAAAGATTTTTGTTATACGTCCATTCCTTTTTAGACACAGCCATGAAATCACCCATTCTTTTCTCTTGCAAGTTACTAATACTGTATATTCTCCCTTCATTCCAGAACTGTTCCTTCCCCTCAGTCTACAGTTCTCAACATTTGACTTTCTGAGTAACCATTTATCTATTAAATGCATGCAATTAGAGTTACAAAGAAGTACACTGATGCCTTGAATTATGAATACCCTGAACTGTGAAAAATTTGAATTACAAAGGAAAATCCACCAGGAGGCAGAGCTGTCAAAATCACCTGGCTGTCAGGGGTGCCAGTGCCTTCTGATCCCCCGATTTTTGCACCCAGAAAGCAGGTGGGCAATGGGGATCAGTGCCCTCAGATACCCACTATCTGCTTGCTAATCTAAAGACCACTGGGGTGAGAGCAGCCAGAATCCGCTTTTAAAACACTCCTCCACACCATGCAAAAGCACTTTTGCAAGGTGTGGAGGAGTGTTTTAAAAGCGGATTCTTGCTTATCCGACTTCAGCCGGGGGTGGGGTGGGGAGAGCAGGTGGGGGTTAATTCTCCTCCTCTCCCCCCCGCCCCCGCCGGTCAGAGCAGCAAGAATCTGCCTTTAAAACACTCCTCCACACCATGAAAAAGCATTTTTGCAAGGCATGCTCAGGTCTTGAAAAAGCAGTTTCTTGCTGTCAGAATTGGGATCGGGGCAGATTGCTATCGCCTCCCAGCTGGTCTTGACAACTTGTTGAGAGGGATTCCCTGCCAACACAGCAAAAGGGGAATCTCTTCCCCTGCTTTGCTGGGTCTCCCCCAGGCTTCCCATAGAAATGCATTGGAAGCCTATTGTAATTTGTTCCTTTCATAATGGATTAATCGGTTCTCAATGCATTCCTATGGGAGATCGATGAAAGATCCATTGGAACTGATTAATTTTTGTAATTCAAGGCATCACTGTATACAATTGTTGCCTACAGACTATCCCATCTCTACATCACTTCAATAGGGTCACTTCAGGTTGTTTTTTCACATAAGCCATTGAAGACTTTTCTGCAACTGGAAGATCTATGGTCAAAAGAGGATGAATGAATGGGTGACCAGCTGGCAAGATCAGTTATGTATTACATTATTTATTCATTCTTCTCTGTGAAAATTGTGGCCCACAAAATTCCAAGCCAAGCAGGTATTTCAGGATCAGCACCGTTCAGGCAAAATGCAGCATTTAATCTTTGATCTTAAGGTCTTTACAAACACAAATCATTGCAATGTCACTTTTCAAAACAATACAAAAGAATATTCTATACCTGTACTGTTTGGTGTCGGAGTCTGGTGATTTCCAAGTATTGTCATGACAGACCCAACAGCCAAGGATGATGGCCGCTGTTCTGACTTGCAAAGCTGGGCTGGTTCTGTAAGACATTAAAGAAACTAATAAAACATGATAGGCGAACATTTTCAGGCTTATTGTGCCACATTAACCTGTTGGGCTGTCTTCCTATAGGATGCATTCTTAAGTGTGAGTTTGTTCCAATTCCTGGTTTCATATCTACCGTAGTAAATTGAAACGCCCAAGCAGAAACAGTTCAAGATGCAAAGAGAAGGTGCTTAATCAACTGAGCCAGCTGTAATAAGTAGCAAAGCTAAGTGCTGTAAAACAACACCCTGATTTAAAAAGAGAAGACTTAAGTACATATCATAGCATGGGGTCAAGTGGTTGCATCATTTTTTTCAACAAACATTTCTACAAGCAGTTTTCATATACTGTACCTGGAGGTAAGACAGTCTGAGTAGGCATTGTGCTGATCACTGATGATTCCAGCAGACTAGGTTGATATATTGCATCAACTGGATTAATAGTGCTCTGTGATTTAAAAAAAACCAAGAAAGAAAATCTTTTTTTAGAAAAAGAACTGCAGTAAGGTGTGATATGTCAAAGTAACTTTTATGAGATCAGTAAGGTCCTGAGAGATGGGACAGAAGTAAAACAAATTATTTTCTAAGCTTCGATAGTCTGTACAGAACAGTGGTTATATGACATTAAAGCAAAGTTTAGTATCTGATGTAAATGTAAATATGCCTCTACGACATTTTGAATTCCTAAATGAACACTTTGCTTTTTAATGCTGTGCAATCAAGGCTAATAATTAATAATTACACACCAACTTAGTGGTGATTCTTTTCAGCATTTTTACATAGAATACAGTACTCAAAAGGACAGGCGGCTTACCTGTTACTGTGTTTCTTCGAGATGTCATCTGTGGCACTCATGTATGGTATACAGGTTTTACTGTTCCTGTGCAGCCTGTTCCAGAATTTTCCTGGCTTAGACCACTGAGTTTTGGTGAGAAGCCCCACCTCCTTTGTTGTGCCTACTGCCTGGTTTCCCTCCAGATCCTCTGGTTCCTTGTCTGCTAAGAACATAAGGCAGGATATCCAAGAGGGGAGGACAATGAGTTGTATGGGTGCCACAGATGATCACTCAAAGTGATACAGCTGCAAGTAAGCAACCTGTTCCGTTCCTTTTTTATTTTTTTAAACTCACACACATGGGAGACTCACATGTTTACCTCTGACAGTGAGAAGGACATCATTGCAGAACATATGAGAAAAATAGCTCTGCCAAAAGTGGCATCCTGATGTGGCTTTGTGTCTGTTTTGCAGTGTTGCCCCCTTTCTCTTTTTTCCTTCCACTATCAAGCAAAAGGCCTTCTTTTTCAGGCAGGAATTTAAATAGAGTCTCAGAAATGCCTTGATTATTAACATACAGATTTTTAAATGAATTTAGAATATTTTAAAATTGTTGATATATGCTTAATTTTAATGTTTAAATATAAAACATTGGCTGAAAATTGTTGGCTGCAAGGTCGACAGCTCAGCAGTTTGAATCCCAGGTGCCATACAGCAGAGTGAGTTCCCACTGTTAACCCAGCTCCTGCCAACCTAGCAGTTTGAAAGCATGTAAATGCAAGTAGATAAACATGTACCACTGTAAAATGCAGGAAGGTAAAACAGTGTTTCCTTGCAGCCATGCCAGCCACTTGGCCACAGACTTGCACACACTGGCTCTTCGGCTTGAATATAGAGATTATCACCGCCCCTAGAGTCAACCTGGAGGAATGCCATGGAGACTGAAGCTGCTGTGGTAGAGTGGGCATTGACAGACTGTTTTAAGTGCAAGTGTGTCACTCAAACAAAAGTCTCTGGTCACTAAGATCCACTTAGAGTGCCTTTGGGATGGGTATGGTTGCTACTTCTTTGGTGATCCATAACAGATAAGCAACTACTGACAAGGTCTATATGGGGTACTTCATGTTAACAGAAGAAGAATGCTTGGCATAATCTAGTGAGTATAAGGCACACTCATAAGATAATAAGAACAGCCTTGCTGGAACAGGCCACAGCCCATCCAGTCCAGCATTCTGTCTCACACAGCGGCTCACCATTTGCTCCAAGCATATGTCTTTACCTGCTTATGATTGCCTGAAAATGGCATCACTCTCTCTCCTGAGTGTTAGCCAGATTATGGCAAAAGGTGTGTAAAATCAGAGTATGTGAAAGGTTAAAGGAGAAGACCACCTTGGGCAGAAAGGTGATACAGTGACCCCCGCCTATTGCTGGGGTTAGGGACCCAACCTGACACGTGATAAATGAAAATCTGTGATATGCAGATGCAGGTCGGGTCATGCCTGGGGGGGGCTAGCTAGGGGCTCTTGTATTTACTCCCAGCCTGGTGCTGCCCCGAACAGGCCTGCGAGGGCCTTCTCGGGCCTCCCTGCAAACCGGAAGTGACTTTATATCCGTTTCTTTCCTCCTCCTCCTCCTCCTTCCACTTGTTCACTGAACTTTTTGGACCTCTTGGGGCCATCTGACTAATGGGTGACTCAGTACCAAAGCAGTTGGTAGGCAAAACTGAGGTGGTAATCAGTCTGAATGCTGTATCTTTAGGATCCACATGGTGGCCATTCTTTAGGATCCACATGGTGAGGCAATAGGAATAATGACAAACTAGCTTCTTTAACTTTTTTTTAGAGAAAGTAACAATTAAAAGATAAACAGTTGACAAGAAGAGACAAGAAGAGACGAAGAATCAAGGTAAGTGAAGCACTAGGAGATTCTGAAACATGTGATGCCTGGATTGTGGTTGATAAAAAGTTGGAAAAATCAAGAGAAGCCCGGGGGGGGGGGGAAATCCAACACGGCGGTGAGGTCTGTATCAAAATCCAATGATCTGTAATACTACAGAAGATTCAAGAATGTGCTGCACATGCACAGTAAAAACCATATGTGTGAGTCCAAAGAAATCAGTAGTAGTACTTCACTATTCCCTTCTTCTGTGGGCACTCTGGAATTGCGTGGCTTGTCCAGGGCCACACAGGCTAGCCCAGGAAGGGTGGGGGGAGGCAGGAGATTGCACTTTATTGTTCTTTTAAAGAAAAAACTACCTATTCCTGAAATACCATTCAACAATACGCGACAATATTTTATCAAGAATCTTCCTGAAAAGCAACTGCAACTAGATACTGACACAGTAATTTCTGCTTGTTCCTCAGAGACTTTGCAAGTTGGTTGGACAAATAAATTGTTCAATCTTCTTTTACACTTGTTTATTCCATGCACAACTCTCTACTTCCTTTTTCTTCTGTGTCAAGCAACAAACTTTTCGTTAAAGGAGACAGCTTATAATTTTACAAGCCACTACACTTGTTACATACAGGTACAGAATCATCCTCTATGAGGACAGGAAATTAAAATAGAACATCCTTCACTGTTGTGAAGAAAGAAATAGTAATAATTCCAACTAATTTAAACATTGGTAAACTTTTGATTTCGTATACATAGTAGAGACAAAAGATAACAATGGGTTCCTCTATCATACACATCACACTCAGTATGACTGGCTGCTATGGCTTCAGAATGATATAAACCACGAGGAATTACTCATGCCATGGTATATAATAGTTGGTTTTACTCTTACAGGAATCAAACATGTCCTCTTTTTATTTATGTAAAAACTTGTGAGCATAATTTTATATAGGCAGATTCCATGCTTAATACCACTAAATACTTCACTGATTTCAGAAACATTATATGACATGCATTGTTACCATTTGCAGAACACAGTGTCAGACAAGTATATCAAGATTAAGTCCAGGACAAACAGACAGCAATGTAAACCAACAGGCAAACTGAACCCAATCCACTGTGAGATGTTTAAATCCAGCTATTGGGCACAATTCTGTATCTAAGAAAGAGGATGAACCTACAAAAACAGAAGATTAGACAGAGACAGGCAAAATTGAGCATGAACTTCTACAAGAGCACAACAGCAATGGCAGAAATGAAAGTAAATTGAAGATATGAATGGAAAAGGATAATGTTCAAGGATGAAACTTCATTTCTGCAAAAGACTTTAGTAAGAATACTACTTGCTTTTCTAAATGTGTTTTAAAATAACTGTTGAAAGAATAAATTAAATAGTCAAAAGCATGACATCAGATGGAAATGTTTCTTGCAGCAAGTAAAATGCAAGACAGTTTGGTGCCTCTTCAATTATAAATAAAGCAACAATGACAGTTATAGAGTATCTTCATGTGGATGAGGCATTCAATATGATCATATACTCTAATGTAGATAACAAAACAAACCCAGACAACCTGCTTATATTGTACACAATAATAAATTGATAGTGGTCAATTATTTCCAGTGAATAAAACTACTATGTATACATTATTTTGTTTCTCTTACCAGGGAATAAAGTTTCAATCAAATCTAAATGATTCCAATGTTTCTATAGTCAACAAAATGTATCAAAAATGGACAAATTTGTACATATTGCCTCTACTATATGGCACAACCTATTTTGTATTCTGGCTATTTCATCTTTGTTATTAAAGTAAAGATAATTGTTCCTGCACATAATAAAGTGAAGTGAAGAAGCAAGCATTTAATAATTTGCAATACTGTACATGAAATACCAGTAATGCCAATTAACAGAATATGTGTGTCAATCCATCTGCAAAGGAACTAGGGGTAATCATGATATAACAACTATAAAAATAACTTTAAAAAGTTGCTGTTATTCACTAATATTCTCAGGCTTTAGGATCTCCCTGTCTGCAGTGAAAGTAAATTTTATAATGTGATCTCACTCGAACATACCATATTTCATATATTACAGTGAACTCTATGTCTGAGGAATGGGCTGGAATATACTGTTTCCCACATTTTGAAAGCCCTTGTTCCAAATAAGAAATGCTGTAAGTGCCTAAATTTCCGTTCCTCAAATATACTCATAGGCAGAAATCCTGCTGTTTAATTATGCATGTGAAAGACAAACAGCTAACATTCTGTCCCTTCTGTCTGGCAAATAAGTTCCTGTTGAGATTCTAAATTGTATGTCCTACAAAATCACAGAAGCAATTGAATGTGATGCTGTTTGCCTTCCACAAGAACAATTAAAAATGGATTTCAGCCAATATTTCTGAGCTTGACATAAGAAAAGCTGGCCAGAAGTCAACAAAAATGTTAAATTCAAGCACTTTAGATGTCGAGGCATCAAATTTTCTTTCATTCCAACTTTGTTCATCCCACCTACATCAAATATATTGTTTAGACATATGCACCCCAGAGCCTATACATGCCACTACAAGCTGACCCACAGGTGGATAACACAGACCACTCTGCAACTCGCTGCAAAAAAATTGCAGCACACTTTGCAGTCAAAATTGAATAGATCTTGGCTGACTTGTATGCTGCTACTGGTCCAGAGTCTGTAAATAAAACTGCCCCCCCACCTGCCATGTATTAATGGATGAGCTTCAGCTCCTACTGCCGGATGTGATCAGGACCCTTGGCAAGATGAGGGCCACCACATGTCTGTTGGACCCTCGCCTTTCCTGGCTCATAAAATCTGCCAGAGAGGGTACAGACTGGTTTGGAAGAGTAGCTAATGCCTCTGTGCAACAAGGTAGGATTCCAGCATGCTTAAAGGAGGCAACAGTAAAACCACTGTTTAAAAAGCCCTCTTTAGATCCAACAATACTGAACAATTACTGACCAGTATCGCATATCCCATTCTTGGGGAAAGTACAAGAAGGGATTGTGACCTCGCAGCTCCAGAAGTTTCTGGATGAGATAAACTACCTGTATCCAGCTTGACGTGGCTTCAGGCCTGGTTCTGGGACTGAGATGGCACTGGTTGTCTTGGTAGATTACCTATGCAGGGAAATGGATAGGAGAGCCGTATCCCTTTTGGTTTTAATTGGACCTTTCGCTTTTGACAGTATCGGTCACAGCATCCTTCTGACTTGTCTCTCTAAAATGGGACTTGGGGGCACTGCATCAAAGTAGCTCCTACTTGTTTACATTAGCAATACTGCCATCTTGCGGTTACCCAACTTCAGTGCTGCAATTAGGAAGGAGCCATTTTGAACAGGAAAGCTGAGAACCGGGGCTTCTTTTTTTAAAAATAACCTTTTCAAACTGCCCGTTTTGGATATATTTGGCCCCATTTGGGGGACTTTTTGGAACTTATGGATAGATTTCTCAAGCAGTTGAAAGGTAGAGAGCTGGGCTTTTGTTTTCTGCATGCCTGTTAATTTTTTTTTATTGGGGGGGGGTGATTTCCCACTTGGAATTGATAATCCATTTCCAGTGCATGTTTATGGAAAACTCTGTTTTAAGTTAAGAAAATGCATTTGGAATGGATTAATTTTATAACTTGAGGTACCTAAATTAAATATATTCATTTGAAATCCGATATAGAAAAATTGAAGTACAGTACTATTACTTCAGAGTTATAATCCCTTTGGATTTAGCTTGCCTTGGAAAGAGCTTCACTTGTCCAACAGTAACAGGTTAGCACTTGGGAATACTGCCGTACCTAAACCAGTTCTTAATTGCCTAGACAACATAATTCACCAAGAGCATTTCCCCAACTTTGTCCATAAACCAACTGGCTTCAATAATTAAGATTTATTGCCTTTGGAATACTATGACATATTTTAAATGTTACTGCATCTGAAAGCAATCCAGAAAATTCAGGTGGTCGGAATTATGGCACCAAAACTTTTGATGTGAGCCACTTATTTGAACTAGAATGCACTGTAGCTCCACAAGATTCACTGATAACCAGTTTACTTTCACGCTGGGTTCGGCACAGAGTCCTAAATGCTATACAGGATTACGAAAGGCATGATACTTGGCACTACAATGCAGTAAATGCTTTGAAATGAAAAACTGAAGGCTTTAATCAAAAGGCTTTCCTATTTCAGTAAGTCTTTGTTGCATCCTTCTCACCCAAACCAGCTGCAACAGCAATCTCCTCTGATATTCCTGGTATAATGTAGCAAATGCATCAAACCACATTTCCATTCAGGGGCAGTGTGGTTTACTGCTTCGTGTGTCAGTGTATCTGAATGTAGGCACTGATTTTCCCTGTCTACATTTCTTTTTCTAAAAACACTACACAAGAAATGTTTCTTTTGCTAGAAGAACGCAACTCACAGCTCTCTTGCGTCTAGTGCTCACAATCGAGTAACATAAAAATAGCCTCATCTTGCATGGATACATGCTACAAAGGAAACAACAGGTAGCCTCAGCTGTCAAAGACAGGCTCAAACATGTTCTGAGTAAGAAGCCTGACTAAAAAACACTACTGCTAAGAACAGTTATTTGAACAACAGAGGTAAGGAGTTGCAAAGAGCATAAATTACGCTGCATTCTATTTTTAAAGCTTTCACATAATGGCAATGCCAGCTGAGAAAGGCATTAACACTTGATTGCAAGAAGCTCAAACTAAAGAGTAGAAAACTTGGAAGGCAATTTCTGTGTCCTGAATTAGTATTACATTGCAGGCATGCCCTCTTGGGTGTTGTTAGCTTGCAATTTCCAACATATAATAACACATCCTGAATGGTATATAGGCGTATTTGGCAGTTGACAGGAAATCAATACAATTTATTGAAAAACTTCCAAAACACAGCCAAACAGCCTGAAAAACTCACAACAGCTATCAGATCCCAGCTGTGAAAGCCTTCAAGAATATAATACTGTTTATACTAGAATCTGCAAAAGTTTTTATTAGGGGCCAAAGCATCCATTCCATGGTATAAGGATAATTTTAACAGTCAAGTTCCTTAACAGATAAACTCAGTGTCCCATAGCAAGTTATTGTCTATTCATATTGCTCCCAAAGTATATTGAGGCTTAAATACTACAGTATCCAGAAATGTCATGCCATATAACACATCTTAATTTTAAACATTACACAAGGAAAAACAGTACTAACATTCAACTTATACACAAAAGCAGAAAGATTTCAAGAAAATGTAGGTTTCTGCCAGGTTACATATACTTAGAAGCAATTGTTGACAGGAAATGCATTCCAAGAAAAGTCAGAAATGAAAGACACCAAGTATATAAAGCAACAATGCAGCTTCCTTTCCTGGCAGTTCAGGAGCATAGCTTTAAAGAAATGGGTTGTCCTTCCCACAGCAAGCGCATTTTGTGTGCGTGTTGCGTCGTTACATTTGTGACCGACTGGTCCTCTCAAATTTAATCCTCTGGCCGAGACATTATCAATTTCTTCTCATTCATATTGATGACTTTAATTTTGCTTTACTAATAAAAACTAATATTTCATACAAGAGCAAAAGCTGGAATTCAATTTTTAATCATGGTGTACTTGATTTTAGAAGCTTGACAAGAGTAACATACTGAAAGAGGCAGAAGAAGACATAACTAAGGAAGAAAGAAATATTAAAGCAAGCAGAAGGTCAAGTCCCTGTGTTCACATGATTGTAGCTCTAATGTTCTGCAGAAACAGAAGGAGATAAAGGATTCGATTTAAACTTACTATAAGTCCATCAGCGTGCTTCTCCTCATTACTTTGGTCCTTAAGGAAAAATGTTACAAACATTAACATGTCAACTTGTATCAATTCTGTCTTTGTTTATATGAGAATGACACTCATTACACTATGTCTACTCTTATATCTCTTACCAAACACTTGGTATGTGCAAATGCTTCACCATTTGGAACACGTTTCTGTCCAACACTCATCTTCCACCTGCAACTTTGCCATGTGCAAAATTCTCTTCTACAACTTTAAAAACTCACTATATTCAAAGGCTCTTATATACGGTATTTTTTTCAGCTACAGGTATTTAGTATCTTACAGATGTATTGTTACATCCATATAATTAGTTCTTCTTTACATAGGTGGTATATCTTTGGATCAGAACAGCTGATGCAGAACTATGCAATGCAATTTCCCATTCTCCTTGCCAGGAGCATGTCTAACCTGCATTTAAAACTTCCTGAGCTTAGGTTATCCAAGGCTAATTCATATGCAGACACCGGCCACGGCCTCGGGATAATTCACTGAAGCAAACCTGTTTAAAGCGAACAAGCTTTCACTAAAGTTCTGGCCATAATTAAGATTGCACTTGCCTTGTGTACCAAAAATGTACAATAGACAGTAGCCCTGGATTTTCCACAAATCTACAAGATCATTTAACATGTTGTTCTATGAGACTGTAATAGTTCCTCCACTTTATAATTCAAGACAATACTAACCCAGCACCACCATCCCTTGGCTCTGCTAGTGCAACTTATAACAGTTACTGGGTTCTAAAGGGGAAAACACATCTTTGTGACTATAACAATGAAACATAAGCAGAAAACCTGAAAACTGAAACTTGTTCACTCCAGAACTAGCAATTATCTATTAGCCTAATATAAGATATGGATTAATTCTATGGTACTCTCCAAACATTTTTACTACTCCCATTATTCCTGACTGCTAGATATGATGCCCGGAGTTTACAGGAACCCGCCGCCCTAAAGATCTGCAATCCTAAAAGCAATGACAAGGGTAAGAAAGGCTGTAATATATAACAACCCCAACAGTAGGTATGAAAGCTGGACAAAGAACATCCCTCACCCACATGAAGCTTATGCACATCGTGTAAGAACAGACAAAAGAAAATATTTTTTCACCCAGTGCGTTGTTAGTCTGTGGAACTCCCTGCCACAGGATGTGGTGATGGTATCTGGCCTGGATGCCTTCAAAAGGGGATTGGACAGATTCCTGGAGGAAAAGTCCCTCACATGTTACAAACCATGATGGAGATGTGTAATCTCCAGGCTTAAAACCGGGGTACTTCAAGGGCCAGATGCAGGGGAGTGGTATTAGGAGACAGATATCTAGTCACATGCGCTCCCAAACACATCTGGTGGGGCCACTGTGAGATACAGGAAGCTGGACTAGATGGGCCTTTGGCCTGATCCAGCATGGCTCTTCTTATGTTCTTATGTTTTTAAGGTTAGAAGGAAAATCTCATTTCTGGACCATGTGTTGTCCTTTGGAAGCCTCCTCCTCTTCCCACCCACAGCCTACCTTGCTGACCCTTTATGAATGGGTAAATTTCAAAGGCAAAACTTGCCTTCTGCACTCAAACAATATGCAACATGCGTGAATGGCAACTTTAATGTAATCTCTCAGAATGAGCTGTAGTAAATATGGTATAAAATATGGTATTCACATCAACATATGGGATCAGTTCTGTACTAAATGACCACCATTCTCACACAACTCTGCTCACTACCTATGGTTCAATCCCAAGTAGCCAGCTCAAGGTTCACTCAACTTTCCTTCCTTCAGAGGTTAGTAAAATGAGTACTCCAAGTGCTATATGTGCTATTGGGTTGTATAGAACCAGCACACTTGTTCTGCTTTTTAATATCCTCCCTTCTCTGTTGGCTGGTGGTGTTTCCCACCTTCCTCAACTCTTTGTTTGAGTTGTTTCTACAATGATAAAACTTGGCATTAGATATTTGGATGGAAACAATTCTTAACTAAAAGCCCTTCTCCTAAGCAAAACAAACTCTGGTCATGTCCACCTGCTTGAGATATTTTTGACACCACGGGCAAAACAGTATTTCATCAAGGCCACTGAAGCCATAAACCAAATAACCAGTTGAATATAACCATTGCTTAAGGGAAGAAAGTGGAGAGAGGAAGTGGTTGGAAGAGAAAAATGAATTAAGTGTATTTAAGGATATGTACTAGGAAATAGCAAAGAAAGGAAAAAGAAGGATGCAAGTTTTATGGCCATTTACAAATGATTTTCACTTTTTGAGCTTCAAAGTGAATCAAAGATGTTCTTGCTGTGCCAGACAAAAAGAGACTGGTAACTGGACCGCGTAAGCTGGGGAAAGAAGACTGGATGCAAAAAGCTCCAGAAAGTTTGATGTTCATACAAGCACGGAACACAATTGTGTGAATCACAGAGACCACAATGAAAAAGTAAAAAAGCATAGTAGTTCAGCAAAATGTAGCTATTAGCCCATCCAGACTCACATGAACTGTATTATTTTTTTCTTACCCAATTCATTACAAGTTTGCAACTATGGAGGAAAATCCATGTTCCCCTTGTCTGTTGCCTCTATGCTATATTTTATTTTCTGGTCTTTGGTGTCTCATAGCTGGTAGCTGTGTTGTTGCTATCTGGCGCATGTATCTCAATTCCTTCTCAAGTGTTCTTCTGTTTCTATATCTTTCATTGGTTTATTTTTCTGCTCTCAGCTGGCATGCTTCATGCAAACCAACAGTTTACTAGCAGAGTAGTTTGCTTCTGTATGAAACATATTCCATAAATTTTCTAAGGCAATCTCTATTATTTTTGCTAACCTTGAAAATTCTTAAGAAAGTAAGCCAGTATGGTAGCAATCTGCTCTGACATCAATCTCTTTGGACACAACTTTCTTAAGCAAAATGCTAATGAGCAAACCAGAGAGGTATCAATTTGCTATAACTGGAACACAATACTTTAGGAGTTTCATGATCTAGGACATTTTTGTCAATATTTTGGTTTTTCTTATTGTCCAGACTCAAGTGTTAGCTTCAAAGAAAAGATAACGGTAAGGTACTGTATCAAGTTACTTACTTTGCAAGGCAATGCTATTTTTCATAGACTTTGCTTTCCCTGTGATGGGTTTGGATGGAGATCCAATGATCTTGCAATGACTTTTTAAAAGCACAATGTACATTTTTATGGTTGCATTTTCTATCCTCTTAATTATTTTAGCATTCTATACATAAAATAAGAAAAGTCACTGGAGATCTTCCATTCAATTACTGTACTAACCAGGTGTGACCTCGTTTATTTTCTACAATTACTCAATACTGGTGTGCAAAGAGTAGCATTCAGAACATACAACTGAAACATAATTATATTTGTCATGCTGCAGATATATAATAAATACAAAAAATTGAATGAGTATTTTCAAGTATCAGGTAGTTTTAAAAAATTCTACATGAGTGTTCAGCATACTATAAAAGAATCTGCCAGGCTAATAGAAGAGTCCCGTATACTGCATATCACAAGTTATATATAAGCTTTTTTTTCTCTGTGAAGCTGGCTGGATAGTTCAGTTATTTAGGTAACTGGATGTAGAGACCGAAATTGGGAGTTTCCTTCCCAGCTGTGGTTTCTGTGTGGCCTTCAGCAAGATGCACAGTCCCAGAACACCTCCAGAAGAAGGGAATGGTAAAACTACTTCTGAGCATTTTCTACCTGGAAATCTCCAAAAAGGGTCACTGCAAGTCAGGACTGATTTGACAGCACATGGTTAGTTTTATCAGTGTATTGCTTTAAGATTGACTGTACGAGAAACCGGCAACAGAAATGACCAGAGTGGAAACTTCAGCACATGAAATGATGAAGCCCATTTGATAAATTCCATTACTCAGCCACCATTCTTGGAACAAGAAATATTACTTATGGCAACTGGCAGCAGAGAAGTAGACTACAGTGGTACCTCTTGAGACAAATGCCTCGTAAGACAAAAAACAATTCGTAGGAAGAAAAAATTCTGGGAATAGGCATGCTTCACATGATTAAAAAATTCCCTATGGGATGCCTCGCAAGACAAAAAACATTCTGCATGTACCCGGGGGGACGGGGACGGTTTTTCTTATCTTTACTCTAGCCTCCGGAATGGATTAATCCATTCTCAATGCATTCCTATGAGAAACCGCATTTCATAAGACTAATTTTTCATAAAACAAAGCGACCCATAACCTAGGGAACAGATTAATCGATTTTTAATGCATTCCTATGGGAAACTGCATTTTGTAAGACAAACTTTTCCTAAAGCAAACTGACTTGTAGAACTAATCAAATTTATTTTAAGAGGTACCACTGTATCTCTCTCCCAAATAATGTTTTCTAAGCTAATTAAAGAAATATAGAACAAGCATACTAGTGGTAACGGTGGTAGCCACACCACAAGGAATGTCATATCGCAAATATTTTATGTAAGACAACCTTAGCACACAGAACTGCATTGTGTACTTAGGAAACAGCTCAGGAAATTGCCTTAGATGTTTTGAGAGTAGCTTCTGACTAGCACAAACTTATAAAATTATTCCATGTTCTGCCATGAGAAATAATCTCTAAAGAATGGTTACAACAAACAAATGCTGTCATTGGTTTTAAGTATACTGGCATTATCAAAAATATGCTAGAGGCAATGTAACAACAATAGAATAGAACGATAACAAATTTTGAAAAATTTATTGGTGTGGTCTATCAAAATAAGTATTTAAATCACACTTATTCTGTTATATATACAGAATATACACACTTGCGGAATGAGTTTTTAGTAACATCTTTTGCTTTATAACTACATGTACTGAAAGCAACCTCTGTCAAGCCTTTGAAATGGATTTGCATTAAGAAAAAACTTTGTTCTTTTATTGGGATGAGATGTAGGAAAAGGTTTTCAGATATTAAAACAAAGTTGCTAAAGGCATTTTCTGGTTTTCTCAAACTAGTATATTCCTACAACATTCTTGTTATACTGCACCATTCAGTGGCATACAAAGGGGATCCAAAAGCCACTATTTAGATTTCTCTAACACCCATTCACATGGAACATACCACTGACTTCTACAAGATGAATATCTTGCTCTGTTAAGTAAGCACTTCTGCTCTAAATATACTCTTATATTTGGAGCTTGAAGAATACGATTGTGGGCAGTTAACATCAAATTTTCCCATCTGGATTAAGAAATACAATGGACTGAAAAGATCCAAGCACAGAAAACTCTTTTCCAACCACTACTCCCACAATCCCTCTAAGTTGGGGGATTCTGTAAACTGTGGACCAAAGGCAACCAATAAATTCTAATAGCCTGTGGCCAGTGCAAAACCCTCTCCTATCAAATTCCAAATGTATTGTTGTTTTTCAGGCTTTTTGGCTGCGTTCTGGAAGTTTTTCTTCCTGACGTTTCACCAGACCTCTGTGCAAAACATCAGGAAGAAAAACTTCCAGAACATGGCCAAACAGCCTGAAACACTCACAACAACTACCAGATCCTGGCCATGAAAGCCTTCGAGAATACACACAACTGTATTACTATGCTGAGGGTTACACTTTCCATATTTAACTGGGTAATGTTGGGACAACATCAATCTGAAGCTGAAGCTAGACTTCTCAGGACCAATTTAGCTTGCACCATCTGGCAGTGACTGATCAATGCTTGAAAATGTAATTGGCTCTGGAGCCAACTAATACTTTACCCTAATCCAGGTTGAGAAATACTGAGCACTACATTGGGGTGGGAAAACTTCGGCCCTTGAGATGCAACTCCTTGAACCCTGAACCTATATTTCCAATCATAAAAAACTGGGGGTTGTGATCCAAAACATCTGGAGGGCTGAAGGTTCCCCACTCCTGGTCTATATGAAGATTCAGAAACACAAAATACAGAAGTGGGGTAAGAGTGCTCAGTGCTGTAAGAAATTAGTGAAATAAGAAAAGACAGCAGTATTGGAGCATCTTCCTTCTCTTCCTCTGCAATTTTCTGCAGAGTTTTTCAATTTAATAGTATGTTAACTGAAATCCTTATACTGCATGTGAAAAGGTCACAGAGAAACCAAAATAGTAAACTGATGCATTGCATTGTTATTATTCACATTGTTTTCCAGGGTGGTACAATTTGACCAACAGAAATCTATCTCCATCAGTATAGATCTATTTTCAGAGAGTGTTTTCTCTACACAGAGACCACTCTTGCACCTATTCCTCTACATCAGGGCTGTCCAACTTTGAACAGCCCACAGCCTACCTGACACTCCCGAACGTCCCCCGTGGTCGACTCTCAGAGTTCTTAAACTTTCTAGTGGTATTTAGGTGTGTGTGCGTGCAAACTGCAGCTACGGCAGCAACAGTGGCACAGGCAAGGAACCGGGTGGGAGACCCCACTCCGCCCAGATGCCTTGCCCAGAAACCGGGGGGGGGGGGGGGGAAGCAGAGGTGACTCTCCACCTTCTTTTGAGCAGCTACTTCTAGCAACCTCTGAAGCTAAAACCACTTAGCCCTAGTGCCTCCTGGAATTAGAATCTTGCACTCTACAGCTTTCTCACATCTTACAACAGCCTGAGCCTTAGAAGTCTCTCAACTTGTGCAATTTTGTCTCTCTGAAATACTGAAATATATTATGATATTTATTTACTGCTTTATTCACTTACTGTTTGAAAATTACTGATTTGGTATTTCTCCCCAGTCTCACAAATGTCTACAATTTTCTTGTGTGTGCTCATCAAAATGCTCCTTCCAAAACTGCTTTGTAGGAATGTGGGTACTGGTTAGGCAAAGTACCAGGTTTATAAATCCAACTTAGAACATTCATCTATATTTGGAGAACACACCTCACAACAGAGCACAATGATGGAAAGAGATAGGGCTAACCCTCTCCCTCAGGTTCATTTAACCTTTTCCCAAATAAAGGTACTTGCCATTCAAAATTCTAAATAAAATAGGACTGATAACAATAATTATCTTGGCACCAGATCACCTTATTCTGAATCTGACTATCTAGTTCAGTGTTGCCTCTCTTGAGCAGTGCTGACTTTTTCAAGTCTTTCACAGAATCTTCCCACCTTTCCTGTTACCAGAGAGCTTTAATATGCAATCATGAAACATGTAATTCACTACTGTGGAGTTATAAAACTTCCTGAGAAGATCTGACCAGTTATTAACATGCACAGTAATAGCAGTAAGTCTTGCTAAAGTCTAAGAGACTTTATGTAAATGTAAAAAAAATCCATAGATGTGAGTCACAGAAACCACAAAGGAAAAACATATGTACATTCATTGATCAGATGAACACACACACAAATAAAATTTTTATCATGTATTATATATGATTTTGTACATACGGGAAGAACACTTTAGTTGTATGTTTATATGACATTGTTTTACTGCAGCAAGTTAGAAATTAATGAATAGAAGATACACTTTCACATTTCCCTTTTTACTATGATCTAATTTTGTTACAATTCATGCAAGTCAAACATATAAAATAAATCCTTTTTAAAAACAGTAATAAGTATATGCAAATCCGTTGAAAACAAAAGATGTTACACATATGCAATCTCTTCTCATGCCAAGTGTCCTAGTTTACAAAATTCTTTATCCATTGCTTACTGCTAGAAGAACAACACATTTAAACCTAAATACTAGAATATTACTGTCTGAGATAGATCCCTGAA
>JAHTLZ010000129.1:44566270-44608385 GCA_023846285.1 Phrynocephalus versicolor
TGTGTGTGTGTGTGTGTGTGTGTGTGTGTGTGTGTGTGTGTGTGTGAGAGAGAGAGAGAGAGAGAGAGAGAGAGAGAGAGAGAGAGAGAGAGAGAGAGAGAGAGAGAGAGAGAGAGAGAGAGAGAGAAAGTGAATTGGAGTGCTTAGAGATTGAGCTGATGCTGAGGTTGGCACCGTCTTCCATGTCCAACCAATATACGGACATCCACCTCTGCACATCTTCACTGTCATCAGAGGTCAAAAATGCATCACATTATTCTCTTTCAAGCTTTTAAAAACCTGTTTTGTTAGCATTCTGAAAGAACGCTAAACTTTATATCTAGTATAAACACATAACGTAACAGTAGAAAAATGTCTCAGACTAAATTTATATTCATCCTCCCTACCAGACTGCAGAAAATGCAGAAAATCTGGCCAACAAATGAAAGGATGACTCATCTTCAAGCAGGTGTGATCCAGTCTGTTTCTCCCTCCTTCAGTGGGAGCCTAGTGTCTGCTTTTACCAGCAGGTCACTGGCGGATGAGAGATAATCTTTCATCACCTCATCAAAGTGGCCTGCCAGAAAACAAGTTTCTAAAAAGGAATCTGACACAGAACATTCACAAAACTTTTCTATTGGAATTGTAAAATATTTACAGTATATCAGAAATCATGCAAGTGGTATGTGTGAACGTGTGAGCTGCCCACTGCATGTTTGGACACATCCAGGCTGTGCAACTGGTTGCACACTCACTCATATGTCTGAGTATACTATTGGCAAGATGTAAAAACCACCTGCACAGTTGCCCTTACAGCTATGGTATTTCACAGCAAAACTTCAGCTTACGCATTTCGAGAATGTTAAACTCAAACTTACGCTGGTTGTTTCTTTGAGGTTTTCAATTTTCTGTAAAAATAAAAAAATAACAGGAGAGGTGTTTAACAACACATTGCCTACTGGCAGTCTTCAAATTGATTTGTGCTGCATACTCTCTCTCTCTAATTCTCAATCTGAACATGTGGCCCAGGAACTATGTTGCAACTGTTGCTTATCTCCAATAAATTAATTCTGTACTATCTTCCAACCTTTACAATCAAAGATGATAATCAATACATACAGAATTATTGTTTCAGATGGTTATGTTTCCAGTTTTATGGTGCTATATTACTATGGCACCAGACCCACTAGATTTTCCTACAAGTCTTACAGACATGTTAGTTTTTGATACAAATTTTCACAACGACATTAACTACAGTATATGAATTTCAACAATTTTTTTTTCAAACTAGGAAGGAGCTCTTGCTACTTGCCTTGAGTAAATGGTTTTGTACCAAGAAAAAAACTGTTTTCATACTTTAACAGGAAATGCATGATACCATGAGTATGGTTAAATCAGGGAGGTTTAAAGAAATTATTCCGGATAAGGGCAAACTGGCCTTTATTCTTCTACCCGAGAAGATGCAGCTTTTAAAGTATTAAATGCCACAACAAGTCAAGAAAACAGCTCATCCCTTATAACACTAATCTGCCATTACAACAAATTAAGACCAAGGGCAAACAAGTACAAGGTCACACCCCTTTGGCAAGATTACCCATTAGAATGCAAGACACAATCAGCAAATTACCTGCTCTGCACACAAAGAACTGCTTGTTTACAATATCTACATTTCCACAGAAACAGCCAGCTACATCTCAATTGGATGTACTATCTTGCTCAGTGTAACTGAAAAAAGATAATACTCACTCACCTAGGGGAAAGGTGCACTGAACACAGTGATGCTTACTTCTAAGTAAATCTGCAGAAGATTACCACGTCTTTCTTTACAAATAACCCAAGCCAGTGTGCTCCTATATGAATGTTTTGATTCATCCATATGCACAGTAGTAGCATTTGCCTTGTAGTATTTGGCAAGTGAATCTCAGAATGTTGTCCTCATGTTGCTGAATAGCTCAGTGGTTTAGGTATCTGACTGTGGAGTTCATGGGTTGGAAATTTGATTCCCCACTGCGCATCCTGAGAATAGAGCCAGCATGTGTGGCCTTGAGCAATCTGCATAGTCCCAGGATGCCCCAGAAGAAGGGAATGGAAAACGACTTCTGAATATCCTCTATCTTGAAAGCCATGAAAAGGGTCACCTTACATGAACATTCTGAAGGCACATGATGATTATTACTTCATTTGTACCACCTATTCCAAAATTTCTAGAGAAACATTCGAAATTATTTCTATATATGAGCAATACTGGCTATGGAAGATATAAGCTAAGAAAGAGGAATGACTATTACATTGGATAAGACAGTGGAACTTTATGTCACTGATAACCAAACATGCATTTAAATACAAAGTCAAGAGTCTTTTGAGATTTTTTAAGTTCCCACCAAGTTTTTTTTCATAACTATTTTCAATTACAGTATACGCCAGTGGAATAGATAGAAAACCAATCTGCAATTACTTTTAAAGGTGTTCTCCATTTCAGCAACTCAAAAATAAGAATCAGTATCTCTAAAAACTGGCTGGATAGCTCTGTGGTTTAGGTAACTTGTTGGGGAGCCAGAGGTTGGGAGTTTGAGTTCCTTGCCCCACCTCCAACCTCCTGTGGGTAGAGCAAGCTTGTGTGGCCGTAGGTAAGCTGCACAGTTCCAGAGCTGCTCCCAGAAGAAGGGAATGGGAAAACACTTCTCAGGAGTCTCTACCTAGAAAAACCCTGAAAAGGGTTGCTATCAAGTTCTGCTTGATAGCACTATAACAACAACAACAACACTTGTTTTGGCTGTATCTTCATCAATTGTCAAGACTGAAAATATATGTTTGGGAATGGATAAAAAGCATATACAGTATGTATGCACTCAGGCATGCATGCGGGCGCGGGCGAACACACACACAAATACTTGCTTTTCTTTGTTCATCATCTTTGCAGTTCTGAAGCTTTTCATCAAATAACTAAAAAAAGAAAAGAAAGGCAGTAATAAGTATTGTAATGGAGCATTCACAAAGGCAAAGGAGGAAAGAAAAATATTTTTCAAATTTCCTTTTGAGTCTGCTGACCAAGAACAATTTATTTGGTACCATCCCATTAGAAATAATATTGAAATTACCAATGGATTTATTAATGAATGTTCCATGCACCCACTGTATCCAAACATTATTAGGTCTCCTTCTGGTTCACAGAGCATGCTCTTGACCTATAAAATACTGTCATGGTGCTTCATGAGTATTACATTTGACAGGCTGGAAGAATCAACAAACTACAGTATGTTTGTAATTACTGTAATTGTTTCTCTGATCTCTGTTGCTGCTTCTCCTCAGTTATCTATTTCAATTAAAGCTGATGCCCTAGGTGAGTGGTTCTGGGGTGCTGCGGCAATAATATTTAATTATGATTTGAGGGTAAAATTAACTAAACTTCCCATAAACATAACGGAAATAATGAAAACAAATTATCCAAATAGTTTCATTCATCACATTAAAGACAACTGAGCATTAAATTTGCACTGTTTTTCTTCTTTTCCTAAGCACAGTACTGTATTCAAAACTCTTTAAGGGTAGCTGTGCTGCAAAACAATTTTAGCCCAACAAGGGTGCTGCAGCAAACAAAGTTTGAGAACCACTGCCCTAGGCCAAAGATCTTTAGGATTTGAAATAAGAATCAATATAAGTGCTGCCTGTAAAGTACTGAAGCCAACACTCTCCAGCCTTTAAGCCATGAAAAATGACAGCTGAATTCTTAATTTTTTACTTGACAAATGTCAACTCCATTTCCAACTGATGAATCACATGGGCAATTACATATTCTACTGCAGCACGTTCACTATATTCCATGGTAACACCAGTTTTTAGAGTCTGCCACAACTCACCTAAGAAACAGACATTTCTTACAGAAATCTTTCTTTCAACAACTGTAGAGCAATACTGTAACATTTTCCACATATGCCAGAATTAAACATGCTACAAATGAATGCTCATCACTACCTCTTTTTAGAAATAGGTTAAAAAGTCAAAATAAACTCAAAATCTCACTGTAATTTAAAGCTGGAAACTATTAGAAAGTTGGAAATCTTTTTATCCAATTTACAAACAGTTTTCTATCAAGTCAGGTAGAAGTCAATCCTAGTTTCAATATTGCAAAACAAAAAGTATTACATTTTAGTGAAGGGCTTGCAATGCACAAATCCCGGAATATGGACATCAGCTGCAGCTGAATTCAAGCTCTCGTGGGAGGCAAGGAAAACCACTTAAATTACATTAATAACACTAGTTTAATGTTGCAAGTTTACATGCTAAAATTGTACCAGTGTTTTCTGTAGCAAACATGCAGAAATATTCTCTACAGGCTAGGCCCTCATACAACTGTGCACCAAACTCCATACATGGCCACGACTGCCCTAAACAAGTACATAAATATTTTAGCGGGTGCATTTGTTCCTTATGCTTTTATCTGTTTGCTGTAGCAAACACTGTTGTGTTCATAGCAAATATAAAGTATAGAGCTGCTGTTAAATTACTCTAGCGTGCCTAACAAGAATCAATTTGAACTGGCTCTAGTAATTTCTATACTGCCAATATTTACTAAGTTATAGTAAATTCAAGTATCTAGTTTTACCATTATACAATGTACATTCAGGGTACACGAGGAAATGTGTTTAATATACCTTCAGCTGCTCTATCAAAATTTGTAGGTACGCATCGGCTTCTGTCAGCTTTTTGTCAAAATCCTGGACACTCGGAACTAATCCAGGATCCACTCCCTACAGGAACATTAAAAAAAACCTGAATACATAATAAACATTTGAACATGTTTTGTTTTTAAAATACACGAAATGGCTATTTATTTCTCCCCCCAACCATTGCCAGAGCAGTAGTCAAGGACTGAAAGCAATAAAATAAGCTGCCTAGTAATATATTTAATGATATGAAAGGTGGATTGGTATCTTTTACTGCCAACATAGATTAAAATAATACTGTACAATTAATAACAACACAATTCTACATACTCAATACCATGTTCTTGCAAGATTTTCTATTTTCTGGGTGTGCATGTCCAATTAAAGCATTTTTCTCTACAAATTTCCTTGTAGAACAGAGTCTTGTTCATGAATTTTAGCAGAAGCAGAATATTTGTAATTAATCTTGTGCTTCTGTACTCTGATATGTTCCACTGTGCTCAACATGTGTTCACTTGCACAAGTTTCATCCAGTGTACCAAAGTGAATGAGTAGTAGAAGAAACAGTCAAGTTCAGTCATTAGTACTATATGCCTAAATATGGTTTTCAATAACAGAAAGGATTTACATTCTCTTGCTGGTAACCACTAACAATTTTTATCTTTTCAATTTTAAAAAATCTTTTTGAAGTACTATCATGTTACTCTGAAATGGATACAAGATTTATTTGTTTTGTTTTGTTTTACACCTTGATTAAGAAGCACAGAATGTAATATAGCACATACCACTCTACAGAAAAATCCATGCTTTAGTGTTGAATAATTTACTTATGTTGGGAATATATAGGAGAGAAAAATTTAAGTCGTTTAGGCCTTACAATTTAATCAACAAGGAAACAAGGTTTGGGAACAATACTTGCTACCTTCCTGAATATGACTGATAAGACTTATTTAGATATTTTAAATTCTACTTCAATATATATACTTAAGGGAAACTAATTTTAGAATAAAGACAATTAAATAGACAAGACTGGAGGAATAAGAGTAACTAAAGAGGAGATTTTCTTCTCAACGGTCTTCCTAGTCTTGCTAGTTCCCACATCTCCCAACAACAAAGATGTACTGCCATAGGAAAAAACATGCACTTTTCCTATCTGACTTACCCATGTTTATCTAAAATCATGGAAACCAAAAGCAGTGGATTTTGAGTATCACAAAAACCTACCTTCCAAACACTATTTTAGAAAATGACTCTTATTAAATGAGGGATTAATCTAGCCAAAATTTACATTTCACTAATTCAAATGAGTATTTAATCCTGCCCCTCCCAAATCAGCTGGGATCCCTGAAAAACAGATTTCCTGAAGACTCATCAAAACTTCTAAAGGACATGAGAAATCCACACAAATGGGACCTGCTATAAGATGCAGGGTGTGATATTCTACCCAAGGCTCCATGTCTTCTTTCAGCATGCTTAATTCCATCATCCCCCTGTCTCATACCTGCCACTGTATGTGGCTGGTACCATTTTGAGTACTTATGGACTACTACACTGAGAACATTATTCTCTTTCCACTCATTCAAAGGTCTGTATGGTAAATTGGTGTGAGGAGAAGACAAGATCCACTAATTATAAAACACATTAGCAGCTACAGCAAAAGTTCACTTGTTATAGTCATACAGTGGTGTAGCCAGCACTGTGCTAGATTATAAAATCTGTTTTAAGACCTGCTTTCCCTTTCAAATAAGAATACAGGGCATTGTAACTAAAACCGCATCCTTCACGTCCGTTTCTCAAACTGTCTAAAGGCCCCCTTCAACCACAAGCAGCAGCAACAACCAATCGACGAGCAGGAATCAATGACAGTAGCTAATCAGTTCCGCCAGTGGAAGCTAAAAAAAAAATAAAAATCGAAATCGCCCTGCGCTGACTGATCGCAACGCACGTACCTACTCATCTTTACTAAAACACAATCCTTAAATCCCACACAACGCCCCCAAAGGCAGCGAACATCCGCCCTGAACGACCATGGCCCCCGTTTCAGGACCGTCCCCCGAAGGGCCCTTCCTCCCGATCACCATCCCCAGCGCGCCTCGGCCGCGACAAAGTGGATGGAGGGCGGGCAATCTCCCCGTTACAAGAATGGGACCCGGGTCAGGAGGCCGCCGGGTCCCGAGGGCGCCCCTTCCCGCCAGTTCCGACGTGACGCCCGCCCGACGCCTGGCCCTACTCACTCACGCAAGCCATGCCTTCCCCCGCCCGATCACGCGCGCCCTGCCCACGGGCAGGCGGGGGGGGGGTCGGCTCCCGGCTGGGTCCCCCCTGCCCGCAGGGACACCGAGTCTCCAGCCCCCGCCGCTCCGACAGCGCGAGCCCCGAACCCCACGCCGACGCCCGATTGGCTACAGGTCAGGTGCCAGCCCAGCCCAGCCCTCCCGCCGGCACGGGGGGGGAGGAGGGAGGCAGCGCTACCTACCCGCCTAGCCGCTCGCTCGCTTCCTTCCCTTCAGCCAGCCAGCCAGCGGGCGGGCGCGGCTTCCTCTTTCCGCGGGAAGGCTCCCCCTGTGCGGGACACCCGGGCTCCTCCTGCAAGACGGAGCCGGGACACACACACACACCAGGTGCCGGCAGCGGAACAGCTACCTCGCGGCCCCCTCCGGCAGGCTTCGTCGGTGGTGGCACGGAGCGAGAAGCGCCCTGGAGGCCGCCGGTTCATGCCGAGGTCTCGCCCGCCTCCGGGTTTAGGCGATCCTCCAAAACGTCTCCGGCGGCTGCCTCGCCATTGGCTGTAGCGCCGGTCGCTCTTTTTTTTTTCCCGCGGAGGAGGAGGAGGAGGCTCTTTTCCTCCCCCGACGCCGTCCTCTCTGGTCGCCAGCCCTCCGCTCAGCGGCGGCTGCGGCGCTCTCCGGACAGAGCCGCCGGCTCCAGAACTGGAACTCCCAACAAGCTCACGCGTCGAGAAGGCCTTTTCTGTCCCGCAAGGAGGCTCTGCCCACCACCCCACCCCCAGTGCAGGTTTTGGGGAAGCCTCTCCCCAGAGTCAGCGGCGAGACGCCGTGGGAGGAAGGAAGCAAACCCTCCGCGGCAGCGGCCACAACAAGGACGCCCAGCCGTAGATATCCACCCACCGCACAGGCAGGGACCGAAAGCCCACCAAGCGCATGCGTACAAGACTTAAAACAAGGTTGCTGGATATTCCACTAACAACATGTAATATACAGTACAGTCAATCCAAACTCGTAGTAAAAAGACTTCAGACCTAATTATAGGGACACTGGTTTTAAAACTAAAGTTTACAAAACAATACCTTTTTTTGTGATAGGACCTTGTTTGTGATGGTGACATTTTGATGAACTTATTTTTCCAGAATAGGTCTAGTCTAGTGTGCCGGGTTTGGGTGACAGTAAGAACGGTTCCATTAACATGTAACACAAACATCACTAATTTCAAATCATGCATTATTAGAAGCTCTCCCCAACTATCAGGCATGTACAGATTTCTTTCTTTTTCTTTCTTTCCTTCTCTCTCTCTCTCTCTTTCTTACAGCTCCTAGAGTTGAATTCTGGAAGTTGTAATTCAGAACCAAAAGCCCACGCCTGCATTTTTTCATATCTTCTGTAGAAACATAATACCACCACTGGGGAAATCTCTCAATATGAAGCAGGTCGCATTTTGGCATAGCTGTTATCCAAACAAAACTCTACAGAGGAAAAGAATCAGTAGTGTGGAAGATGGCCCTTACATTGACCAGCTCTCTTGCCATTTCTTATTTGTGCCTCCTTTAGTGAAACAGAGATAATTAGTAAGTTTGCTAATTTCTTACATTTTTAAAAGCAAACCTAGATTTCACTGTATGTTTAAATCCTATTCCATTTAGAAAATTCTGAGCAAGAAAGAATGCTACAGTGAAGAAATTGGTGGGAAGGGAGATATACAAATGGTATGTAACTGGTAAGCAGCTTTTATAAAATAATATTTGCCTATAAAATTATTCCTTTAATTGCTCTAACATGCATTGGTGAAACTAGTAGTGTTGGCACAGATCTCCCACCTCAAACATCTCCAGATTGTAGAAACATGAGAGTTCTTTTGACAAAACAATGAAGCCAGAAACATACAATTGAATGGAATTCAAATAAAAAAACCTCAGTATTCCAGTCAGAATATCTTTGAAACCTCCACATCCACTCTAGACAATTCTGATGCAAACTGCAATTTAGTATACAGTATATTCAAAACTTACCTATTCCAGTTAAGTATTTTCCATTCAGGAGTATTACATGTCTCGTAGAGGAATTCTAACTCAAATATGTGCTGGCAGTCTAGTTTAGGATTATTACAAGCCTCTTCTACAAAGAAATGTTCCTGTAACTAGATATGCTGGTAGAACTATTGGCTAAGATATTTAGGCAGAAGTGCTAAAAGGGTGCAGGGTGATGGAATTATTCCATAACCAAACCTCTTCCTCCTCCTGTCAGAGTCTCAGCCACAAGATGCTAGGTCAAAAGAAAATTAAAAACTAGAAATGTGTCCATCTTGACCTTTTGGACCATTAGTTTCACAGTCAATGCAAGGATTATTTTGCAATAATAAACTTGGATTACATTTGATGTAAATCATTTCCCACTATATCTAGAACATACAGAACACTTCTGACTTGGGCTCTTCTTAGGTTTTATTACTCTGACAACTAACTGAGAATAAGGAAACAGCATCTGAACTCACCTGAAGTTGAAGCGTATGACGAAGGATGGTTTCCTCTAAAGCATGAATCCATTTCTCTCTTTCATCTGCATCTCGAGCTGGAAAAAATATTTAAAAATAGGTGCCCTTAAAACAGGACCTGGAAAAATGAAGACTAGCTCTGGTAAGCAAACAAAACAATAACTGAATGGAAGTTAACCCATAAGAGGAAGGACCAAATTTTGAAAATGCTAGGAAAATATGCATGAGTTAGTTATATGAATGAAATAGATATAGATAAATTTAAGGACAGCTTTAAAAATGACAAATTAAATAACCAGGAGTAGATGGGAAACCACCAAAGCCTTTTTCAGGTTATGTAGATTAAATCTATAAAAATAAGAATGTCAGTTAATAAAAACAAAACAATAGCTGGCAGATTAGAATATTTCAATATATATTCTATCTTCCCCAACAAAACAGACATCAATGAATGCCAGATATTTAAGATGGTATAATAAAAGGAAGAAGCCCTAGAAATCATATTGCAAATATATATTGGATATTGGAGTGAACCAAAGCATTTCAGAAATAAATTATCTTTGTTACATAGATTATATAAACATGCATTGACTGTGCCGATTATGAATAGCTATGGATTATTCTAAAATCGCAAGTGTGGCACAACATTTCATTTTGTCCTGATGTGTAACTCTGGAGAAGAGGCTACTCTTCCCACAACATGCTTTTGAATTGGTTAAAGGGCCAGGCAGACACTTCACAGTGTCTCCCTATATGTCTAGTCTTTAATGGAGAATATATAAGAACATCTAGATTGAATTGAGGTGAGGTTTGAGTGAAAAATGATTCATTGGTCAAAAATGTAAAGTTATATCCATGCAAGCGGATGATATAACCAGTTCTGCGCTTGTTGCTAATAAACAATTTCCTATCCTATTCCTCCAGGTACTAAAGCTCCCTCGAGATCCTTTTTTACCTGTGAAATCCTTTGGAACCTAAATACCAGATGTGGGAGATTTTAATGGCAACAAATTGCTGTTGAAAAGACTGGAACTGTTGTTGGTGATTTCCAGGAATTAAAGGCTTCTCCTGTTCCAAGGTTCCCAAATGCTTCCCCACATCAAAAGGGATATTGAGGGAGTTTCAAAACCTGGGGTAGGTGTGGAAAGGAACTTGTCATGAATAGCAAAAGTCTATGGTTGGTGATGTCACCAGCTTGCATGGTTGCAACTTCACGCAAGAGGATTTTGACCTTTGTATATAAATTGACAAGACACATGCTATGACTATAGCTTGATTCCTCAGATATCTATTACACTTCAAATCTTCATTATGTGTTTCATACATATGCAGTTGGGCCTGGAAATAATTGGACAATGACACAAAGTTTTGTTATTTTGATGGTGTACCAAAATAAATTCAAATTAAATAATGAAAACTGGCTTAAAGTGCAGTCTCTCAGTTTTAATGTGAGGGCATTCACAGGTTTAGAAATTATAGCTCTTTAATATGTAGCCCCCTCTTGTTCAAGAAACCCAAAGCAATTGGACAGTTGATTCAAAAGCTGTTTCATGGGCAGGTGCAGTCTGTTCCTTCATTATTTCACCATCAATTAAGCACATAAATGGTCTGGAGTGGATTCCAGGTGTGGTATTCACATTTGGAAATTATTGCTGTGAATTCATAGCATGCACTAATGGGAGCTCTCAATACCAATGAAAGAGTCCATCCTTAGGCTGCAAGCAAAAAAGAAAAAAAACAGAGAGCTAGCAGTAACATTAGGAGCGGCCAAACTAACAGCTTGGTACATTTCGAGAAAAAAAGAACACATTGGTGAGCTTTGCAACACAAAAAGATCTAGCCGTCCATGAAAGACAATAGTGGTGGATGATCACAGGAATGTTTCCATAGTAAAGAAAAACCTCTACATCCTGCCAAGTGAAGAACACCCTCTGGCGGTAGGCATATCATTATCAAAGTCACCAGAATACAGAGGGGTCACCGCAAGATTCAAACCATCCATAAGTCTTAAGAATAGAAAGGTCAGTTTCTCCTTCTGCTGCTGCTGTTTTCCTCCAAGTGCGGAGTCCACTGTTCACATCATGAAATGCCACTTTACCTGAATGACTGTATATTCAGGGCACAGACCAACAATTTCATGTCCTTATTCACAGTATCTGCCATCTCTGTTTTGGCTGTTCATGTGGTTTCCAGCCATCAATTTTCAGGTGATATTCAGTTTTGGCGACAGTGGAAGATGCCGCTCTAAGGATGTGTTCATACCAGTGAAGCAGGCTTTCATCTTCTCTGTAACTAGTATCCCACCTAGTTGCTGTCGGATAGTATTATTTGTGATGTGGTCGAGATACCTAATGTCCAATAGAGCATACACATTTCCATGGCACAGAGAAGGCTTCTCTACACCCATTACTGCTGGCCAGCACTCTGTCCAATACATTGCCACAGGGAGGACAATTGTCTTGTAAGTCTGAGACGGATTGCCATTCATCTGTTGTAAAGCACACCAGTGAGTTCTCATCAACACAGACAACATTCACCCTTGCTTGCATGTCACCACTGACAACACTATTGCTATGGAGATAGCAGCCAGTCAATGAGTGGTTCCAGCAGCCCATGTCACAAAAGGCATACAGATCAATTGATGCAGGACATGGCCAGATGCCTTCTCCAGAAATGCCATGTGTAATGGTTGGGTCTTCTCCCAGTGTTTCTCAATGAGCTGATTTGCTACAAAGATGGCATTGGTCATTCTACGTCCTTCACTGAAGCCACATTGGTTGATTGTGAGTGGGACAATGTTGTGAATGTGCTTTTTTTCTAAGATCTTCACAGTGTGGGATAGAAGGTGGATTGGGCAATAGTTGGCCCAATTGGCTGGGTTACTCTTATTCTTGAATACGGGGACTGTTATACTCACTGATAAATCAGATGGTACTCAACCACTATTCCTTATGTCGCTGTATCCTCTGTCTTGGAGTTCCCATAGTTTCCAGAAATGTGCAGTCTGGTCATTGAGTCTGAGACCATATTCTTCATACTGGCTACTGCATTGGTAACCTATGTGGTAGTAATGGGCAGAACTGGGTCATAGGTTGGCATGCCTTCAGAGATTGGTAGGTGAGGAAATTCAATGTGGATCTTGCCATCACTGCAGGATTTTCTGCAATGATTTTGCCATCATTGCAGGATTTCCTGTTTGACTTGGAGTCTTGCTGTCCTTATCCATTTTGCACATACAGTGTTCAATGTCTGGGGTGGTATTCTTTCATGCTCTGAAAGAATATGCTTCTCCCTTTCTTGCATATCCAGGTTGTATTATTTTGTCAAATTACAGTTGAGCCCCTGAACTTTGGGGACAGAATGAAAGTGGTTATGATTCCTAAATGTTTCCTATTATATATCTGTTCAACCCCTTGAATTACAGGCGAAAGTCTGCAGTTTAATTTTATCTGAGGTGTTTCATTCCAAGTCTAATGTGGCGGCGTACAGAGCCAGAATTATGGAAAATGTGTCAGTGTCCAATTACTTCCAGACCTATTTGTATCTCCATATATTCACTATATGTTTGGACAACCTTGTAAACTGGGCTTAATCCAATGGGAAACCCAAGTACTGATCTATGTATGAAGGTATGAATCTAGCAAATAAGAACTAATTTCTACAATACTCCTACCTTGAACATTTAAAACATTTTATTCTGACTTAGCATGTGCATGGAAAACCTTCTAGTCTTGTTGGAACATGCATGGATAAAGAGAAGACACACGTACAAAGCTCACACAATGTTTTTACACAATGTTTCATAGAATGGCTGAAATCCTACTGAATAGCTATGTGTGTGCAACTCCACATAACATATACTATTCACAAAGACCTTCTTCTGGCCCATACTCAATAAGTTACAAGAGGAGCTACACAGCCAAATATGCAATCAAATTACACAGTCCTTTTTGCCAATACATAAAGCCCAACATGTAGGGTAATTAGTAATTACACATTAAGTTTTGTATTCTGGCAAAAGGACTGTGTAATTTGATTGCACATTGGGTAATGCAATGACAGTTCTGTGATGACCTTCTCACAGTAAGGAAAACCTATGCACAGGAAGAGCTGATTAGCAATGGAAAGGCCTACAGTACTTCAGAAAAGAGGTGGAGCATTCTTCATGAGAGGTTTTTAAATGCAGCTTAAATGGCCACCTGTTAGAGAAATGCCTCTGGATTAGAGTGATCATCCTAACTCTACAATCCTATGGCTCTATATACTAACCCAACTAAAGAGTTAAGAATAGTTCTAAATAATCCTCCTATGAAAACAGAGATTTAAGATATTAAGCATACTAAAATGAAATCATTTTGACACACAAAATGGAATGAATAAAGAAAATATATAATTCGCTTATCAAATACTTGAGCTGTGTTTGTACAACAATTACAAAAATATACCCGAATTTACAATCAAGGCTGCTAACAAAAACCAAAGGTGGGAAAAGGCATTTGTGCCTTTTTCTTCACTGGCTCATGGCAACCCCTGTGAAATGGTCATTCAACCCCCCAAAGGGGTCTCGACCCCCAGGTTGGGAACCACTGCTCTAGAAGCTCCTAAAGATCCCATGTAATGCTCTTCATTGAGAGGAAACTGTAGGATGGGAAGTTAAGCATTTACCCTTCTATCCCATGACTTTCACAGCTTCCCAACAATAAAAGCGGAGCCCTGGGAACATCAAGACCAAAACTGAAAATGCCAACTTTTCAAAACAAAAAAGGCCATTGCTTATGACATCATCAGGCGTATATGGTGTAATTTACAGAAACAAATTCAGACAGAATAACAGGCACTTCTAATTTCTTTAACTGAAGTTAAGATCTTCACATCCCATATAATACAGTGGTACCTTGGATAACGGCTTTAATTCGTTCTGTGAGGTTAGTCGTTATCCAAAAAAATCATTATCTGAAATGGGGTTTCCCACTGAAATGAATGGGAAACCTATTAATCCGTTCCGGAGGTCTGGGGGGAAAGGCAAAAAAGCCTCCCCCCCCCGAGACCTCTTTACAAGGTGCACTTTCAAAGTGCACTCCTCCCCCTCCTCGCCCACCCCCTCCTCCCCAGGGCCCCTACCTCTCCTCCTTTGCCACCGCTGCTGCTGGGCACCCGGGTGGCGGGCACACCTGGCCGAAGCTGCGTGCCTCTGGCGCTTCCTCTGCCCACCCCCGACTCTCTTCCTTTGCCGGCACTGCCGGCGCCAAGCACCTGGGCAGCGGGCGAGCCGGGAGAAGCCGCACACTGCTCTCCCGGCCTTCCCCCACCCCCGGCCCCACCTCTCTTCCTATACCGGCACCGAGCCCTCCAGGAACCGGTAAGAGTCAATGGGGAGGGAGTATAGGCCAGGGAGGGCCCTACTGAAAGGCTGGATTGAGGGGGTGGCTCCAGATTTTGGGGGAAGTGGCCCTAGCTGGGGCTGGGGGGGTTGAAAATAACAAATCATTATCCAAAAAAATTGTTATCCGGGGCAGTCGTTATCCGAGGTATTACTGTATATGGTACAGTGTTGAACCACAAGTATGACATTTTAATGTGCAACTTTCTTTTACATTATTTTAAACTCACAATGCACAACTCAGCTCACCAGTTACACATTAGTAGCTACCAATCTACAAGACTCCAGTAAAATAATTCAGATCTCTGCTACTTAAAAAATGCAACCTCATCTCTCACACACAAACTAGTAGAAATGACAATAGAAAATAAATTCACATTACAATAAATTAGAAGCACTATAATATGTAAGATGGTTATACGAGAGCAATAAAAGATAATACATTTTAATCTCTTATATTATCTGTCCATCTTTCAAAAGGCTTTTCTGCAGATATGCAACGCAAAAGCTACAAAACTTATTCCTGTTCCGCAAGGTACTCCCTTAATAGCTTCCAAAATAATTTAAAAACCCTGCAGATTTTATGTGCATCAAGCTATATAATATGGTAGCTATATTCTGAAGAATGGCTGTGGTATAGCTGAATAGGATTAACTATTAATTCCTTTACTGTCTAGAGTAAGAAAAGAATGTGTCATCTAAAAGTGTTGTACAGAAATTAAAAGATTGATTCACACTCTATTTTTTATGCTGCAAAACTTGTAATGCAGTATTCTCTGTACTGTATATGATCATCCATGGAAACAGTAAAAGGCAAAGGACAGCCAAGTCATTGACAAGGCTCTAATAAATATAACCTGTATATGTACTCAAACTATTCAGTTTAATATGACTGATGTTTAAATGCATAGTCACACTTTAGCATCCTCAGTACAAAAGACAAAAGACTGCAGTACTGCAGTTTTTGCAGTATTAAACAAAATTACAGCATGAATCAATCTTCTTTCTATAATTAAATGCTTACTGAATCAAGCCAAGCATTTAATTTGCAGCACATCTGAGATAGAAAGCAAAGCAAAATAACAGACATTAGCAGCAAGCCAAACAGATATAAAGTAAGGACAATAGCCATGAAAATGGAAGCATTTTATAAAAATGATACTAGACAGGTCTGGTGGACACAAAAGTATTTCAGGGATATATAATGAAAAATACAGTACCTTACCCTTTCTACTGGTGAGCCATAACATGCAATGACGAAACATAGCAGTGACAGATGGCATTGGAGTTAGTAGACATTGATAAAAAGAGAAACAGCAGGAAAATGATGACTGGTAGAACAAAGGAATATAGATGAAATGAATGAGAACTTGTAAATCTTGAAGTTAAAGTCCACCTTTAAATCAAATATCTGGTTACATATCTGACCCTTCAAGTTCTTTGTCAACAAAGGCTGGCACCTCTAACGATCTTGTACAGTTGTTTGTACAGAAAGACACAATATCACATCTTGAAAATAAAGATCGGCGGTGGCTTTCTGCAAGCAAAACCCATCAACGAAAGCCCATTATTCTCTCCCTCTTGACTGATATATCTTTTAAATTTTTAATCTCCAGACCCTGCCAGAGTGGTCCTTTCTAGCACATATGTATGCACACACTGCAGATATAAATCCCTGCCTAGTGCTTGTGACTCCAGAATGTTCTCTGCACATTGATTTATGCAGATCAGTTTCTAAAAGGCTCAAAATTAGTTCATTACATTACAGATATGAACAACCTTGCTATAATTGGATAAGAACAAACCCCTTCTTTCAGCTCACCCTGGAAATGGAAGGTTTTCTGATCAACAGTTATTGTGAAGGTGCTGTCGTCTTCATCATCTATACCAATCACAGCTCCCTGTGAAACAAAGAGCAAAAAAACCTGATAAGGCAAGCAGTGACATCAGCAGCATGCAGTCCACTGCTACAAGACTAGAATGTAAAAGTCATTGGCAATTTTTATAATGCTTTTACACAGTCAATACCTGAGATTTCAACCAGATATTCACTATACCAGTTATTTTCTTGAGCAAATTGTTCATTGTAAATGGTTTTAATGGCTATCTTTCTTGACTAAAAGTATAAGTGCAAAAATTATGCACTTCAGGCAGCATAAAAAGAAAATCATAAGACAATTGATATTTGCTCTAACTTAAAAACCTAGCTTTGAGTACCAATTCATATGAAGCAGTTCCCTGAAAACCATAGAATGATTCAAGTATAGTAATGCCTTGGTTTATGAGCCTAATTCATTCTGGAAACATGCTTGTAAACCAAAACACTCTTATATCAAAGCAAAATTCCCCATAAGAAATCATAGAAGCTCAGATTATTTGTTCTAGGGTCCCACAGACCACATTCTGTGCATACAAAATGCCAAAAATCACAAAGGAAGTTGGCTAGAAGTCCACGTCTATACCAGGGTTTAGCTACATGGCTGTAGAATCTGATCTGCTTGGGACAAACTATTGGATTTTATTCTGTATTTTTAATTTGACAATAATAAAGTACAATTTGCAGCCCTATACACACTTGACTAGCTGCCCCATGACTAAAAATGGTTTGAAAAAATAAGAAAATGTTGAAAACAAATTAAAGAAAAATACAAATATAAAGAAAAATAAAACCTTAACCTGCACGTTCCTGGCTGGTGCAAAGGAGATTTCTATTCCTCTCTCCTCCCTCTGCTTTGGAGGCTGCCTAGGATGGAAAGTTCCAGACAATCACCCACAATCCAGCAGGGGGACGGAGGGAGGGAGAGCCACCATTGGCTCACTTGTGATCATGTGATCTGCTCCAGTGATTGTATATCAAGACACTGCTTGTTGATCAAGGCAAAATTTATAAGAAATGTTTGCTTGTCTTGCAAAATATTCTTAAACCAAGGTATTACTGTAAAGTCATTCAGAAAAGTATTCACACTGCAATTTAGACCTATACTCTTAAAGCTAGTTTTTGCTGCAGAGAGTTTTTAAACCTACTTAAAATTTATTAACCTTTGTATAATAAGGGATGCTTTAGATTTCTACACAAAAATGTCAGTCATCTTAAAGTATGTAATTGTTACAAAACATATTAAAAATTAAAAATGAACATTCATACTCTCAGAATTAGAAATATTATCAAAATCAAGCAGACATTATGAGATATGCTCAGAAAGCTTTATCCTTATTAGAGATGTGCAATTTCCCACCTTTACACAGGACTGTAATTGATCCTTGAAACATTTCCATTTCCATTAGAAATCTTATTTTCCATACAGCATACAAAAGGCAAACATGTATAATGCAGAAAACTTGGCTTACAGAGATAATTTATAGGCTGTAATTCTTTTGTCATAATTCAGGATGACATCAGCATTAGGGACTTTTTGGAAATTAAACATTTAAAATGTCTTTCCTGAAGTTCTCACAGCTTCCACACACAGTAATACCTTGGTTTAAGAGTACAGTCATACCTCGTATAACGTAACACTTGTATAACGAAAAATCCGTACAACGGAATTTTTTTTGGCCCCCCCCTCCTTCCCCCTTCCCTGTTTTCTCCTCCTCCCGGGGCCGGGGCGCCTCCTCCGGAGGGGTGTGTGTGTGTGTGTGTGTGTGTGTGTGTGTGTGTGTGTGTGTGTGTATGCGCGCACAGCTTGGAGGAGAGTCACTGCCAGGAAAGGGCGGGTGCCAGAGCTGGAGGGGGCCAGAAGAAAAGGAGGAGAGGAGGGTAGGGGGGCGCCTTGGTCCCCCCTGGGAGAAGCGGTCCCTTCAGGTGGGCTCCCTGCCCAGCCTCCCCTCCCCTCACCTGAGGTCCTTGAAGGGCTGGTCCTCCGTCTGGTCGCGCCGTGGGCTGGGACGGGATGGGACGGAGCCGCGGCAGCGCGGCCAGGCTCCCCCGACCATCAGCTGCTCTGCGCGGTAGCGCAGCAGCAGAGGCCGGGAGCCTGGCGGAACAGAGCCGCGGAAGCGCGGCAAAGCTCCCCCGACCGTCAGCTGCTCTGCGCGGTAGCGCAGCAGCAGAGGCCGGGAGCCTGGCGGAACAGAGCCGCAGAAGCGCGGCAAAGCTCCCCCGACCGTCAGCTGTGCCGCGCGGTAGCGCAGCAGCAGCGGTCGGGGGGAGGCGGTTGGGCAACGTCCACGTGGCGCCCGGGCTCCCGCTGGTCCGGGCCAAGCCGAACTGCTCCGGCTAGGCCCCGACCAGGGAGCGGAGCCTCGGTGCTGGTTCTGCCGCCGCTGCGGCCTTCAAGATGGCGCCCGCCTCGTGGCGCCCGACGCTCAGCCGGCGTTCGGAGGTCTTCCCCACTCAGTGCCGTCGTTGGTGAGCCGGCTGGACGGCTGCGGCTCCCGAAGGTCGGATTCCCTGCGCCGGGTGGTGGTGGGGGGGAGGGAATTCCCTGCGCCGGGTGGTGGTGGGGGAGGGAATTCCCTGCGCCGGGTGGTGGGGGGAGGGAATTCCCTGTGCCGGGTGGGGGGGGAGGGAATTCCCTGCGCCATTGGAATGCATTGGAACGGATTAAATCCACTTCCAATGCATTCCTATGGGAAATTAGGGTTTGTATAACGTAAACCTTGTATAACGTAATTTAATTTGGAACGAATTAATTACGTTATACAAGGTACCACTGTACTTTGGTCTAGGAGTATTCTGTAAGACAAGCAAACATCTCTGATCAATTTTGTCTTGCTCAATGAGCAATGTCTTGCAATATGAGCACTGGAGAACATCACATGATCAAAAGTGAGGCAATGGTGGCACTATCTTTCTTTTGATGCTGTATTTATTTATTTATTTTCAAACTTATATACCGCACCTATTTCCCCAAAGGGGACTCGGGGCGGTTTACCCAATACCATAGCAAATAAACAGATAAAACAATAAAACAATCAACAGCGGTGTCCAGGATGGCAAGCCAGTGTAAGAAGGGCAGCGAATGGAGGGGGAAAAAAAGGTTATCCCTGGAAGTTACCAAAGGCGTCCTTAAATAGCCATGGTTTTAAGGCTTTCTTGAAGGATGCCAGCGATGGAGCTTGCTGCAACTCGACCGGCAAGGCATTCCAAACAGACGGGCCAACCACCGAGAAAGCCTGGTTACGAGTGGTTGTCTTATGGGCTTCCCTCAGCGTGGCAATCCGGAGCGAGAGGGCCTGGGAAGAACGGGTGGGTCGGGCCAGATCTGAGCGTCGGGAGATACGCTCTGCCAGATAGACAGGGGCCAAGCCATGGAGGGTTTTGTAAACCATTGTGAGTGTATTGTGAGTGTATTGTGAGTGATTGTCTGAAATGTTCCATCTCAAGCAAGCCTCAAAACAAGAGGTAAGAGAAAGGAATGGAGGTATTCCTTCAACCAGCCATGAACATTTTCAAGGGTGAGTGCAGCTTTTGGGGTTGCTTTATTTTTCTTTATATTTATATTTAATTTGCTTTCAACATCCTTTCTTATTTTGCAAACCACTTGTAGTCATGTGGCAGCTAATCAAGTGCATATATGGCTACAAATTGCATTTTATTATGGTCACATTAAAAACACAGAGTAAAATCTAGTTGTTTGTCCCAAGCAGAGCAGATTCCACAGCCAGGTATATAAACCATGGTGTGGACGTGGACTTCTAACTTCTTTTGTGAGTTTTGGTGTTGTGTGTGTATAGTACAGTGGTGGTGAACCTTCGGCACTCCAGATGTTTTGGACTACAACTCCCACAGTCCTTTATTGTTGGCAACAGAGGCTTGGAATTCTGGGAGTTGTGGTCCAAAACATCTGGAATGCCAAAGGTTCACCACCACTGGTATAGTATGTAGTCTATGGGACCCCAGAACCAATCATGTGAGTATCCATTATTTCCTATGGGAAAATTTTCTTTGATACAGTATATGAGTGCTTTGGTTTGCCAGCATGTTTCCGGAATGGATTATGCTGGTAAAGCAAGGTATAATTATAATCCCTTTCATTGTCAGAAAGATGGGGAAGGAGATCTTTAACTTCTGAAAAATTGCTACTGCCGATGACATCCTCAGATTTACAGTGTGTAAATTCAGCAACAAAATTTTACCATCAAAACAAGTTTCTAATACATTACAAATCAGGCCTGCACAATGTGGTGACTGGTAGCCCGCAGGGCCATTAGAAGTAGCCTGCCAGGTCCCCTGCCAGCTTCCCAATCTGTTGCCAGCAGCGTCGTGCTTGGTCCAGATTTGTTCCCTTCCCTTCCACTACCGCGACCCACCCCCTCGCGCGGCTCCTCCATAAGAGTCTCCGCCTTCCTAATCTGGAGCACCGGCAAAGCGAGGAGCCGTGGCCAGGACCAGCACTGCTTTCTTGAGCTGCTGGCCTGGTGGTGCACGTGTGCTTCTGTAAGTAGACTGTGGGCTGCTCAAAGTTGGACAGCCCTGCATTACAACATCTTGAGATATATATCCTCTTTGGTGATATACAGCTTGTTTACCTCACCCACTCATTATGCACTACAAGTTACTAAAAGTACAGGAATTGTATATGCAACGTTAACAGCAGCAGCATGATCACCAATAACATTAAGCTTGGAATCCAAAGTACAGAAGAACCAGTGATTAAAAAAATAGGCTTGCAGAGCAATGGTAAGAATGTGCACCACCTTCCTGACATATCCTGCTCCATAAGTCCCAACAATGGCAGCCAAGTGTATGATATAAAAGAGGGATAAAGACTGTCCATCCTCTGAAATATGACTGTGTTAAGTGAACCAGAATAGTTGCTTCACGGCCAACTCATTTTGGTCATGAACCACATTCTGTCACACCATAAGGGTCATGAACAAGCACAAGGACGAAGCATGATGCATTTTCAAGAGGGATGTACAGGCACATGGAATAGTGACTATAGGTTGTACCAGATTATAAACTCTAAGAACATATCAAATAAATAATATTCCCAGATTGTTAAATGCTCAAAAGTTATTAGGCTTTCTCAAAATATTCCAAAGATAAAACCCAATACTGCACTTAATCCTATGTGTCAGATGCTGTAAAAGCTGTTAACGATTTGCTGCTTTATTTGGAACGCTCTTTTCCAAGAGGGAGGATGCCATGTTCTTTAGAAAAGAAAACATGCTTCTAAATACATTAACAATCAATCCTGCCGATGTTTACTCATGAAGAAGTAAATATGCTCACTGGGTTGACTCCCAAGTGTATATGAATTTGCCTCCTAAGCCTATCTCTGGCACACCATTACTTGGGAATAAACCTCACCTACTTATAGTACTCCGATTTTTTTCAGCTAAAGAGACAATTGATCTTAGAGCTGCAAAAGTTGCTTTTGTATATGTGAAGAATGCTTAACTGATACAGTACTGCAGTGTCAAAAAGCCATGGTGCATGCCACCATTTCCTACTGGACATTACTGTCCTAATATGGCAAATTGGTAAGGATATGTTTCAGAATAAAACCCAGTTTTGTAATGCTCTTTGGCATAATTAGATATGAGAATGCTAAACTAAGCAAACTACTATGAAGAATTCTACTTTGACAATCACATTTCAGCTATGAAGAATTGGGAAATATCATTTTAAGCTACAGTAGTAAAATTGTGTGGTTTTTTTGGATAGCGTATGCAAGGTGTTTTGAAAATGAACAATGAAACAGAATAACAGAACAATTTTTGAAGGATGAAGGAGGAAAATGCTGTTCAAATTCCACAAAAAACTAAGGCTTTATGTGAATAAAATCTATTCTAAAGGTGCTAATGTTATTTCTTGTATTATTTATGTAAAAATGTTTCAGAAGAAAACAATTGTCACTAAATAAGTACAGTGGTACCCTGGATTACAAATGGTTCGGGTTATGAAACACTTAGGTTACAAAAAGATATTAGTCAAAATGGGGATGCCTCAGTTTGAGAAAATTTTCAATGGAATGCCTTGGGTTACATTTTTCTGTTAAGCATTGCAAAAAAAAAGTGTACCCAGGATGCACTGTGCCCCCCGTAGTTTGTGGAGATGTGTGAGAAGTTGGAGCTGTTTTTTCATCAAGTTTTGGAGCCATTCTGGACACTTTTTGCAGAGGGTTTTGGACTTTTTGAAATTTATTGAGGCATTTCTAAAGCAGTGGAAAGGTAGGGAGCTCATCCTTGGTTGTTTCCGTGCCTGTTCTGTGCATTCTGCATTGGGTGTGTGTGACTTTTTTTGCTTTTTTCCTGACCTCTGGAACATATTAATTAGTTTTCAATGCATTCCTATGGGAAACCGCATTTTGGTTTACAATTTTTTTCAGGATACAAAACATCCCAGAGAACGCATGAATTACTTAAACTGAGGTACCATTGAATTGGAAAAAATAGGAAGTGTTTTCCAAGTCCTATAAGTAAACTCAAAAAAAAAGAGATAAAACCAGGAGAAGGATAAAGCAATTTAAATATTAAGTGAACATTTAAATACAGTAATACCTTGGTTTACGAGTACCTTGGCCTAAGTGTTTTGCAAGACAAGCAAACATTTCTGATCAGTTTGCCTTGATCAACGAGCAATGTTTTGCATTTCAAGCACTGCAGCAGGTCACATGATCACAAGTGAGCCAGTGGTGGCACTCTCTTGCTCCCTGCTGAACTGTGGGTGATTGTCTAGAATGTTCCATCTCAGGCAAGCATCAAAAAAAGAGGAAGGAGAGAGGAACAGAGGCCTCCCTTGCATGTTCCACAAAGTTTTTCAAAGGAGTGTGCAGGTTAGAGTTTTGTTTTTCTTTATATTTGTATTTTTTTTATTTTGTTTTCAACATCCTTTCTTATTTTTCAGGCAATTTCTAGTCATGGGGCAGCTAATCAAGTGTGTATAGGGCTACAAATTGCACTTTATTATGGTCACATTAAAAACACAGAGTAAAATCCAGTTCTTAGTCCCAAGCAGAGCACCTTCCACAGCTAGGTAACTAAACCATGGTGTGGACATGGATTTCTAGCCAACATCTTTTGTGAGTTTTGGCTGCTTTTCCCCTTTCACATGCCTGCCACAATAGAAGCTGGGGGAACCCAAACACACACAAACACAAGCCTACCCCAACCAAGCAAAAGAGAGGAAAAGCTTCCCCTCTTTCCTGTGCTAGGGAGAAAGACCCGCGATCAACCAGCATCCGAAGGCTGCTCCTCCCAGCCCGACAGCCATCAAAATCAGCTAGGGGTTGGAGCAGCCTTCTGGTGCTGGTTGATAGTGGGACTTTCTCCCCAACCCAGACCCTGGTTTGTTGGGTCTGAGCAGGCTTCCCAAAGGAATGCATTGAAAACCAAGCAGTTTTCCAACCTCCGGAATGGATTAATTGAGTTTCAATACATTCCTATGGGAAACCGCATTTCAGCTTCCAAAAATGCATTTGGAATTGATTAATTTCATAAATCAAGGCACCACTGTATATGCATTCAGATTCTTCAAGAGACACTCTTGCACATAAAAGAGTGGGTAGACAAAATAATTCTAAGAAAAAAATGACAGAAAAAGAAACTTCTGTAACTTCAGGCAACACATAAATCTTGTTTTTTGTATTCAAAATTTCCTGCCCTTCTGAAGATTGTATTCTCCTTCCTAAACTTGCAAGACTACTTCTAGAGGATGTATAATAGTACAGAACAGAGGGAAGGACGTGCCTTGCTTTGAATGCTTAGAACACGGAAACAAACAAATCAATGAGCATAGTGACGGGGAACCCCACATGCACAGTTAGCAGCATACAGAGATAAATAAGCATCTCACAGCATTTCATTCTTTCATTTCCTAAACCTTAATCTTACAGTTCTCATTTTAGACTTCTGTGAATTCATCTTTTATTTTTTGCCTTCTTATTCTATTGTTCAGCTCAATTGCTAACTAGAATAGCTTTCATGAAGAATGAAAGCTGAAGAAACAGTCAAGAACTCAAATTACAAGAGTATACATCTGAGATTTTAACATGCTGTTGCCACCAGAACACAGTGAGCTTGTTTAGTAGATTAACAGAAAAAACAAACAGAATATCTACCATCAGCACCAATTTAATGCCAAATGTCATCTAAGGGTTTCTGACCATTTTGCAACAGAATAACATAAAATATCTTTATATTAAAAAAGAAATAGTTACCGATAATTTATTTCCAGTCTTTAAAACATCTCAAACAGAATAAATCACAAAAACAGTCCCAAAGACTTTATAATCCCAAATATTGAGCCACTCAGGAAATACATAAGAACAAATACTTACTCTTAGTCTAACACATCCGCGGCGTGATCCCCGCATCATTTTGTCTTTTGACTGAAAAAGAAAAACAATCAGAGTTAAATTCTCCAAGCTCTTTAAATGTTCATGTAACATATATACTCACAGATTTACCGTTCTTCAGAAGATGGACCTAATGAAAACCAGATCCTGCTGCTTAACCCACATGGTATACAGTGAGGTTCAGAAGGCTGGGGACCTATCAGATGAAGTGGCTCAAGGACAGCCACATAGCACAAAAATACATAATATTCATTTCTTCTTGCTCTGCAAGAAAGAATTCTACTTGAAAATTTCAAATGCTCATTCAATCCTGAAGGACTGAAGATAGCTGTGATACTCAAATTTCAGGCTTCAAATGTTCTTGGATTACAACTTCCAGAAACCCTGGCATTGTTAACAAAGGTTCTAGGAACACTAGCAAAAGAACATCCAATATTCATTCTTTAAGGCATTCATACATCATCTCCACTTGAGCACCACTGTCCAAATAGCAACCATAAGCAAATTCTCCATTAAATTTCAGGTCACCATTTAAACTTGTTTTTCTAATTCTTATTTTTAAAAAATCTCTAATGGAAATCTACAATATTACAATCATTCATACTGAAAGCAAATAATAAAAAGTAACATCGAAACATTAATAAGATAAAAATACACAAACTAAATAGAAAACAAACAGTATAAAAACTTACATAACTTTGTGTACCCTTTACCATCAGAGCTATTCTTTTTGTTCAAAAGCTATTTATTATTGCTTTGTTCGTTAATAGGCGTATTCCACATTTCTTCATACCAATCTTCAATTTTAAATTCCCTACCAGCTCACCTACCTACTACATAACTACCTAACCATAATAAGTATTAAATCTATTTCTACTTTGTTTAGTTGTTTCTTATCAACAAGGTTCAACAGGGCTATCTTCGCAGATATGTGCACCTCCTTTCTCAATATATTCTTGATTTCCAGAAAGACTCACATCTACTCCTTTTTCCTCTTTTCACAACCATTTAAACTGGTGAAAGGGGACTCCCTATCACTAACTTATGGAAACTGTCATTTACACTACTGTTTTAACTTTATCACCACTAAAGGTGGACTTATCACTGCTGTTTTAAAAGTAAAAAATGCTTTTAGTGAAATACTGCTTTGTTAACTTTCGTGTCACCACATAAACCAAGTGTCACAGCACTTATAAGCAGTATATACAGGCATGTTATTTTTATTGTGATCTGTAAAACAGTTTGTGGGGTTTGCAGAGAAACAAACAAAAAGTTTCATTTTGAAAAATCCAGGAAACAGTCAGTGAAAAGGTAAAGTATCCAGCTTGCGTACCTAGCCTGCTATGCTACATACCGTAATTACTGTAAATTGTAAACTACACAGAGAGTGCCTTAAGCACTATGGTGTGGTGTGCAAGCAGCATACTTGGTTTTCATAAAAAATGCAAAATATAAGGACAACATTTCAAGCTGTCATATTCTTCAGTGTGTTATCATAAGTCTTTATTTTCCTTCTTTAGAAATTAAATGTTACATGTTCCTTAAAATAACTTCATAGAAATCATGTTTCTAAACGTTCCTGGGAAGGAGCAAGATCAATTAAAATTACAAATGAAAATGGGGAATGGAGTTAAAAAATGATTTATTTAGGAGTGGTATTAACAAAAAATTGGGAGAAACAAGGGGAGGAAAATTATAACAAAACTTGGAGAAAGATCCAGAAAATAATAAAGGGCTGGAAAGATTTAAAAAATGGGAATACTGTCAAAGATTAGGGCTTTGAAAATTTTTTATAGTTTCAAAACTGTTATATTTATTTCAGGTACTCCCAATATTACTTTCAGAAAAGATATTAAAGAAATGGGACACATCATTAAGGAAATGGGTTTTTGGCAAGAAAAATCAAAGAATGAAGCATAAAATCCTATATGCAGTAAAAGAAGAAGGAGGATGGAGTATGCCCTCTTTGGAAAAGTATTATATAGCCTTCCAATTAAAATGGGCAATGAAGGTGGAGGAATATCCCACACCCAAATGGAAAAGAGTAGAAGATGCAATAAATAACTCAGCAGGTTATTTAGGGATATTTGATAGAGATAAAAGAATATTGAAAGAAGTTAAGGGACCAAGGCAAGTAACAATGGAGATTTTAATAAAGAGGACGAAAATAGGTGGAGTATCAAATTGGGGCCCTTTAGAACAGTTTAATAAAGAGGGGAAGATTTTGTCACAAAAAGATAAAGAATCTAAAAGAGAAAGGATATTATAAAATCAAAGACATGCATGAATTAATGTCAACAGGAGGGGGGATAAATAAATTAAAAGGGATATTAGGGAATCAAAAATGGATGGTGGCAGAAAGTATAAAAAGAGATATGAACAATGGTTCCATTCTCTTAAGGGAAAAGAAGATAGACAATGGGAAGTGGTGTATAAGAAATATGAAGAAAAAAAGGTTGGAGCAGGAGAGATTTATAGATATTTGGTCAGATTGGGAAATCAAAATGAAAATTTAATTAAATATAATTGGGAAGGAGATATGGATTTAAATACAGAAAAGATTCAGGCTATATTACGGGGGATAAGAGAGGTAAAATTGGAAAAAATTAAGGATATGCAACTGAAGGTATTGCATAAATTGTATTATACCCCACAGAAATTAAATAGAATAAATAATAACATATCACAATATTGTTGGCATTGTAAAAAAAGAAAAAGGCACTTTTGCACACATGATATGGAAATGCGAGAAAATACGAACATATTGGAAGAAAGTAGAAAATTGGTTATCAGAAATTACAAAGAAAAGGATTGAACTAAAAATAGATCATATTTTCTTAGGGTTAGTAGATAGAGAAAAACAATGGAAAAGCATAAAAAAGATCGTGTACTACGGAATAGCAGCAGCTATAATGGTATTAACGGGTGGATGGAAGGACCAAGAAAAATGGAAATATGATAAATGGAAAGATTATATACATCAATTTTTTCAAAATAATTGGATACAAATTATGCAAGAAGGAAACACAGAAGGGAAACACAGATTTTTAAAGGAGTGGGAGAAATATATAAATTGGATAAAAGGGAAGCCTGAGAACGAGAAATGGGCTAGACTATTCCATCATGCCTTAATAATGTTTAAGATGAAAGGGTAGTGAATTTCTGCTTGCTGGGCAGGGGGGGGGTTAATGAGGAAGGGACCAAAGGATGATGTAATGTTTTGGAAACTTGTAAAGACTGGAAATATATGCTGTCACTTCCTCAATAAAATAAAAAAAATAACTTCATAGATACTTGTTCTGACATAAGTAGCAACAAAATGAAACTATTACTCACAGCTTCTTCCCAAAACATATGGCATTCATTCTTATTCCTGATACTTACTAACTCTCAAACAGCACTAAGAGTATTAACGGACTCTTTTAAACACATCCTTATTTACAAACATAATCTCTTCAGCCAGGAACCACAAAGACCAATCAGACTGCAGTTTCATTCACAAACATTCTTACCTCTTCTCAGTTGTCCTAACTATCACTCCTAAAACATCCCTCATACTGGTGAAACTTGAAAAATTAGAATATTGTGCAAATGCTCATTTATCCCAGTAAGTCAACTCAAAAGGTGAAACTAATATATGAGATAGACTCATTACATGCAAAGCAAGATATGTCAAGCCTTACTTTGGTATAATTGTGATGATTATGGCGTACAGCTTATGATAACCCCAAATTCACAATCTCAGGAAATTAGAATATTATATAACATTTACATCAATAACACAAGGATTGGAAATAGAACAATATTGGACCTCTGAAAAGTATACGCATGCATATGTAGTCAGTACTTGATTTGGGCCCCTTTTGCATCAATTACTGCCTCAATGTGGCATGGCATGGATGCTATCAACCTGTGGCACTGCTAAGGTGTTATGGAAGACCAGGATGCTTCAACAGCGGCCTTCAGCTCCACTGCATTGTTTGATCTCATATCCTTCATCTTTCTCTTGATTCTCTATGGGGTTCAGGTCAGGCGAGTTTGCTGGCCAATCAAGCACAGAAATCCCACGGTCATTGAACCGGGTTTTGGTACTATTGGCAGTGTGGGCAGGTGCCAGGTCTTACTGGAAAATGAAGTTGGCATCCCCATAAAGCTCGTCTGCGGAAGGAAGCATGAAGTGCTCCAAAATCTCCTGGTAGATAGCTGCGTTGAACCTGGACTTAATGAAGCACAGTGGACCAACACCAGCAGATGACATGGCTCCCAAAATCAATGCAGACTGTGGGAACTTCACACTGGACTTCCAAGCATCGTGCACTGTGTGCCATTCCATTCTTCCTCTAGAATCTGGGTCCTTGGTTCCCAAATGAGATGCAAAAGTTGCTCTCATCAGAAAAGAGGACTTTGGACCACTGAACATCAGGAGTGGCTTGACAAGAGGAATACGACATTTGAAGCCCATGTCCAGGATCCATCTCTGTGTGGTCGCTCTTAATGCCTCAGTCCACTCCTTGTGAAAGTCCCCAACACTTTTGAATGCCCTTTTCCTGACAATCCTCTCTAGGCTGTAGTCATCCCTGCTACTTGTGCACCTTTTTCTTCCACGCTTTACCCCTTCCACGTTACTTTCTATTGATGTGCATTGATACAGCACTTTGGGAACATCCAACTTCTTTTGCAATCTTTTGAAAGTACCTTTTGGGAGGTGTCAATGATGGTTTTCTGTACAATTGTCAGGTCAGCAGTCTTTCCCATGATTGTGATTCCTACTGAACCAGCCTGGGCTGAAAGACCATCTAAAGGCTCAGGAATGCTTTGCAGGTGTTATGGATTCATTAGCTGATTAGAGTAGGACACTCTGAGCCTAGAATAATGAACCTTTTCACACTAATCTAATTTTCTGAGATTGTGAATTTGGGGTTTTCATAAACTGTACACCAGAATCATCAGAATTATACCAAAGTAAGGCTTGACATACCTCAATGAGTCTATCTCACATATTCGTTTCACCCTTTGAGTTGACCTACTGAAATAAATGAACATTTGCATGATATTCTAATATTTTTAATTTCACCTGTATAACTGGCAATTAGCCTCAGTTACTTATCATGCAAGTGAATACAAATCTAACTACAAAATATATTTCTAGTGCAAAATCACTACACCCCAAACTGAGAAACCTTTAATTTGGACACTAAACGAGGAGGTACAACCAAACAAATGAGAAAAAAGAAAAATGAGAGACTCTAAAGCCTGTTTGTCTCAGTGTAATGTAGACACTAAGTTCCCCTTTGCATGAGTGTAAGAGTGAAGCAGGAGTTAAGCTATTTAAACTTACTGTTGAGCTCCTCCTTCATAGGCTAGAATTTTTTAATTTTTTTCCTCAGATCAGAATTCAATAGAATACACTTCAGCAGATCCAGGAGATGGTAATCTCCCTCCCTTATATGCTCAACAAATACCCCATGGGCCTGGGAAGCATAAACCTAGCCAGCCCAACCAACGTGAGGATCCTGCAAGTTGCAGGTTCCAACAGCTGGATGGTGCCTAGCTGCTTAAGACATTAAATCCTGAATACACTTTTGCCTAGAGAAAGTAGGGGGGGGGGACAAATACATGAAAACTAGAAGTTCAAAACTATAAAATTGCCAGCTATAAATTTTAGATTTAGGAAATGAAAATGCTTAGTAGGTAGAGATGGGCATGAACCACTGAACTAGCAGATTCTGCCAGTTTCTCCTTTGGCAAAATAAGTGTTTGGTGCTTCCCAGCCCCACCTCTTCCACTGGGCACTTATCAGAAAAAGCACCACAGCTTCTCTGCCCCACCTCCTGTGAGCACCGCCTCTGAGTGGGCACCCACCAGAATTGGGGGGATTGGGAAGCTCTGGAACACCTGTTCAGCCAAAATACAAACTGGCACAAACTGCAGGTTCATGCCCATTTCTAGTAGTAGCTCAATTTTCTAAGGTGAAATTAAACGGTACCTTATCATCTAAAATGTACAGGAAAATATCTTCCACCATACAGAACGGAATACACTCAATAGCACTGAATAAACAAGCAGTGTCCCCCATTTATGATTATGGAGATGTTAAACTATGTCATTTAATTCAAAGAGAATATGAAGATCAGTTCAAGAGAACTAATAGAGGCAAAAAAATTTGCAAGGCTGAAGCTGCAGTTCCAAACATGTTTTCTATATTTAGCTGGTCTCAGTAGGGAAAATATTTTCCTTCCTATTAAGTTTACAAGTCAAAGTAAGCTTAAAGCTTTCTAACAGCAGTTAAAAATGTAGATCAAATTGTGCTTTTCTGCTGACTGAACAGCTTCTTCCAGAAGAATAGGGGGCATTACCTCCATCTCCCCAATGCATTCTCAAAATATGCTCTGATGGATTAGAAAACCTCTGATCAGATTTTCAGACAACTCAGAAGGCTGAGCAGGGAGCATGGGAAAAAAGTCACATTACACTAGCAGAAGTCTACCAGCTTAGTGATGGATGTTAGCAAGAATAAATAGGCTCTAAGACACATACTTCTATTCAAAGCAGTCTTGGGATTAACACACTATGATTTTCAATGTTTTATTTACCATCAGTGTGTTAAGTAGTATATCATATTCAAAGACTGTTTATCCATGGCTCCTTCTCAAACTGGGAGAAGGTAGGAAGTAGGGTACCACAAGGCTCAGTCCTGGGCCCAGAGCTCTTCAACATTTTTATTAATGACTTGGACAAGGCGTACAGGGAATACTTATCAAATTTGCAGCTAACACACAATTGGGTAGAATAGCTAATGCCTTGGAAGACAAGAACAAAATTCAAAAAGATTGTGTTAGGCTTGAGAACTGCATTGAAAACAACAGAAATGAATTTGAAATTCAATAGGGATAAGTGCAAATTCTACACAAAGGAGAAAAAAGCCAAACACAGTTACAAAATTGGGGAAACTTGGCTCAGTAATACTGTGAGTGAAAAGGATCTTGGAATTGGAGATCAAAAGCTGAATATGAGCTAACGGTGAGATGTGGCTACAGAAAAGGCAAATGCATTAACAGAAGCATAGTTTCCAAATCCCATGAGGTACTGGTTCCCCTCCATTTGGCACTGGCTAAGCCTCATCTAGAGCATTATGTCCAGTTCTGGACCCCATAATTTAAGAAGGATGCCAACAAACTGTAGCAAGTTCAGAGAATGGTAACCAAGATAAGCAGGGGACCAAGCTTTATGAGGAAAGATTAAACAAACTGGGCATGAAGAAAAGACTGGGGCAAGATAAAATAGCATTTTTCAAATATTTGAAAGGTAGTCATACAGAGCAGCATCTGTTCCCAATCATCTCAGACTGCAGGGCATGTAATAATGGACTCAAGTTCAGGAAGCCAGGTTTCACCTAAATATCAGGAAAATACATCTTAACTGTTACAGCAGTATGAAAATTGAACCAATTATCTTGGGAGGCAGTAGGTACTTAAATGCTGGAGGAATTCAAGAGAAAATTGGAGAACCATCTGGGTTTCTGCACTGAGCAGGGGGTTGGACACAATGCCCTTATAGCCCCCTCCCAACTCAATTATTCTATGATCCTATAGATAGATAGATAGATAAATCGATAGATAGATTGATAGATCGATAGATATAGATATAGATATAGATAGATACATGCACAGGGGATCTAAGCCAGATCTGACAAACAATAGCTAAAGTGTTAAACAAGCCTATTAGGCTTTAGGTGGAAATCCATGTACCTGAATGCTGCTGCTTCCCATTTTTAACCCCTTACACAAAGAGAACTACGTATTAGGAAGACTGCAACCAAGACAGAGCCCCACCACCACACACTTGTTTGTTTTCTATACAAAATAATGTGTCTCTGTATAGAAGCATTCCAAGAGCCATCAACAGTACAAAGTGGTAATTTTAAATAAAGGACTATCATTTATCTATAGTTATCTTTTTAGATCAATTGCTACCAAACTTGGGTAACCAGATGAGGGACTTCAGTTCCCTGACATTCCAGTCAGCATGGCCAGCGGTCAGGAATTCAGTGTCCTCTATTTAGGAACCACTGACTTTAAAAAAGATGATTTAGGGGAGAACATACAGGTTGTGAGAATGGAGGGAGGAAAATAGGGTTGCAACAAAAGAAAGATAGCACTATCAAAAATTATTTTTGTTATCCAAACAAATATCTCTGTAGAATAACAGCATTTTATCCATATAAGCTTTTTAAAAAAGAGAGTGCAAAACTTCATAAAAAAAGAAACATCCACATCATGGTTGCATTGTTTAGTTGTTTAATCTAACCAACAATCATAAAGGGGGTGATGACAATCTTCCATGCAAGAATCAGAATACATAAATACATAAATGAATCCCACAACCTAAATATTTTAACATCGTAGCACCCTCATGTGGATGCTCAAAGCAACAGCAACAGTTCATCATCAAGGCATTTCCTAATCATGCAAGCCCTTGCAGTAATACAGTATACTGAATATAGAGTTCAGTGCTTTGAACTTCTCTTTGTTCTCAGAGGCAGAGGGAAAGATTTCAATTGTTTTTGTCCATGCATATAAGGGTTTTTGTGCTTTATGCAAAATATAAAGTTTTAGCAAAAAACAAAACAAAAACACTGAGAGGCTCCCTTTTCACCAAGATTGAGGACATTTGGAACCATTGGTTACATACATTTTGAATCAGTAGTAAGAGTAAGTACATATAACCACAAGCACACTTTATAGTGACAAAGCAAAACCCAACCGAAAATGAATTCATGCAACACTTCAGGAAAACCTTTAACACATATTATCCCATCTATCCAACTGAAGAGTATATAAACTGGTTAAAGGTAAAGGTAAAGGTTCCCCTCGCACATGTGTGCTAGTCGTGTCTGACTCCTGGGGACGGTGCTCATCTCTGTATTCAAGCCAAAGAGCTAGTGTTGTGCAAGTCCACAACCATGTGGCCGGCATGTTTGAAAGGAAGCTGTTTTAGTTTCCCACTTTTTACGGAGGTACCTAATTATCTACTTGCATTTACATGCTTTCAAACTCCTAGTTATTTATTGTTTAATTGTATATACTGGAGACATACCTTTCTGAATTGGAAAATGTTTCTCATGCGCTATCAAATACATACCCCATCTAAAAGTACTGTACTGTATTAGAACTGTGTGATTCCTAGTAACACTTATGCCCAGTTACCTCAAAATGAGTCCCACAGAACTCAGAGGGCATTTACTTCTGAGTCGAAATTGGAAATAGGAAGTTACAAGGAACAAGTTTAAAGCAAATTGTTACTTTTGGTAGTGCTGACCACAAACAATGTTCTTTTTTTATGAATATAATCCCCAGAAATTATTTTTCTTGCAGTGGTAAGGGAAGACTACAATGCTACTTTTGACAGATTTTCCTCCTCACACTGACTTAAATTTTCCACCTTCATTCCTTTTTTTTCTTAAAACCAAAATAATATTTTTTACTTTAAACTGAAATCCAAGCCATAATGTTTCCTTAAAATTAACGAAACATAATGAAAGCATTGATGATGACACAGCCAGGGTGATTCAAGATCACCCTATAAGGGTGTACTCAAAAATTACTTACATTGGACATCAAAGTAGCAGGGTACCTTCAGAAAGTGATTTTAGGAAATCCCCTGAAATTTGGAAACATTTTAGGGTCCAAAGAGGGTGCCCCTAAACCTTCTCATTGGAATAATATTGGAAGCGGAGGCACCGCTATCGCTCGCTCGATCAGGACTTGCCCTTCGCTGCTCTCCCCAAGCTATCTGAGCACCTAATTTTACCCCCAAAAAACTGGGAAAACTTATTGACTTGAGTATAGGCTGAGGGCATTTTTTTCCGGCCAAAAATAAGTGCTGAAAAACTAGGCTTGTACTTGAGTACAGTATATAAAGTACTTCAGAACAGTATTTTCAGCTTTCACATTAGTTCTCTTTTTCACCAAATTCACAGACAGCAGCTGTGCCCAAAGCTACAACCAAGGGTGGGGGGAGAAAAGAAAGAAGATTGCAAGAGGCACTTTCTTCTCCTGCAGAGCCTTAAAGAAGGGAAGAATACATCCCAAACTTCTGTCTCTAAAAGAGTACCTCAAGATACTTAGTATTTGTGGGCAAGAATTCAAACATGATACAGTGGTACCTTCACTTATGAGTTTAATCCATTCTAAATGCATGCTCTTAAGTTGAACAACTCTTAAGTAGAGCTGCCCTATCTAAAAAAATCAAAATATAAAAATATAAAAATTGTAAGTAGAGCAGACCACATCTAAAATTTGTAAGGCACTAGTTAAAACGCCAACAGTTTTTTATTCTTAAATTGAATTGCTCTTAAGCTGAGCCGCTTGTAAGTAGAGGTATCACTGTACTTCTGTTCTTGCTTTGTATATGAATTATAATTTTTAGCAATGCCATCCTTTAAACATTCTGCCCATGCTCAACATTAATAGAACTATTATTTTGATTCTCAGAGCTCATGGCTAACAGAAAAGCCAACATTCTTAAGTATAATCTCTCTGCTTTTTCCAGGTAACTTTTTTTATTTGGATGCTGCAAACAATTACCTTGTACTGTACTAGGATCCAGAGATTATTCAAATGCATCATGGCCAACTGTCTCTTAAATAGTTAATACATAAGTATACAATTTCCAATGGAGACAGTCTATCACATTCAAGTGCATTGGTTTCAAAGCTGGATCCTCAGAGAGTGCTGAACTTTACCTTTCAGAAACAACAGCCCCTCTAATTTTCAGCCCTACTGAGCGGGACCTTGCTGCTCACATGCATTATTCCACCCTCTATGCAACTCCCCCCCCCCCCCAGGTTCCCTTGCAACCAGAACTAAAGGGGCTGAAAACGAAATGAATGGAGGAGGATCACTGTGCAGAGGGAAATGGAGTTGCACACTCACTTTGAGGACACCTTGTCTAGAAAGCCCAACCAGTATGACCAATAATCAAGGCTTCTGGGACCCGTAGTGCAACAGTATCTAAGGACCCAGTACTGAGAACTACTGTATTTCTGTAATGGGATCAGAGTAGCAGCCAACAGAGCTAACAATCTACATAGATTGTAGTAAACTCAATCCTTGTGGCTAAAATACACATTTGAATATCTATGACTAGATAGCATGCTGGTAGATGTCAAGCAAGTTTTGCTGCTTGGGGTAGCAGTTTTAACCTCCGTATTAATCTACCCAGGCCTTGTGCTCTGAAGAGGCCACTTCAGCTTTCCGTGCAGTGTGAAAACAACATGGCTTCTATACAGAGGACGATACCATAGTCCAGTGATGGTGAACCTTATAGACACCAAGTGCCCAAACTGCAATTCAAAACCTACTAATTTTTCGCAAAGTGCCAATCCACAATTTGACCTGGATACAGGTGGCTGTAAAGGGGTGATGTCGGGTGCCCACAGAAAGGGCTCCGAGTGCCTCCTTTGGCACACATGCCATAGGTTCACCAACACTGCCATAGTCTCTCAAGATGGAAGGATGCCTATACTAAGATGTCAATTTGGTTGGAACAGTGAAATGTAAATTCCCCCAGTCTGTTTTTTTAATCAAATTTTCTCCGTAAGTGCTTGATAACATAAGAAAAAAACATAAGTAGTACCTGGAATAGGGAGAAATATATATGCCCCTCAACACCTGACCATACCCCTCATACTGAGGGCAAGATAAGCAACACTGTTTTTTGTATAGAATCATGTATCTGCAGATCATCACAGGATAATTGTTCTGTTGTACTAAACAGCTGTAATGCATGGTGACATGAACAGGAAGGCCTAGAAAATCAAGAGTTTTCATGCAATTGTCCAATGTGATTCCTCAACAGATTATTCTGTTCCCTCAAGCCTCGCATGAGACAAGTGCCCAATTTATCGAGCTGAAAGCAGCCATAATGCACAGCTCCCATTTGAATGTAGAACTATCTATTAGTTTTCTATTTTATATGTGTTGTTTCCTCTGCCTGTAAAACAAGCTAAGAACTTTGTTTTGACAGCATGTGAAATATCTGGTTACTGCCAGGAAATGGAGAAACAACATATCAGATGATAATGGAATGCAATGACCTCATTCAGGCAGTTTATGTAAGAACATTTATTTTTTTCTTTGCAGCACCGCAGTATATTGTTACAACTTTTAAAAGCCTCAGAGTACAACAGAAAAATGCATCTAATCTGCAACTGAGCTCTGTAGAAGTTTATGTTCTTGTTAACAATGTGATGGCTTTTTGTACTTTGGCTATTTTTCCTCTTTTAACAGTAGCCTCAGATTTCAGCAGCATAGCTGTGTCTCAATGTTTAATCAACAGCTTTTGTTTATTACCTTCCCCAGTGTTTTTCAAGGCTGCTGTTCGCTTTCGATATTGCAAGATAAGTTTTCAATTGCCCTTTCTACATTTCTGTTTTTCATAATTACTTGTGCTATCTTAGTCCCTCCCTCCCAGGTCCTCAAATTATTTGTAGAAACTACAGATAGGAAAGTGAACAAAGGTCACAGGCCTGTTCAAGTACTGGTTTTGTTCACCTTTTCATCGACTGATGTCCTTTGCTACATCACTGTTCTATATCAACTGGGAACTCATTTGCGGCATTATCTGCTCTGTAAAGCAGACAGTAGGGTGATTAAAGATGCGAGTTCTTCCCTTAAACACTACTAGTCAAAGTTACGCAAATCTGAGTTACGCAAACTAGCTACACTTGCATGTCCTTCTTTTGACAGAGTTGTTATTGCAGAAGTTGACTTTCTGGACAAAGAAAAAGAATATAGAGAACTCCTAGAGAATTTAAGAAACCAAGGTGAGGAGGCACAGAGCAATTTAAAGCAAACAAACCTGGAACTCTCAGACTTTATCAGAGGCAGAACATTAGCCAGGTTTCACTTTACACACACATACTCACACAGAGACTGATTAGCTTCTTTTATTGAGCTACATCAGTACTTATTCAATATGAACATTTTATGAATACATTGTATACTTCTACAAGCTGTTTGTATAATAAGGAGATCTTAACTATTTCAAACTCACAGCTACCATAAAGTGCAGAAACTACAATACTTTCTCACCCCCAAAATGAGCCTCCAGGTGTCATTCTCCTTTTATAAAGGTTGCTGTTCTTCTGCGCCCTTGTAACACATTTCCCCACCCCACCCTAACAGGAAGTGAACCCCTTTTACTACTGGTTTAGTTTTTTCACTTTTGGACATTTTAGGAATTTTCCATAGATTCTGCTGTTGGAATTCACACTGTGATGTAGGACACAGAGTGATGGGCTAGGGCTCTGGAGAATAGGGTTAAAATCACCACTTAGCCATGGAAACTGGCTGGGGAAATGGAACTGGTAAAACCTTTCTTAAATCTCACTTCCCTTTAAATCTTTGTCATTGTACGGGTCTATTCCAACTTGATGGAAGAACATGAATATTCACTGCAGGCTCAAAAATCAAGAAGGCAAGAAATTTAACCTCAACACCTGCTAAACTTGTTTATTCTTTAATCAGACTAACAAATTGTGCACTCCAGATTTTGAAACTTTGTTTTGATTCCTTTTGTTGCTTTAGAATTTCTGCTTATTGGTTTTTAGATCTAGTTTTAGAATTTGAATTGATTTGTACCATGTTTTTATTGTAAGCAATCTTAAGAGACATTAGTGTAAGGTTTGTCTATAAATACAGATGTAAACAAGAAATACAGTGATCTCAAAGTTACTCTGCATTGCTCTCTTAAAAGTCAGCTGAGAATATGACATCAACCCCTACCAAAAACAAACAAAATATTGGAAAGTATTAAGAAGTAGCAGAAATTACAGCTGATATCTTCATAGATATACATGGATTTTTTTGTGTGAAGTCAATGTTGTTTAGCAATTAGTATGCCAAACAATGGCTCAGCAGACCTTGCTTCAAACCTCTACTAAATTCATTGGGTGACCTTCGATCATTCACTCTCTCAATCTGTCTACATGACAAGGGTATTCTCAAAATAAAGTAAGGAGCATGTACCCCATCTTGAGCTCAATGGAAGAAAAACACAATATAAATATAATAAATAATAACAGCAAAAGCAATCATTGACATTTATAAAGATATGCTGCACACAAACCTTTCTTAGTGTTTGAAATTTAGAACTTGAACCAAAAAAAAGAGTAACAGAACTAAAAGCAGTGCTAATGTATGCAATACAATCAGGAAATGGAAATAGCTACACAATGTTATGGGAAGGCAAAATATTACAGGAAGGCTGGCCAGATAGTTCAGTGTAGTTGGGTACCTGGTTGTGAAGCTAGAGATTGGAAGTTTGGTTCCCCAACCAGGCTTCCCAGAAGGAGGGATGGTCTGTTTAGAAGGGGCACTGTCACCACCATGAACTGGAATTAACAGCACATTTTTATTACTATATTAATGTATGTATATTCATTAGGTCCTATACATTAACATCCCATTGCTAATACCAACTAAAGTAGATTACTAGAACAAAGGATATTGTAGGTCTACCCTCCAGTAGAGACTAGAAAGTTAAACTAGCTTAATGGAGAATATTTACTATTATCAGGTGCTTTCTGCAAACAAAATATGGCTTGCTGTGACTGGCTTGCAAGCATCTGTTGACCAGTGTTGTAAAGTGCTGCACTAGCTGGATTTCTTTTTCCAAAGAAGCACCTAGAGCTTGATATATACACAGACAACTTTTCCTCAAAGGAGTTAGCGTCCATGAAGTGGATGAGTTTGGTGCTGTAATATCTTATTTCATTAATTATGTGACAGCATTTCTGACTGAATTTTCAGAGAGGCAATGCCAGCCAAATACTACACTTTTTCAATGGGGGTAGGTTTCAAACAGCTAGTAATGATTCTGCATAACTAATTAAGAGCTTCATCCACTTGGAGCCTCGTGGTGCAGTGATTAAATGCCTGTACTGCAGGTAAAACTGCTCACGACCTGGGGTTCAATCCCAGGTAGCAGGCTCATGGTGGACTCAGCCTTCCATCCTTCCGAGGTCAGTAAAATGGGTACCCAGATTGCTGGGGAGGAGGCAATGTGTAGCCTGCATACTATAATTAAAAGAACCTGTAAACCACCCAGAGACTACTTGAAGTGGTAAGGGGCGGTATATAAGCAGACTATTTTGCTTTGCTTTGTTTGACATGTGCTGATTTACACCATATGGCACTAACATAATCTGCTGTGGAGAACAAGGACAATGTTGTTGCAGTTATTGTTTGTGGGTGTGCACCCAAGTCTGACTCAGCCAGTTTCCTAAGCATATTATTACTTGTTTTTAGACATTGTTTTTGTAGGTCAGGGTTCAATCCAGAATGACGCCCACATAGTTTGGGGTAGGGCAAAGTCCCAAAATCTTGCCTTCCTAGCAAACTCAGAAGTTTCTCTCTAAGTTTCTGTTCTTTAAGCAGATAGAATTCTGGGAGTTGTGGTCCAAAACATCTGGAGTACCAAAGGTTTGCCACCACAATGACAACATGATCACCAAAGATGAAATTCCGGGAGTATGAGATTATTGGCTAATAATTGATTAATAAGTAATGGCACAAGGATACTACCATGTTCCTTTAATTTGTTTCTTTAATCTTATAAATTAGCTATAAAATACCATACAACTCAACCTAGCTTTGAGTTTGATATTGCACCTCAGGTTGCCAAACAAATTTTACACTTTAAAGTCTTGTTCTATCTAGATTAATGATCAAGATGGTGCCAGGGTAGGAGACATGGTAATTATCTGGACAAGCCCTTGCCAATGTGATATTTGAGTCAACCCGAGGTCAGCGGGGCTTAGTCTCAAGTCAACATAGGATGGAGCCACAATGGGGCAGAGAAAAGAAACTGCTTTAACTGTAACCCTATCCTTTTATCTCCCCCCTTAAAAGGGAGGACCTCTAAAACCACTCTAAACTCGCCTCTCCACAAACAGCCGCATTCTGACTACCTTTGCTACACCCAACAGCTGCCCTCGTGCCAAAAAAACATACAAACCGCACAAGCCCTCCAGAAACCCAGTTTTAAATGTTGGCGCTCCCTTTTCCCACTTTCTCCATGTTGGGCACACTCTTCCTAGCCTTATTATTATCACCACAGACCCACCACTCTCAAGAAGACTAACCCTCCCGCTCTGCCCTTCCCCTCCTTCAGGCGCCGCCAACCAAGTTTACCACGGTTGTCCCCCACGCCCCCCTCCACATCAATCCTCCAAAGCTCTCTCTTGATTGGCTACCTGCGGGCTTTCTCCCTCTCCATTGGCTTCCCTGGGAACACGGCACTCCCTCGCTCAACCTTCCCCCCCCCACACACACACACCTCCCAGCCTTCGCTGGCTTAACGCCGTGACAGACCGCTCCCTCCCTTTCCCCGCTTGTGCTAAACCTGCGGCCCCCTCCCTCGCGTCTAGAGACTCACCGTATAGTAGGAGAGCAGCCCCGCGTTGTAGTCGAGCACGAACCAGCGGTACTGCCACCCTTTCATCACGTTGGTCCATTTACTCAGCGGGCCCTCCATGATGGACGCCATCTTGGAGAGCCGGTAAAACCTGCCAAACAATCCGCTCGCGAGATCTCGGGGCGCGCGAGCAAGCGTGGGGGGGGCGGGGGGGTTGAAAAAGGGGAGGGCGGCGGAGCGTGCGCGTGCGCGTGGGTGTGCGTGCGCGCGCGCGCTCGGGTTCTGTCGGCGGGCGCCGCCTGTGGGAAGCAGCGCGAGACGAGGAGGAGCGCAACGGACTTTGCGTCAGGAAGGGCGGGGGGAGGAAACGACTAAAACAACAACAACAACAACAACAACCGCTGGATTATCAGGAGGGAGGGAATGAGGAGGGAGAAGGGCGGGGCTTAGGGAGGGACCCGAGAGGGCGGTTCGGCCCAAACGCCTGTGTGGTTCGTAGCCCACCGCAACGGATACAACGACTTGCTGTGTCTATTATTATTATTATTATTATTATTATTATTATTATTATTATTATTAAACACACAGCTATCTACGCTGGATTTTGTATGACCTATTATTATTATTATTATTATTATTATTATTATTATTATTATTATTATTATTATTATTATTATTATTATTATTATTATTATTATTATTAT
>JAHTLZ010000129.1:44612804-44636784 GCA_023846285.1 Phrynocephalus versicolor
AATGGCGATGCCACAGAGACACTGTGAGTGAGAAAGATTCTCCTACAACCTAGATTGCCAGTAACAAAGGACTGGGAGTTGTGGTCCAAAACATCTGAAGTGCTGAAGGTTTGTCACATCACCACTGGCCTATAAAGTCCTGAGAGGGGAACTGTGACAGTAAGCAATTATATGTCATGTGATTGTCTTAGTTTATATGATTGTATAATGTTGCAAATTATAGTACACAGATAGTGATTCTTAAGATTACTGAAATGTGTTTTAATGCTAACCAATTTTGTCTTTTGGTGGTACATACAAAGACTTTCAAATTGTCTACATTTGGATCTCCAAATGGGGCAGGTTGTGATTAGAAGGAATAAATGCTTCTCTGCAATTGAAAACTGACTCTGAGAGGGTTTTCCAACACTCTTAGATTACAAGAATGCATGGGAACATGGAGTACATATAACTTCTCTACTAGTTATGTTGGATCTGCAACGGAAAAGCTATATTTTCCACCTGTTTTTCTTTGTGGTATGCCTGCAGTTTACAGTGTAAAAATTCAAGATCTACTCTGAAAGATAGCAGTTATATGTAAAGAAAAAAATACTGTAATTTAAATGTATTTAACATTAGTTCTGTCCAAGTTTTAAATGGTTCATCTGTAGTATTTTTCTCAAAAATATTTCTGTTCAAAGAATCCAGATTATATTTCCAAATACATTTATTTAGTAGGAAGGTGGCATATTGATCTGTTCTGAATTAGCTCAAGACACCTGTGTCCTCGAAATCCATTTCCTTAGGGACATTCCAGGTAATTTTTGTGCTGGTCCAATTGCGTGGTCCTTTTTGATTGGTCCCAGTAGTTTAATTATGGGTTATAGCCAATGAATGGGAGGGACCGATCTTCTCAATCTTTACACCCACGTGGCATCTCTAGTAGCTTTCACTCAAGGAAACAGCAAGAGGTTTTAGAAGTGACGTGACTTAAATTTTTACTGTCCAATTTCAAGGAGCTTCCCAAAATAGTTTATTATGATTAAACTGACTTGCTTAAGTTTTTTTTTAATAGTGACTGTTTTGGGAAAGCTAGCTGGAAATGCTGATAGCTCTTCTACTGTTAAACAGAAGATGCAACATACTGTAATAAAAGAGTATTTCAGGGAAGAGTTTGAAGACGAGGGTAAGTGATAGTTTTATTTCTACCCTAGACTGAAAAGGGAATATTTACTATTGAGACTCTTTTAATCCATATGGTTTCCTGTATTCTGGGAGCCATATTTTAGTTTGATTTTATATGATGTACAGTTTAAAAAGAATTGATCACTTACTATAAAATCTCTTCTGTTTGGTATCATCTTCTGCTGACTTGTATATATGTATTTAGATATTCTTTATAAATAAAAATGAGAGAGAAGACTATAAAATCTCTTCTGTTTGGTATCATCTTCTGCTGACTTGTATATATGTATTTAGATATTCTTTATCAATAAAAATGAGAGAGAAGACTGGATTTTAGGAGCGTTTTTGAGGATAGCAGAACTCATAGAGATGACAATATACAGTTTCTGACAGATGTTAGAAAGGGAAATAGAGCGGACAGAAGGCGTTCACATGTGATGCATCAAGAAGGATCTCCAGTCTATACAGAATGCAGTCTATACAGAGCTACTATTCTCATCTGTTTAAACAAAGAAATTGGTAATACAGGCTAGGTTTCAAAGTAGAATAGAAATAGAGTTTTCAGTGTCTCTCCGGAAACATCCAAAGACTGTTGTCACTTTGACAAGTGTTTGTAAAGCTACCGGGGGGGGTTGCCTTGTCTTGTCCCCCCCCCCCATTAAGTGCATTCTTAATCACTCCTGAATAGACAGTAATTTTATTTGTAGTGTCCTATATGGAAATAAAGCCAGCGACATGAATAAATATTAGGTTCTAGTTTGATTTCGCTTTTCTTAGTGGTTTATCTTGCAGATTTATTTTTAGAAAGTGAGAGGAAATTGCATGCCATTCTTCTCCTTCCCACCATATTTTCCTTTTCTTCCAGATTATTCTTTATATTCTTGAATGTTTAGTCCTATATTCAGTTGTTTAAACATAACATAAACCAAGCAATTCACAGACATGATTCAACATGTACTAATGGTCTCTTGGGACCATGAGCAGTTGTCTCCAGCTCAAGGTAGAATTAAATGTATCCTGTTGTGATAGCTAAAAATCCTATGTAATATATGTTCTTAAGGGGCTGTCTTCAAGTTTTATTTCAAGCTTTATCAGAAATACTCAGAGGTTTGCTGCTATTGATTTACATTGCTTTAAAGATCTAAGTATCACTATGAGCACCATTATGTGTTATATCGGTGCTATAGTATAAATCTGTGTTTATAAATTTAAAAGACAATTGTCAAATCTATGTTTTTCATGTGGTTGTAAAAAGTTTGTTTTTAGCTATCACCTCACTTGTATGGTATTTCATATAACAATACTGTAATACTTTACATAATATGAAATAGGGGTTTTACTTTTTTCAACTGAAAGTTCCTTTTCTTTCTTTTTTCTTTTTCAGATGGATGGCAGAAACGATGGATACAGTCTAAACATAGAACTGATTATGGTAAATTTCGGATAGGAGCAGGAAGATTTTATGGAGATAGAGAAAAAGATAAAGGTAAGGAAATGCATTTATTTTCTCAGGAAAGTGTGAAAAATGTGGTATGTGAAAAGTGGTCTCATTACTCTGTTTCCCACAAATTAGTTACACATCTCTGGCTGGGACCAAAAACCCTTTTCAACTAGTATAACATTATCTAAGATATTTTTCTCAAAGAGAAATTGTGTGCTGCATTGTCTGTGATTTATGAAATTTCAACTTAATGTACAGTATGATACTAATGATTTGCTGTTGAAATGGGGAAAAGCCAAACATTTCATGGGATGTGCCCAAATTATCTCAACTCGCTCTTTAATCATGACCACAGTATATTTTACCTTTGCCAGTAAACTCTATGACTACTAGTCACGTATTTTAGATATGTTTTATCTAAATTTGCCTGATGACCTGGACAAGGCATTCACATGCTCTAGGGCAGGCCTGCCCAAAGTCCGGCCCAGGGGCCAAATCCGGCCCGTCAGGCCATTCTGAGTGGCCCGCGGCTGGCTGGCCCGTCCCTCCCTCCCCCTCCTTCATCCCATGTTTTTTTTAAAGAAAGTGGGTGGGACTTGCAGTGGGGTGGCAGGGTTGGGGCGCAACCGGCCCCTGACACATTCTCAGCCACCAAATCTGGCCCTCCTTACAAAAAGTTTGGGCACCCCTGCTCTAAGGCCACCATCTCCTGATCAGACTCATGCCCCTTCTGGCTCTTAAAATCAATGAGGTCAGTGGTTGAATGAGCCACTCAGATCATGAATTTCTTGACAATCCAGACCATTCTGTAAAATGCCAACATCTTAATCAATGACCTGAGCAACTACCATACAGTTGTTAATATATCATTCATGAAAAAACTTATTGAGAGGTTTGTGGCCAACCAGCTGCAGGTGTTCTTGCAGGACACTGATAGTCTGGATCCTTTTCACTCAAGATTCAGGCCACATCACAGGACTGAGACAGTTCTGACAGGCCTTACTAGATGACCTGTTAAGGAAGATGACCGGGGGAATGTGACCCTGTTGGTGCTCCTGGATCTCTGAGCCACATTTGATACCATCGACCACAGTATCCTACTGGACCAGTAGTCGGGATTTGGTATTGGAGGCCTAGCATTATTCTGGCTTCATTCCTTCCTTGACAGCTGGTGCTAGAGAGTTCAGCAGAGTCTGCAGATGTACACATCAGAGTACAATAAACATTTAACAGCAGATGTTTGTTGTTTGACTGCAATTTCTCTTTATAGGTCTGCAGACAACTCAAGACACTAAGTATTATGCTGTGTCAGCAAGATTTCGACCATTCAACAATGAAGGTCAGACCCTAGTGCTTCAGTATACAGTAAAATATGATCAACGTGTTGATTGTGGTGGTGCCTATGTTAAACTTTTTTCTGAAGATTTGAATCAAGAGATTATGAATGAAGATTCAAAATACTACATTATGTTTGGTAAGCTCTCATAAATGTTTCTTCGTCTGTGTTCAAATAATATTCACACAATAGTGTTCTGCATAGCGGGCGGGGGATTGGGTTTAGAGGTTTGAAAAACGTTTTTCTTCCATATTTCTTGAATTACTTCTCATCGCCCACTTGCCTGCCCCCCCACCCCCAAGCTCTTTGGCAGTGGAGGTTTGCCCGCCTGCCTGCCCAAGGTCCTCGGGAGTGGCAGCAAAGGCCCACCCGCCCTACCCACACTCCCCCAAGCTATTTGGTGGTGGTGGTGATGGTGGAGGCAGCCACCAAGCTCAAGATCGGTGGCAGTGGCAGCGGAGGAGGAGGCAGCCTCACGGCCCGGGAGAGCCCAACCACCCACAAGGTAAGTGCCATGGTGGGGTTCCCCGGGGTGCTGGTGGCTGCCCCTTCAATTTCCCATAGGAATGCATTGATAACCTATTAATCCTTTCCCTCTGGGATGGTTTTCACTGTATTCCAATGGGAAACCATGCCTCATAAGACTTTTTTCCTAAGACGAATTGACTCTTAGAACGAATTAAAAACATCTTACGAGGTATTACTGTATGACTTTTAGATGGACTGTTATGTAATACAGTTTGCACTGAATTTTTAGTACTACTTGTGTTATTCCACTTTTAGTTTTCCATCTATGAGTGGCTCTTTTCTTTAATATTGCTTCTTAATAATGTAACATGGCTCTTTACAATCTTTGTTCTTAGTTTTGAATTTTGTCTTTAATGTTCTTGATACGTGTCCTACATTCTTTGTCTCAAATTTGTATACTATCCTTCAGTGTTGTAAGCTGCCTTGGGTTCTTTTCAAGGAGAAAGGTGGAGTAAATTTATTTTAAATAGATAAATAAATAAATCATATTTACATAATAAAACCATTAGAATTTGGTACACAGTTTTTAAATTTCTTGTTTATTTTGCCAATTTATAAAGTTGGATAGTGGTTCTTATACTGTTTGATATGTTTATACATTATATGGAATTTATGTTAATTCATGCTAATTATGTTTTTAAAAATGCTTATTTTATGAGCCACTGCGAGCTTATGTGGTGAGAAAAAATGGATATAAACTTTTGAAATATATAATAAAATGTAGATTTCTGGAGAGAAGGAAGTATAAAACTAAAATATTTTTAACAGACAGTATCTACATTAAATCTTATTTGAAAGTGTCTTTAAATTAGGTTACTTATATTTGTTCAGGTACAAGTCTAACCCAAATAACTGGGACTTTCAAATTGTGATTGCTCTCTTTTAGGTCCAGATATATGTGGTGAAGACAAAAAGATAGTTCAAGTTATCTTTAACTATAAAGATGACTACTACCTGATTAAAAAAAACATCACATGTGAGGTATAATTAGTGTTGTCTTGATATCTGGTAGAAAATATTGCTATCTAAAATTGCATGTTTTTGTAAAGGTTTTCTTGTCTCTTTATAATTCTGTTTTCCATATGCAAGGATCAATGAAAACCCTTTTATAAATATCTGAATCAAATAGTGTATTGTTAATTAATTTAACACTCAACAGACTTTTGTAGGTTACAGCCAGCTTCAGATGCTTGAAGCTGAGAGCAAGCTATGTAGCAAACCACAACACTTATGACTTACTGTAATTGGTTCATCATCATCCATGGTCATAAAACATTCAGTCACCAGTCAAGCTCTACTGACTATTGCAGTCCATGTTAAAATTCTGAGCCTTTCCACTACCATCTTCTGCAAGTGTATACAGGTTCAGCTGAGCTTGCTGCAGAATTTAGATTCCCTCCATTTTTAATACAGAGCTCACTCAGCACTCTCATATTTGCTTTGTCTCCTGTGTTTCATAAGAGACTAAGAGGATGTGAAACAGTTTCATGTGCTAATAAAGTGCTCACGAAACTGGCAGATTTAGTAGTCATAAAACGAAAACTCCAGGTGGTAAAACTGAGGCTTGGGCATTAGTGGGGACATTGAATAACACTGGAGTGGTTGTAAAAGAGGGAGGGAGGTGTCATAAAATAAGTTGGCATACTTCAAGGGTCTACTGTATAATAAGATAGCAAGATGCTTCTTTTCAATAATCTTCATTTTAAAGATGGATGTAGTCTTTATACAACTGCACTGAAAAAAATAGGGTAATAATCAGTTATTTGGTTAGACTGTGGTCTTATACATACTTGGAAGATAGTTAATCTCATTGAAATCAATGTTGCTTAATTTTCAAAAAATTAGGGAAAGGTTGTGTGGTCCTTAAAATTACAGAGATGCAGGCTTGGTTAGACCATCGAAAAACTGAACACACAAGCTTGCTTTGGGTTTGGGTTTTTTTTTACTTTTGATTTTTTACTTTTATTAATTGATTGATTGCTTTTGTGTTTGTTTAATTCTGACTAAACATTATTAGAATCACATCTAATCTTTAAAATGAAAGAATGCTCAGGTTTTTTTAGGTCACTGGTGGAAAATTTCCCACTCTTCAGATGTTGATGGACTACTATTGGTCAGGTTGTCTACGGCTGATGGGAACGTGGAGTTCAGCAACATGGGTGTGGGTGTGTGTCAGACTCTTTAACCCTGCTTTAAGACTTAGTTAAATAACTGGATACCAGATAAATTCAGAGTCCAACTTGATAATAACTGAGTATTAGGGTTGCAGCTTTTGCCAGCTAAATACCATACATTTCCTTATTAACATATACTGATGATGCATCAAAATACATTACTGTAGTTTGAAAAAGCACTCTGGTGAAATAGAATCTTTTAGTTTACATGAATTTCACCAGCCAGAAATCACCATTTAAAACATTAAAAAATATTTCTTGGTTAACCAGTAATGTTTTCTTTTTTCTTTTTCTTTCTGTTGAGACCGATGACTTTACCCATCTATATACTCTAATAGTACGTCCAGATTTAACATATGAAGTGAAGATTGACAATTATGTGGCCGAGGCTGGTCACTTAGAAGATGACTGGGATTTCCTGCCTCCGAGGAAGATAGTTGATCCCAATATGCCCAAACCTGAAGACTGGGATGAGAGGGAAACTATTGAAGATCCAATGGACAAGAAACCAGATGTAAATTTCACACTGAATTATATTCACACTGGAGAGGCTTCACACTATCCTTGTCAATACTTGGTGTCTTATAAGTCACATTTTATGCACTTGACTAGTGGTTTTTTATTAGCCACACTAGAACCAGTACAACTATATTTCCAATTCCAGAACTGGTTACAACAGAGGTCTCCTACCCATCGTTCCTTTTATTTTATTCCAGCTGTTAAATAAATTTAAACAGTACTTATTTTAATCAATTTCACAGTGGTAGTTCAGCTGACAGAAGAACTCGGGATACTTAAGATTTGCTAGTCTGTCATGGATATCAGGATAAAAAGTCTTAAACTTATTACCAGATTTAATAAGATTTTAGTATTCTCTGTTTGATATAATTTTTAAATAGAAGAATACAAAAGGCTCATTAAAAATCTTTTGCCACCTCTTTCCTCCTGTTCCCTCTATTTATTGTTTCTCAACTGGAACAAAGGGAAGAGCTATTTAGATTGATTCATATATTTTTATTCTTAATCACAAAAGTTAAAAGTTTTATATCCAAATCCTGATATAATCTGGAGGGGGGTGGGGAATACTTGCACAGAATAAGAATTTTCATTCTAATTTAGAGCAATTCTATAATGGCCAGTGCTGGTTTCTGATTCCTACTTCATACCTTTTTCAGAGTTGAAAGGCTGCCTCCCTCTTAAAAGTACGAAGGTAAAATCAATGAAAACAAAGGAAGAGAAAAGTGATCTTGTCCCATCTTTTTATGTGTCATTAAGACAGTTAATTTGAATCACGTTATATTCCAAATTCAACAGCACATTGCATGAAGAAGAGACTTCTGGAAATAGGAAATCCACAGTTATGGAACTTTCATATTCTGGGCAATAGAAAGATTTGGTTTAGGCAGGTTCTGTAGATACCTGTTCTGAATAATATTTTTAAATAATAAAAATTTCATCCTGCATTTAGGAGGCTTAACATTTTTGAAAAACAAGATTACAAAGGCATTTAACAAAACATGGGCTCTTGTGGGGTATATATGCATGTGATATGTGGCAAAATTCAAAAACTTGCATTAAAATATACAGTGGCTGTAAATGTATGGAGTTACCAAAGCATTTGCCCTCTCTGTCTTGTTAAAGATTAGATTGCACTATTCTGAAAATTCAAAGATTTGGATCCACATCAGATCACTATGCCAACAAGTCTATGATAGCTTAAATTTGATATCTGACCAATGCTGTGTTTAAAATTTAACAGAAATAGGTACTGGTTGAATTAAATGTAACTACAAATTTATTATTTTTAAACCATAGAACAGAATGGAAAACAAGCACTGGATTATTATATAGGTACCCACCAGCCAACTGTGTTATGAAATGTGCATCTAAAAAAAAATGCTGTTTAATTCTCTTTCCTGTTAAAACACATCTTCCAGTTGAAAGTCTTAATTGAACATCTTGAAAAATATTGTTTTAGGATTGGGATCAGCCAGAAAGAATTCCCGATCCAAATGTGACAAAGCCTTATGACTGGGATGAAGAGATGGATGGGGAATGGGCACCACCACTGATTCCCAACCCTACATACAGAGTAAGAAGAGAATATACATTTATGTAATAAATACAAGGGTTAGTCACAAAGACATTCAACATTGAGACACAGTATTTCAAACACTAGTAAAAATAGAGCAAACCCCAAACTTTGGTAGTTTATTTGTTCTTTAAAGCACCTGAAAGTCATGACAGAGGTCTAGATTTCAGTATTTTACTCTGATGTATCTATCTCCTTTCCAAATCATCTTCAATGTACCCCCTTGGCCTTATGCCTCCTTCTTCTTTTCCTTTGTCTATTATTCATTTATGTTTACTTTTAAACTTTTGTTTCCCTTGCTTCATTTCTGAGTGACACTCCTTAGTCTCTTGCTCTTAAAAACCACCTCTTGACTGTATATAAGGGGTAGACAATTTTGGTACCATCTCGGGTGCTCTCCATGGTTCACACCAGGTCTGAAAATTTCCAAAATACAGTATGAAACTATCAATGCAAGCAGCAATTGGATGTCTAGTGAATATCTTGATATTTGTTTTACTTCAGTAACTTGGGGCACCTTGCAACTAAACGACTATTCTCCAGAAATGGGGCAGGAGCACTTTCCCCCCCAATAACAATGAAATGAGTTTTTCAAGTCAGGAGGTTTGAAATAATTTAAGTATAAACCAATGTTGTTGGCTGTTGTTTACACTGAAGTGTCTCTTGGTACTGTCACTGCAAAACACCTGTACTCAAAATTATAAATAACATATCACTATCTTCAGTATGGTTAAAAACATTAGTGGATTCTCATATATATTTTAGTGTACATATATATGCATGTGGTTGAAAGTAGATTACTACGTATTCATTGTTATTTCACTGGATCTCAGATTCATGATGGCTGATGAACATCTTGATTAAATTGGGTTTGAAAGTAGTATTCAAATTTGCCTCACATTTTCTTTTTTAGGGCATTTGGAAGCCTCGTATAATTAAAAACCCTAATTATCGAGGCAAATGGGTACAACCAGAAGTAGACAATCCAGAATATACACCAGATCCTAATCTTTACAAATATTTTAACATTAGTGTCATTGGAATAGAAATTTTACAGGTATGTATTCTTTGCAGTTCAAATAACTCACTCTTTAGTAAGAAGCATAACCCTAATACATTGTGAACTGTTATCCTTCATTAATAAGGTAGAAGACCAGGCCCATTTTCTCATTTAATTCGTTCCTTCATCATGGAGAACAAAAACATCAAGCAGCTCATTAATTTTTAAGGTATATCATTCCACACTTACAGCATTTGTGATTAATTAAACATTATTATAAGCAGCCTTTGGCATGCATATATTGTTCCAATCACAAAACTGGATCCCTGTGCATGAATGTTAGCGAATATGTTTGTGAGTGATCTTCTAGTATGCTTTCCTCAAATTTAGAACAGTGGGATATTGTGTAGGGCCCAGTATCATTCTATACAGAGCTGCTGAGTGCAACCTTGAGAACAAAGAATGTGATTACAAGTGCACTTTTGGAGCTATTGCTCACACCATACTCCCAGCATTTATATTGTAGCTACACTGATCAATCACACCACGTTTGTAATGCAAAACTATGATTTTCATTGTGATTCTTTTTTTTAAAGAGCTAGATGGACTATGCTTCTCAAATTAATTTAGGACTGAGAAACCAAGCTATGTTTGCAAGCCATTAAATCTTACTTTGCATTTTTTCTTGAATTCCAATAGGGAAAGTCTGGTACAATCTTTGATAATTTTCTGATCACAAATGATGAAAAATATGCTGAAGATGCTGGAAATGAAATGTGGGGTGTCACATATGTAAGTAACTGCATAATATTTTTGAAAAAGAAAATTCACTAGTATAGTTAGGAGATAATAATCACTTACACTTCTCATATCACAGGTGGCCTCTGAGATCTTAGAGGTGTCCCCTGGTATATTTGCCTCTGAACAAAAACAGCACTAAACAAGATTGTCACACTTTGTTCCCCTTGTTCAAGCTGTGAGTGCATATGCTTATGTGACCAAAACAACTCGTTGGCTCCATGTGACTGTGTCCACTTTGCAGCGTTGATGTTGCTACGTGCCATCAAGTCACCCTTGAATGGGCAATCTCCAAAATGACCTGTCCACAGCAGCTCTGCTCAACTCTTGCATACATCTGCGGTCATGATTCTGCTCTTCTTGATGTTCAGCTGCAGACATTTTCACTAAAAGGCATCTCAAGTAATTGTTGCTTTCTGCCAGTAAGATGGTATCACCTGCGTTTCTTAAATTATTCAAGTTTCTTCCACTAATTTTTACTCTTTCATCTTTCCATATGATATGTTCTGTATGCAGACTGAACAGATAAATTATTTATTTATTCAACTGGCAACAAAGGCCACTCCGGGCAGTTTACAGAGTTAAACAAGATGTACAACCACTAAACATAATAATATATTAAAAATACAATATAAAACAAAATAACAACACTAACTCAGTCGAAATCAAGAAGAGCAGAGAGAGACCAGAATAGACAAGAAGGAAATGAGCAGCGAGACATAACGGGAGGAACTAAGATAAGGGGATGAAATGTACCCTTGTCTGACCCCTTTGCCTATAGGAAGCCATATTCTGCCCTAACAGAAGCTTTTTGTCCATTGCATCAAGAAAATAAAGTGAATGCTGAGGCATGTTCATTTATTTCATAAAAAATCCCATTGTTTTTCATAATCTACACAGTCAAAGGCATAAAGCATAGAGTGATTTTCTTCTAAAACTCTGGTGTGCTCCAGTAGCCAGCAAATATTTGCAATGTGATCTCGAGTGCCTCTTCTTGAAATCCAGCTTGAAGAAGAAAGGAGATAACAAGGAGATACCAGTAACTAGAGAACAATTGCTTTAATTTCCCATGCAAGCAAAGTGATGCTCAGGGTGCTGCAACAAATACTTTTATCTTATATGAAGCAAGAAGTGCATGGTGTTCAAGGCAATTCACAGTTTTACCCTTATTTAGTGTTTTCCTAGCTTTTATATTAATAATCTTAGACCTGTAAAGCTGGAAGCTACCCTATGGATTGGGTCCAGCCCCTATTGAGGAGGCATAGTGGGGATTCAAACGCCCAACTTCTGGCTCTTCAACCCGAGTTCTAAACCACTGAGCAATCCAGCCATTACACTGTTATCCTGATTTTCCATTTTAGAAGGTTGACATACATGCATTTCCCAATGTTTAATTACTAATAGGAGATGGCTAGATAGTTCAGCTAATTAGGTTTCCGACTGTGGAGCCAAAAGGTTGGGTTTTTAATTCCTCACTATGTATCCCAATAGAAATGTTAGCCTATATAGCCTTGAGCAAGCTGCTCAGTCTCATGATGCACTCAGAGGAGAAGAGTAAACTTCGGAGTGCTACCTAGAAAACCCTAGAAAGGGTCACCACATGTCAGAATTGATTGGGCATAATATAGGTATTATTGATTACTAATAGAAGGAACTTAAAACATAAATTTTAAATTTGAATTCCTCATTCCTCATATAGTTATTTTGGTCCCACCCACCACTGGAATTCAGCCCCTGAAAATGTATTTGATTTTGAATTCAACCGATAGGCTGAACAAAGTGACCCTCCCTAAATGCAAATAGTAAATAAGCGTAAGCAAGTATTAACACTTGCACAAATTCACTGTTAATTGGAAGAGGTAGCTAAATACACTGGCCAAAATCCAATTTTCTAAAAGCAAAGTGGAAAGGTAGTTGAGCACATGTTCTCCTACTCCTGCATGTTCCTCTGTGTGTGGCTCTTCTTCCCTTCCTTCAGAGATAAGTGGGGGCACTTACATAATTGCCCTTTCACTCCAGGGTTAGGCAATAGGATGTTGGCCTCTGCAATGATGTTTTAGAAATAAAGAGTAGTTTGGTTTGACTCTACACACCTAAACAGTTGCCATGTTCCACAAAGGACACACTGTCCTCATGTAAAGTCACAAATGCAGTGACTTTATTTACAGATAGTTCACACAAATTGCACATACCATAATTGACCGGTGCAGCATTTCATTTCTCCTTTTTTGTGTAGTCTTCACTGTGATGTGAGAGTGACAGATGAAGATGATTTCAGGTTTTAAATTAAATGTGTGTTTGGAAAGTAAACATGACATGAATTTTGTATATACTAAAAGTTTGCTCATTGACACTTGTTCTTTTTAATCACGTATTTGTTTTGATTAACAGGAGAGAGAATGGAAAAGAAGGGAGAGGCAAGATGTCGTGTATAACAAAATTAATGAAAAAGAGGAAAAAAAGGGAAAGGAGAGCAAGAAAGAAAAGAAGGGAAAGGATCTCAATGTTAAAGATGAACTCTAACCAACAAAAATTGTTGCATAAGTACTGTCACTCAGTACGCTCATCAGCTGTTCTTTGGTCAGAAATAGTTCAACTTGGAAATATTTTTAAAATATATGTTATTAGAATTTTAAAATACAATAAAATGTCCTGATAAGTGAATTTTATAAACAAACATACAGTACTAGTAAAGCTGGAACGGAAGCATTTGCCTCTTTTAAAGAAAAGTCTGCTCAGACTCTGTCTTGATTGCAAAGGAAATTCTGGATCTTTTGTCATTGGCAGGTTTGATAGTGTGCCAGTGTCAGCATGCAGCCCCTCGGTGGGTTTTGGGAGTTATGTGGCCAAGTCTATTCCAGAGGTTGCTCATCCCTAATATGAGTGAATGCAACTTGGATAATGCAAGTACTGTATGTAGAAAAGTTAAGTCCAATAGCTCAACACAGAGCAAGGCTTTGGATTCAGTGGTTTTATAGGTCCCTTCCAACTCCATTATGTTAAAATGCTATGAGTCAAAAATTGCATTCCATGATATATATAAAGTAGAAGTGGATTGAAACAGCTGGCAATCAAACTGGAATTAATATTTTATTCTAAACTTAATACTGTGCTTCATCTGCTTTGTTGACAGAGAGCTAATCTCCAAGAATAAATAGTAATTTTCAGCTTTGAGCCATTGATATTGCAGGAATACATGTGAGATTGCTATGGTGTCATATAAGTGCCCACCATAATTTAAAAGTCAAGCTACATAGTCCATATAGGATTATGTGTTATGCCAGAAAATAAAACAATTTTCCAAATGGTCTATCAAGTGTTGACAAGATTGTACTATTTCAACAGAGCATCAAGACCAGCATTTATGTGATTGATTTGTCATCTAGATGTGCTTGTCAATCCTAAACTGTGTTTCTCACTACGGAGGTTTACAGACTTGAGTGCCCAGACACTTTTGTTTATTGCACCTAACCACTGGCACTGTTGGCTGAGTCAGGTTGCACCTGAAAGAAAATAGTTTAAAAAAAATTTCAGCTGTGGTCTCAGCTCTATTAAAGTAAGGAGCTTCTAGCTTCTCAAGTAGTAATAATATATTATGACATTGGTCACTTAAATCTGAAGCCCCATCTATAAATCCGGTTTCATGTAGATACCGGTTAATGTGACTGGAACACAAACCAGGGTCACTTCAAATCCTGAAAAATCAAGACCAACTTTCACATACAAAGGAATATAGAAAGCTGGCTTACAGTGGCTGAAACCCTGGTGCTTAGTGTATAAGCTGCATTAGAATAATCAAGGGGGATTTGCTGAACATAGTAAGTTACAACTAGAACAGGCCCCGTTGAATAAACTGACATTTCAAGGTTACAAGGGATTGTGTCTCTCCCTTTAACCAGCTCCAGGCACCAGTCTGCCTTCAGCATCTTGGACCCACTTAAGTTTCCCAGCACTTCTCACAAAGAGTGCATTACAGTAATCCAGGCAGAATGCAACTCAGAGACATGTCATTAGTCATATCATAGGGCCTTTTTACACGACCCCTAAGATCCGCTGGTCCCTTAAATTCGGACCAGAGATCTTGGGGGTTCATCGCTCTTCCTTCCTCCCCACCACTCCGCACTTCCTTGCTTCTGTCTGAGTGAGGGGAGGGAGGGAAAAAAAGCCTTTAAAAGGGACAAAAGAATAAAGCCTTACCTCCGGTGCCGGTGGAAAATGCTCCGAGCCCTGGTCACTTCCAGGTTCCTCTTAAAGGGGCGGGAGGCAAAAAAAAAAAGCGAGGAGAGCTCAGCACTCACTATTGTTGCACCGCATCAAATAATTTTCACCTCCAGAGAGCAGGTACTTGAAAGGTGCGCTGGGTCGCGCTTAGGTGGGCGGGGTCGCACTTAATTTTCTGTTAGCTCCGGAGCTGTTGGGGAAACATTTTTTAGCTCCGGAGCTGGGAGCCATTTGCAGCGGAGCTTAGGGGTCGTGTATAAACGCCCATAGAGATAGTCATCTCTATCTGGCGCATTAGTTTAGGTTTTGGCCACCACCAGGACTTGGCTCAGCAATGAGTCTTGATCTGAAGTATCCCCACCCTGTAAACCTGAATCTTCAGGAACACCTCTGTCTTGCCTGAATTAGGCTTCGGGTTTATCATCCATAGGCAGTCTGTTACTGACAGCAGACTTATGTGTAGAACTACAATGGCTTACTTGGATTTAAAGGGTGACTACCTAGACATTTCTTCCACTGTTGGTCTACTCTAGTTCACTCCATTTGCCAGTGACCAGATGACGTACAGTAATTGCCACCTGTCCCTACAGTATTCTTGCCTTTAACCTTTTTGGATCTGTGTCAGGGGCTACTGATTTTTAGGTGCAGGTAGGATCACTCCATTTTGGTTTGTTTAATACAGGCATGTCCAAACTTCGGCCCTCCTGATGTTTTGAACCACAACTACCAGAATTCTAAGCTTAGATTGCCAATGACAAAGGATTGTGGGAGTTGTGGTCCAAAACATCTGGAGGGCCAAAGTTTGGACATGCCTGGTTTAATACATTACCTTTGTAAACAGAATACAGTAACTGCAACCCAAGTGCATTCAGAAATATTTAGGTACATTATGGGAAGGAGTAAAACACATTTGTGTACTTGATTTCTGCTAATACCACACAAAATAAAGTTTCTGAATAAAATTTGTAAAACTAATTCCCTGACAGGGCAAACGGGTACATTTACCAGGGACAGACAGTGGAAACTAGTATCCTTGAAGAACACAGCACTTGGAACAAAAGAACAACAGAAGAACAATGTGAACTGATACACACAAACAAAAGAATGTGGTTGGCCCAGAATTTGACTCCACAAAAATTCCCCTTAAAAAATCTAGTCATATATGAAATCAGTAATCTCAGAACTAATCAAAAATTCTACTTAAAAGCACTTTCAGTTGTGATGAATCCCAACTCATTTTTAACAACATCTAATATTTCCTAGCTTGTGCCTCTATGAGTAAGAATAGATCAGTGTTAGCTGATACAATAGATTTTACTCAAGCACAACATGATGTATGCCCATAGCCTTTTAATGAAATTTATGAAGATCCAGATTAAAAAAAACTAACCAGAAAAAAAGCATATCCACAATTTTTTTCAAAAGACAAATACACAAATATATATTTTATTTAAGATATTTTTATCACACTTCTCTTTAAAAAGGACCTAGGAATACATCCCAGGAGTCTGGCAATTATTATACTGTATACTAATTATATACCTTAAACAATCATACAGAATATGTCTTTTGCATCCAGATGTAATTATGTTTGTTTCCTGTATAGTTCTCCCAAGTGTTTTAATAGTCAAACTTATTTCTGGTTTCAAAACAAATGCGTGACTAACCAAATAATTAAACAACATACAAAAATACAGAGTTTCATATCTCTCCCACCCTGGGATCAGTACAAAGAAATACAAAAATTGTACTATGCTGACAAATAAAGCACTTTGAAAATAGTCTGTCCTATTTTGTCACCCTTGGGATCAAGGTGAACAATTTGAGAACAGGGATTATGCCTAAAATAACTGGGTTAGGAACTTAGTGCAACGGTAGTCACCAGATATGGTGGCCTACAACTTCCCCCATGGCATACCTTGATTTTCCTAATATTTTGGAACTTTGTTACTTTCATTTGTAATTATTAAAGCAATTCCACATATTAGGATTATGAATAACTGAACAAAGTAATGAAGGGAACAGCACTCTGGTTCAAATGTGAGCAGAGAAATTACTGTTTAAAATCCAATCTCATACAACCCAAAAACATGAAGGTTACCTACTTTCACTGTGCTATGGAATACACAAATAAAGGAAAAGTAGGGCAAGAGCATAAGTGTTCATTGCCTATGAAACCAATTTTGTATGCAGTGTGAAAGAATGGAAATAATCCTCTGAGCAGCATTTTCCACTGTTGCCCAAACTGTCTACCATCTGAAAACTGGTGGGCACATGGACAACCAAAACAGAGGTGGCAGGACACTTATCAATAAGGACATGCAAATCACTGTACTATAACACCATGAAGACATGGTTGATTGGGCAAAGTGTTGTTTCAGGACCCAAAAAGCAGACCCTTATTTGTGGGAAGACACTAGGAAAAAGAAATAGAAATGACGTACAGTACTGTACTTGAGATTGCATTGAGCACAAACTGATTTTTCAGTTCTGAATCAACATAATAACAGTAATAATATGTCACCAAGTTGATTCTAACTTGCTGTGATCCCTTCCAGGGTTGTTGAAGTATATGGTAAAGTACAGTGGACCCTCATATAACAAACGGTTTGTATAACATAAAATCTGTACAACATAAAAAATTCCAGAGATGGGGGAACTTTGCTTAACAGAATCTTCTATGGAGCAAATCCATACAACATAAAAATGGTTGAAGTTAGGGATTACTCAGTTTTCAATGCATTCCTATGGGAACTTTGTATAAAGGAAAATGTGCTTAACATAATTTCATTTGGAATGAATTAATTCCTTTATACAAGGTACCACTGTACTCAGAAGTGGGTGACCATTCCCTTCTGGTGGCACCGTGGGCTGCTTGTTCAAGGCTACAAAGGCTGGCTGTTTGTAGCCCTGGGGTATTGAATTGCTGACCTGTAGCTTGGCAACTCAGAGAGTTAGTGCTGATAAGGGACTGTTTCCCACTAGTCTAGCTTGTGGTGGCCATGTGTCCTATTTTAGGGAGGACAGTCCTCTGTTTGAAAAGCTGCCAGAGAATGACCCTCTTTTTAAAGGTATCCTTCATTTCAAAAGATATGCAGTAAAGAACCACCAGGAGACAAATCAGAGAGAGACCTTGAAGCTATCCATCCATAGCAAACAGCACCTGGACAGCAGAAGATGAGTCGCCTTATTAAGCCAAGGCTCCTCACTGGCATGAAATGCAGTGTAACTCTCCTTGTGTTTAATTTATATTTTGCATCTGTATGCATAAATTTGCATGTGCAAGACCCAGTAAACACCAAAAATGTACATTGGTTTATGTAAGTATAAGATATACTGTACTGTAAAGAGCTGAAACTCAACTCCACTATCTTGTCATAAGGAAAAAACTAACTGTCCAGGTAATAAAGTAAACCAGGCTAAGATTCGATCATCCCCAGACAATATGGAAGCGCTCTTGAACTTAATTTTGGGCTTATTTGTGAGGAAATGTGCATCGGTTGTGCTCTTAAATGCTAGAAATGATTGAGAAACAGAAGTACAGCATGTGAAATACCACAGGGAAAGGTATAGGATAATTCAGGATACAGTACAGTGGACCCTTGTGTAACAAATAGTTTGTATAACATAAAATCTGTACAACATAAAAAATTCCGGAGATAGGGGAAATTTGCTTAACATAATTTCCTATGGGGCAAATCCATACAACATAAAAATGGTTGGGATTAGGGATTACTGTTTTCAATGCATTCCTATGGGTAATTTGTATAAAGGAAAATTTGCTTAACATAATTTCATTTGGAACGAATTAATTCATTTATACAAGGTACCACTGTAATTTGTTTTGGACTTAAAAGGTTCGGTTGTGGGGAGGACACGACTGGGGGTTTTCTGCTGCCTAATACTGTTGCTGTTGCTAGGACAGCTCCTGAACCTTGCCGTTTGGGAGCTCTGCCTGTAGCTATGCCTACTTCGAGAGTAAAAGTTGCATTTCAAATTAGGGGAATCATTTCGAGTTCGGCGCACCAAACAAAGCCTAGAAGAGAGGAAGAGAAGCCAGTCCAAGGAGCTCCCAGGAAACAACAACCTGTATTTTTTTTGTTTCCCAGGAAACAACAACCCGGCGTCTCGTCTTCCCAAGGGGCACCGGCGGCTGCTCCGAATTCGGTCCAGACTAGAGCGAGCGTGCGTCGCTCCCGAGGCCGCCTTCAGCCGTCGACAGGGGGCTCCGGTCGAGAAGCGCGGCGGCGGCCGAGGGCGATCCAGCGCCGGGCTTTGCCGCGTCGCGCGAAGGCGGGGCCTGTTCGGGGCGGCTCGGGAAGTTGCTGAAGTTGGGCAGAGAGAGCGAGCGAGCGAGGGAGGGAGACCGGGGCAACCCGCGCCTTCCCGTTGGGCGAGTGGGCCTTTCCGGGCGCTTTCCTTCTCCTCCTTCCTGGGCGTCCGGGGCATGATGGAAGCAGCATGGCCACGCATTTCTCCTTGACCCAGGTAACGTTACGGGAAGAGCGGGGCAGCTCCAGTCAGGGGAGCCCCCACCCCCGGGGGGGGGCTGAAAAAAGGCAGGCGGGCAGGCGGGCAGCCAACAAACGGCGCCGGCCTCCTCCCGCCAGTATAGGGAGTGCCGGGGGGGGTGTCTCTTCTCCCGCCCTCGCCCGGGACCTGGAAGCCTCCTGGGCAGCCCCCTTGCCCTCTTCTCGCCCCCCTCCCACTTTCAGCCCCACCCCACCCCCCTCCGCTTCCGCCCGGCCCTTTCCCTTCGGCTACTCTTGCCTTCGTCGTTTTTCTCCCCAGCTCATTTCTTCTCCCAGGGCGCACGGCTTCTCTCGGCCCAGCCCTGCCCAAACCCGTCCCTCGTAGCTCCCACCCTCGCCGCCGCCGCCGCTCCTTCCTGTCCGGAGACTCCCCCGGGGGTCCCGGCCCGGGGCGAGCCGTTCTTCCGCCGTGGGGCCCCGGCGGGCGGGCGGGCGGGTGCATGCAAGCGCCTGGGGCGGCTGCTGCTGCCTCCTCCTCTCTTCCAAGCCGGTCTGCCCGCCTCTCTGCTGAAACTCACGCTGCTGCTACAAATATGTCCCGAAAGTGGCCCTCCGGGAAACTTTGCGGTCGCCCCGCGATCCCAACACGGACCCCCCCCCCGTTCTCGTCTGGTATTGAGATTGTTATGGTTCTTTCCTTGCCGGGCTTTTCTGAAATCCCCGAGCCATTCTTATGTTCTAGCCTGTCAAATTTCTGTGCCTTTTTTGATTTCAGTTATTTATTATATCAAAGGCACTCGCTTCGGGCCGAAAGTTCTCTGACATACCCTTATCCCTCTTTTGTGGTCCCTGTTTGCGAACCGTGACCTCCCTTTGCCGCCCCACCGCTGTTGAAGAGGTGTATAACTCTTCCAAGTTGCTGTGTTCTTGCTCTCTGATTCTCTGTGGTGCGGTTTGTCTCGATCTCGAGTTCCGCCAGCACTTCTCCTTTTGCTTCCCAAAATAGTTTATAGGTGTGTTAAATAGCGAGCAGGTCAGGTCGAATAAAGCTGTGTTTATATTATAAAGGCTTGTGCTCATGACAGGGAGAGTAACTCATCTTTCTGGTTTTCAGCAGCATAATGGTAAGCCACCTAAAAGCCAACTTCAGCGTTGGTCAAATCTGGATGTAGCACAGAGCATTTGAAGGCAGGGTTGGGGAAAACCACTTGGGTGCTCTTAACATAAACACCATATGTGTAGAAACTAGTCAACAGATTCCTGTGCAAGTACATTGCAAGATCCTTGTTTTGGGAAATGAAGATGCAAAGTCTTGGTTACCTCCTTTAATGCAAATTAGTCTTATATGTATAAACAGGAAGCACAATCATCATAACTCCTGTAGGTGTTGGGTTTTCATGTTCTGTTCATTATCCTGTGTTCAGTTGTGTTGTTGGTGTGTTGGAAGAGGAATTAAGTACTGTACTACTTCATTCCCTTTCTGTACTGGTTAAATGAGAGGGCACTGACTCAGCTGAAAATTATTTTTAAAAACTAGTAATAGCAGTGTGTCAGCAAACTTAACATATACTGAAAATGTGAAGTTTGAGGCTGCAGTGCAGACCTATACATGCAGACTGGTTAAGAGGAATTCCATTCCAAGTTAATACAGATAATCATCTCACTTCCTTCTGACCTCAAAGTTCCCCTCTCCATATGTTTGTTAATGCTTGGGCCATCAAGTTGAAACTAACATGTAGCAAACATGATAGGACTTTCAAGGTACAGTACTTGTAAGTGTTGGAATTTAAGAAGCGACTTCACCAGGTCCACAACCCCAGTAAGCTTCTATAGCTGAGCTGGGATTCGAACACAGTGCTCTTTTATCCTAGTTGTTGTTTCAATTTATATATACTGCCCCATAGTGCCAGAGCACTCTCTCTGCAATTTGCAGCATAATAATGCAAACAACACTTTGCCTCCCAGAAAACTGGGTATTCATTTTTACCAATTCCATCCACTACATCACACTGAGTATCTTCCGTATGGTTATAAAATGGTAAATCAGGTAGGAACACTTAATGTATATGATAAGGCTGACTAGAGTTCACTGGAACATTTGAAATAATTGTCTACTGCCAGAGAGGTATTTACCAACAATTTTGTGACTTGTCATTGTTGATAATAGTCGCTGTTTTTCTTGTTTTTAATGGTACTCTGATCTCATTATCTGTACAGTAATTCCAACCATGTTACCTTTGTGTACCTGAAATTCTGAATAACACTATTGTATGTGGTTTCATGATGGACTTGGCTATATAGTCTATGAAATCATATACAATACAGTGACCCCCCACCTATCATGGGGGTTAGGGACCCGACATGACCCACGATAATTGAAAATCCGCAATATGCGGATGCAGGTCGGGTCAGGCCTGGGGGGTCTCGCTGGGGGCCCTTGTTCCTACCCCCAGCGTGGTGCTCGCCTGAACGGGCCTGCAAGGGCTTTTCCCGGCCTTCTGGAGACCTCAAAAGAGTCTCCCTGCAAACTGGAAGTGACTTCCAGTAAACCAGAAATGACTTCTAGATTGCCGGAAATCATTTCTGAGGCCTCCAACAGGCCTAGAAAGGACCTCACAGGGAAGCCATTTTTGGGCCTCCAGAAGGCCCGGGAAAGCCTTTGCAGACCCGTTTGGGGCAGTGCCACTCCTGGGGTAAGTACTGGAGGCTTGAAACAGCCCCCCCCCCCCTTACCACAGTGGGACCGCAGTATATGAACCGTGAACAGGCAGGGTACCACTGTAGTGTGTTTTTTTTACTTCATATGTCATAAAGCAGTGTCAGTGTGACAGAATAACACCCTCTAGATTAGCTGCTACAATAAATTTGCTAGTCTTCACAGTACAGTAAGATTACGGTAATGTTAATAAATTTGAGTGTGGCTGATACTTAGTTGGTACTCTTGGTTCAGTTCAGAGAAACTAAAGTCCAGTTCAAACTGGCTTCTGCTTCTGGTTTGGAAGTGAAGAATGCTCTGCACCTAATGTAGATTACCTCTGTTTGCCCCTATAAATTCTGATTTTGCAAACAAAGAGGTACATGAGGAAATAAGGGAACATACGAAACAGATATTTGTTTTCAGTAGTCAACCTGCTGTAATTATAGCATCTGAGTTATGGCTTTTGTTTAAAGTTGAATAAAATTCCTTAAGCTTGCTACAAGGGATCTAATGTGAATGGAATAGCTAGAATGCTGAATATAGATCTAGAAATTCCAGGTTAGGGGCTTTGTCTAGTTTTACCTTAATTCAGTGCTCACCAGATACCATAAATTTAATTAAAATAGTTTAAATGTACATTTATTTCCAGAAAAATTGAATTTTCTAAACATATCAGAACTGCATTTATACAATTTTTGCTACATTTAGGTGTTAGTTGAGTTCTCTGGACATTTGTTTTCATATCAGAAAATATGTGTTTAAATAGCCTTCTCTCTCTCTTTAATGTGTCAACCCCAAACCTTACTTAATTCACAGAACTGTTATGTTAAAGAACTGTTCTAAACTCCTCTGAAGATTGATAGGTTATGTTAAAGCACTATAAAAGTAGCATAATATTAATTAGTAATTGCATAATCACACCCTTGAAAGTCTGTATGAAACTGGTAGATTTCAACTGTTCAGTCCTAGTTCTAAGCTAGATGTTGCTGGTCACTTTATTTTTAAAATAGTGTATTCAGTGGTGACTGAAGATCCAAATTTAGAATGCATACAGTACACCACCAGGCTGCCCTAAAGCATCAATGAAAGAATATTGCAGTGGGAGGTTACCTGAAACCCCTAGTTATCCAAATTACACACTCTATGTAGAGGCAAGGGACATATAATTTGTAGCTTCCAAAACTGTTTTTGATAAAGCTTTTGTGTAACATTTTTAGTATAATGTTATTCTTTAATAATTGAATAATTTGCTGTTTTTAGCTTTTTAACATTGTGTTTTAATGACGTGAGCCACACTGGGTCCTTTTTAAGGAGAAAGGTAGATAAAATGTTTTAAATAAATTAAAATACTGTAATAATTTTTTTCCTAAAGGAAGTTAAACAAACAGATAAGTAAACACAAGCCTTTCAAAGGTTTGTGCTAGGTTTGGCCATGTCCTAACTAAACTACTGTGAAAGCCAGTGTGCTGTAGTGGAAAGTTGGACTACCTTGACTGTGGACTCGCATGCTTGACCATGGAAACTCATGGCATGAGTGTGGTATGAGCAACTATTTTATTATCTCATGTATCTTGAAAATGCTATGATAATTTAATCTGTCAAGATGATTCTGGTCTGTGGTAGCCCTTTCCAGCATTTCTACATATAGATACTCAAAAGTAGTTTACCAGTCCATTCTTCTATGATCACTCCAGGTCTGTGTAGTTGCTCAATGTCGAATAAACTGTTTCTTCTCCTCTGAGATACAGTGGATGATTGAAGTCTGAACCCCCGTGTTCTGGCTCACTGAGCTATCCATAAAACCCTATTAGCCTTGTTATAAGTTGAAAAGCAACATAATGGCACATAAACAAAGGAACACAAACTTAACTCGTGGCACAGTGGTTAAATGCCTGTACTACAGCTAAAACTGTGCTCACGACCTGGGTTTCAATCCCAGGTAGGAGGCTCATGGTTGACTCAGCCTTCCATCCTTCCGAGGTCAGTAAAATGAGTACCCAGATAGCGGGGGGGGGGATGTATAGCCTGCATACTGTAATTGAACTGTAAATCGCCC
>JAHTLZ010000129.1:44636794-44652671 GCA_023846285.1 Phrynocephalus versicolor
ATGGGGTGGTATATAACCAGAACACTGTTTTAACTAGTAGGTTGACTGTTCCTTATGCTTGATACCTACAAAATCTGATAATGTCATCTGACAAATCTTAAATTTCAGTGAATGTTATATACTAACATTAAATAAGCTAACATGTATACAGTATTTTAATGTTGAATGTAGGCTGGCTGATACCTACCCAATTACAGAAAAGAGCAGTGATTATGCAAATACAGTGGACCCTCATATAACAAACAGTTTGTATAACATAAAACCTGTACAACATAAAACATTCTGGAGATAGAGGAAATTTGCTTAACAGAATCGCCCATGGCGTGAATCCGTGCAACATAAAAATGGTTGCGATTAGGGATTACTCTGTCTTCAATGCATTCCTATGGGAAATTTGTATAAAGGAAAATTTGCTTAACAGAATTTCATTTGGAACGAATTAATTCCTTTATACAATTTACCACTGTAATTTGTTACCCCCCCCCAAAAAAAAAGGAATTTGCTGTAAAACCAGATTCTTCATGGTTTCTGTGGCTCACATTCATGCTTCTTTGGCTTGCGCACATCCATCTTTGGGGTGTTCCACAGTTGTATATCTTTGGACAAATGCATTCACGCCCTATGTTTAAGGCAGGGGATTCAGGCTTAGTTTTAAAAAAAGCAAAAGTAAACATTGCACTTAAATGTCAACTTAATATTTTTATACAGTGGGCAATGTGCCCTCTGATTTTTTCCCCCTTGCTGTGTGGGGCTCTTGCTCGTGAAAGTGCAGGTCCCTTCCAACATGGGTTCCTTCATCAGCAAAACAACAACGGTCGTGGCAGATGCGCAGGGGAGGAAAGCCCTGCATGGAGCAGGACAGAGGCTAGCGTGTACTTTAGAAGAACAATGGGAATTCTGTGTATTGTGGATATACAATAATCATACTGCTGAAATTTTGTTGCACAACGTAAGTCATGTAAAGCTGATGATGTCATTAGACTTACATGGCATGGGGTTATGTAATAAGATTTCAGCCACTATGTACTGTCCATGAAGGTTTCAGTAGTTAAGAAACTTTCTTCTGAAAAGTGACTCATTTAAAGCTGCAGTGAGAGACATGACATTTCTGGAGAAATTCCTGTGAACTTAAAGAAAAATTGGAAGGGATGAATAATCTTTATAAAACGAAATAGCCGTCAGCCCTCTCCCTTTTCTCCTCATAGCCAGCAAGAGTAGGTCAGAGTCCTGTAATACGTATCTGGACGGAAATCTCAAATTTACAGGGGGGGATACTGTATGTATTGAATTGTACTGTTAAAATGCATTTTTCAAAACAAGAAAATACATCAATGCTGATAATATTCATAACTGATGCGGGATGTGGAATTATGCTTTTCTTCAGATACACTTCTTCTCTGAAGTACAGAATGCATTGGAGACTTTAAAATAAATAATATTCACATTAAAGTATGTTGGAAAGAATCTCCTAGAGAGGAAACATTTCACGTGAAGCTTGGCTCCTTAAACACATTATCTTCTAACTTTAGAAACATGTTAACAAAACTAGGACCAAGAGAACTTGATTTCATTGTTTTTCATTGTTTTCTGGCATTTAAAACCACATACTAACTGGTACACTGTGTGTAACAGTTGGTACTCTGTGATGCTAGAATGTGAATTTGCTTTTAAAATATTTTGCTACTGTTTATTTCTTTAATGTTAGGTTGCTGAACCTTCCTGATAAAAGTTAACTAGTAAATACCAGCTTGACTTTTACTAAAAACAACAACAACAACAACAAAAACTGAAAGCAGACCTCCTCAAGTATCTGCATATACTGTACAGTGGTACCTCTTAAAACAAATGCCTTGTAAGACAAAAACTTGTAAGAAGAAGAAAAAATTCTGGGAATAGGCATACTTCGCATGACAAAAAATTCCCAATAGGATGCTTCACAAGACAAAAAAAAAACATTCTGCATGTGCCCGGGGGCGGGGGGGACACCAGTTATTTTTTGTCTTTATTCTAGCCTCTGGAAATGATTAATCTGTTCCTAATGCATTCCTATGGGAAACCACTAACACAAAATTTTCATAACATGAAGCGACCCATAGCCTCCTGAACAGATGAATCTATTTTCAATGCATTCCTATGGGAAATCACATTTCGTAAGACAGATTTTCTTAAAATTATTTGACCCATAGAATGAATTAAATTTGTTTTAAAAGTTAACACTGTACAGTATTTGTCTGTGTGCAAGACCATATTTTTGTCTAAAATAGCTAGACTAAAAAGTGACGGTCGTCTTGCACATGGAAGTAAGCCAAGGAGTGGCCTTGCAAATGGCAAAAGGGCTGTTAAGACTGGCCTCACTGATGACAGAGAGAAGGCTAATAAAATGCAAGACACCAGCTGAAGGGCAGGCAGCAGCCTCTTTTGGGCTGCAGTGCTATAGAATTCACTAACTTAGCAGAAGCTGTTAATATTGACACTTCTGTTGTCAGGTAAAAAGAATGTCTACTTTGAATACTCCTCCAGTGTTTCTTATTCACCTAGGAAACAAAACATTTCCCTGAAGACACTCAAGAAATATAAAACTTAGTTTAGTATAAATTGATCATTTATGGCTGATGATCCTGCCTGAATACTGCTCTGGTCATGCCTCCGGCTGTTCTTTTTCTTTAAAGAGCCAGGGTGGGTTAACTTTGGGATTCTGGATATGGTTCATTTGCATTTTCCAATATCCTTCATCAACATATTAAGTAGGGAGTTATGCTGGGAACTGGAGACCAGTAATACCTGGAGGGCCGTTCTTTGCAGTCTGGAAGAGGGTGCATATAAGTACACACTGTAGTACATGTCATGTTTTTGGAAGGAAAAAAGGGACCACTTTCATTTCAAATTTTAAAAAATTGGGCTGTGAAATGTTTCTTCTGCAGCTTTTTGTAAACAAATGGTTGCATGACATTTGAGAATTTCAGCTATGTTGTTTCATTTGCACCAAAAGATCATAGGAGAAATTTTGTAACAAATTGTCCTGTTGCCCAGTTTGACATTGGTCTTCAGTGTGTGAAAACAGATTTTTGAAGGCCTTCCAAGCTTTCCAGTTGCACATAAAATGAGTGATACATTTGTTGTGCAGATGTTGAACTGGAAAGGATAGGGTTTTGTTTGGTTTTGTTTGGTTTTTGGTTTTTTTCCTGAATGGAGAGAGACGGAGAGAGACTGCTGTGGAATGTTAACATGATGTAGGTGCAGGATGTGAAGTAGCATATGCTTCTATTCAAGAATAACAATAGTTTGGCTTAGCAATGTTTTGCTGACAAAATGATGATATTGCTGTAGTTGAGTGACGATGTGAGATTATTAATTGCTCTATGGAAGCAGAGAGAGAATAGAGAACATAGACTTTGTGGTTCAGAACTGCAGTAATGATTTAGCAAAAGAGTCTCCCACCTCAGGTGCATTTATTGATTTAATCTGCAGGAGTATAAGCGTTGGCACTATTTAACAGATGTAAGTGGAGTAGCGGTTTCGGGTTTTTACAAACTATATTTTCTGGTGTTTGTACTGTATATGACTGCTCTCCCAATCATTTTACAAGTTTATTTGTATCCTGTGTTCTCAAGATTATATTGGATTCCACCTCCCACGGTCCCACCAATCCTAACTATCATAGCTAATACAAAGAATGATGGAATGGTAGTCCAGTAACATCTGAAAATCCATTGTTTCCCAGTCCTTAGTGTACAGGCTGCCTTAAACGAAAATTGACTATAGACCAACTTCCAGACATTAAGGACAGGAAGTTTAAAATGAATCCAAAAATCTGAAAACACTAACTGTAGGACAAATACAAGTTGGAATATGCAACTTGAATTTCCAGGAAAACAACAATTTCTGTTCACCTAGCGCCTACACAGTTTTATACCTCCTAAAAAGTATAATTCTGTTAAGAACTTTTCCATTCTGCTATTATTTCAGTGTATAACCCACCTTTTCTGCTTCATCACAAATTGAAAACAGATTACAATACACCTCCTACTTGGGAATAAGCCTGGTGGAAAACGGTGTTGCTTCTGAGTAAATGTACTGTATATGTACAGAGAATTTTATTGCGTATGTTTGATATAATGTTGATAAAGTATCCTGGTCTTTACTCAAAACTCAATTAGATTACCTTCAGTGTGGCCACAGAATGTTGCGAGCTATTGAACAAATCTATTCTACCCAAAATACCAGGATTGTAGTGAACGGTCACCTCACAGATAAAGTTAATATACACAAAGGTACCAGGCAAGGATGTCCCCTCTCCCCTCTTTTGTTTATATCCACCCTGGAAATTCTTCTTCATGTAAAAAGGGAAAACCCAGACATTCAAGGCCTACAAAATAAGGGAGAAGTTTACAAGGTACAAGCCTTTGCAGATGACCTGATGGTTATCATGGAGAACCCCCAGACTTCCTCTGTAGAACTTCTAAAGACCCTGGAGGCATACTCTAAAATCTCCGGATTAAAGGTGAATAGAGAAAAAACATTGGTTCTAACTAAAAATATGACCCCACCCATGATCGAAAAACTGGTAAATCAATCTGGTTTTCAACATTCTAATAAGGTAAAATACTTGGGTATTACTGTATCTAACCGATGTAACTCTTTACTCAAAGACAATTATGTTAATGTTATTAAAACAATCAAAGCTGATCTCGAAACTTGGTCAAGACTTCAGCTATCCTTAATGGGCAGAATTGCTGCAGTCAAAATGAATGTCTTACCTAAAATGCTTTTCCTATTTCAATCTCTGCCTATATTACCAAACTTTAAGATCATTTCAGATTTGGAAAAAAGTATACGTATATTTATATGGCAAAAGAAAAAAGCAAGGATTAAAAATATTTACTTGCAGGATAGAACCAAATTTGGAGGCTTTGCCCTTCCCAATTTGGTACTATACTACAAGGCTGCCGCCATGACTTGGATTAAAGACTGGATCTTGATGACAAATAAAAGAATATTACAGCTCGAGAGTTATGGCTTTGATAAGGGCTGGCATCACTATATGTGGTATAAGGGAAATTTACCTACCCTCTTTAAAAAGCATTGGATAAGGAATGCCTTAATCAAAATATGGTCATTGATTCAAAAACAATTTTATTTCAAAGCACCCATGTGGTTATCCCCACTGGGAGCAATTTATAGCTCCCAGGCAAGTGAAATTTCAAAAGTTATAACTTACAGACACCTTCTGAATGCTGACCTCTCATTGAAACCATTAGGGAAATTAGTATCAGAAGGTTATAATCTGGATTGGTGGAAATATCAACAAATACATTCACACTTCAAAGAGCTTTCCAAAGAGGGTGGCTTTATGACTACTGATACCCCATTTGATAAAATACTTTCTTCTGGTGATTCAAAGCTTCTTAGCAAATTTTATAATACACTGTTAAATGAAAAAATGATTGATACATTGGTTAAAGACTCTATGATTAGATGGGCTGAAAACTTTGGTTATACTATTCATTTAAATAAATGGGACTCTCTGTGGAATACAGTTAAAATCTTCAAATCTATTTCGTTTAAGGAAAATTGTTACAAAATGTTTTATAGATGGCATTTTGCACCTCACCGTTTATCCAAGATGTATAACTGTTCACCTAAATGTTGGAAATGTAACTATGACTGTGGAACTTTTTATCATATTTGGTGGACTTGTAAAGAAGCAAAGGCGTATTGGAACATGGTAAAACTTTTCTTAGAAAGATCTTTGAAAATTAAGATAGAGTTTAGACCAGAACTATTTTTGTTAAATATAGTAGATATAAATATTTCCTATGACCAGAGATATGTACTTCACCATGTAATTGTTGCTGCAAGAATACTGTATGCGAAACTTTGGAAACAACCAAACACGCCAACAGAGAAGGATTTCCACGGAAAGATAAGAGAATGTATCGAAATTGATAAACTCTCTGGTTATCTAAAGGGAGACTACGACGAGATCTCTCGGGAAAGATGGCAAGAAGTAACAAATTTATTAGTATTGTGATAATATTTGGCAATTTTAGTAATATGTTAAATTACTATCTCTATTTTGCTTGATATACTCAATGTAAATTTTAAAAATTGTACCCCTTCTTTTCCCCCCCCATACTCTTTTTCCCTGTTCCCCCCTTAAAAATTCAATAAAAATCTATTAAAAAAAAGATATAATGTTGAATGGCACAAAATAACTGTCTAGATCCCTTTGACAAATGTGGTTTAAAGTCGGGGTTACAGTAGTTGCAAGTAGGTTGCAATAGCCTTGTGGTGCAGTGGTTAAATGCCTGTACCGCAGGTAAAACTGTGCTTAGGACCTGGGGTTCAATCCCAGGTAGCAGGCTTAGCCTTCCATCCTTCCGAGGTCAGTAAAATGAGTATCCAGCTTGCTGGGGGGGCAGTATATAGCCTGCATGCTGTAATTAAAACTGTAAACCGCCCAAAGACTACTTGAAGTTGTATGGGGTGGTATATAAACAGACCACTTTGTTTTAGTTTGTGTTGTTATATTTTACAAGGGCAGAGAAGCCCTTGGCTGTACTGATCTTGGACTTCAACCCTAGTGAGCATCTAGAGGTCCAAGGGTTCTCCACTTCAATTTAACAGCTAAACTGAAACTTGTAGCATACTGTTACCCATCCTACCCCCTTTACCAATCTTCTTTCAGTATGAAGTGCTGTGCCATTTTGTGGTACCGTGACCTTAAGATGCATGCACTCATTTTCCCACTACAGCGCTAGACAGCTGCGGAGTCTGCAGCCAACAGTATTTGCAGGTATATCTCTAATAGTGTGGACTTCATAATCCCACTGACAAAAGCAAACTCTAATCACAGTTAAAATTAGATAGAAAATATGTGCAGAGATTACACAAAACTGAATGTGTTTCTATATGATTGTCTTGCCACTCTAATCAGCAAGTACACCTCCATTTGAAGGACAAAGGGCACTCATTCGAAGTGAGGATGTACACATATTAGACAGAGAAGACAGGTGGTTTGAGAGAGGGGTCGGGGAAGCCTTCCTGTGAGCATTGAAACCCCCTGCCTCAACAGAGGTGGCAGCCTCAGGTACAGTCTGTCTGCTCCTTATCAGGGTGTGCTTTCAACAGTACCCAGACAAATCAAAAAGCCCTCACCACCAAGGCCGTAAGGACCCATACTTTATAGGTTTCAGCACCTTAGCCTATTGTTCACGTTAAGGCTATGGATACTATTGTCTCTCTAACAAGCCTATTCAGACCGTTGTTCATCTTATGAGCCTATTTCAGACCAGGGTGACAAGAGGTCAAAGCTGACTATAAGATGGAGGACTCGAACTAGCTGTATTCAGACTGAGGAAGCTGTTTGGATGAGCAGCGAAACGTTTCTATCTCTCAAGAAAAAGAAGTCCAGTAGCCATTACTCAACTTCCAGATAAACTCACCTGGATGACTGAGAATCTTCACAGACATAACACTCTAATTCCATTTCATTGCCACAGTAACAGTTTAGCTTAGGGACTGCAATCAAAGACTGCATCATAATCAGATGCTATAAAATAGACTTCCAAAATGGTCTGTTCCAGCAAAAAAAAATTTAGTGATTTTTAAAGACTTAAACCTGTATGGAGATATAAAATTCCATGCAGAGGACACTCTAAAAATGGGCTGTAGTATGTTTTGTCGATTCACAATATTTCAGTGTAGTCTGAGTGAGTGGTTTTCATCAGATTTGAACACCTTTATACTTAAACTTTGTAATACTATATATTTCCATGTATTCTGTGTCTTTATGCATATTCTCAGTTTCTAAATATGTATTTAATGCCTCCCCTAAACTAGTAATTTTTGTCACGAATAGAAGAAAGTTCATGTTCTTTGTTTTTAATTTCAATTTTCAATTTAAATCTACGGAGCACAGTTTAAGAACATTCAGTATTTTTTATTTATTTTATTTTCCTGTTTCTATAGCTATCAAGTGCAAACCCAGTGTATGAGAAGTACTACCGCCAGGTAAGATGTGGTTTATTTTCAGTGAGTTTACTTTTGCTTAAAACTATCTTTGCGTGTTATGAATACTCCACATTAAGAGAATAAAAAGGTTTTCTTGTCTTCTGGCTATAGAGTGAAGCAAATAGTTAAGATGTAAAATTACTTTGAGAATATATTTTCAATGGTTTTACTATTGGGCTTTGCAATGACACTCACTTTTTAGTACAAATAATTACTTACACCAATACAGACCCATAATTGTTGGTTACAGATGGCAGTTGCAAAAGCTAGTGGTTCTATACTGTCCACTTCTTGCACTAGACAATAATATGCAGTATTTATTCCATTATAAATAGAATATGCAGTGTTGTATAATAGTGGGCCGTTGTTGGTTGGCTGAATCAACCTCTGTCATTAACTGAGAACAGTTCTTTGAATGCATAGTTCAGCTGTACTGCTGTTGCTGTATTCCTGCAACTTGGAGAACTACTAAAATTTATTATAATTTTCATAATATATGGAAGTGTTAGACATTAAATATATGTTGCCTTAGTTATAGTGCTGCCCAGTAGTATCATAGCAGAGGGCAGGAGTCAGTTCTGAGTTCATTTCAACCCAGTGTGCAGAATTTTCTATAGCCTATATCACCACAGGGCTTGTCCTGAATCTAGGTCACTTCTTTGGCAGTTGTAGCCATTGCTGCTTTGATAGAATAGAAATGTCCTTTCACTTAACCACAGAACTATATGGGACTCCAATTCTGGTCTTCAACTGAAGACAGATCCTTGAATTTTGGAATATTCATATTTATATTAGCTATCAAATATTAATTATATTCATGCAGAAGTTAATAGGAGAGGTACATCAAACAGAAGTAGAAGGTAGTATGTCATAAGCAAATGTATGGTAAAGGATGGCTTCTAGTATAATTGAGTGCCACCTAGAATATCTGTTGTAACATTTGAATAAAACTTCAAATAATGTCAGGTGTTTTAGTTCCTATCTAGTTCAGCCATTCTCAACATTTTTTTGCACACAGCCATAAACACAGTATAAAAGAAACATAGGCTGAATCAGGATAGTTATAAGTTGTCGCATAACAAACCCTATGAAGTGGTACCATTCTGTGACCCCCTTCAAATGTTCCATATGTCCCCTATCAAGAATGGCGGATTCTAGGTCATGCTGTCTTTTAGGAAATGTTAGTGCACTGAAGATTAAAAGTGTCTGTATTTGTGAAACCACTCTCTTGGCTTCAGTGGAATAGATTGTCAGGTATTGGTTTTAGGATTGTTGCCGATATGTACATTTACCACCACCACCACCACCCTCACGATATGCTTTTGAGTACAACGTAGAAAGTTCACAGCCCAACCTTGCTGACATTAACGGCTGTAGCTTCTATGAAGTATTTGGCCATTTGCTGTTTAAACATTAACAGCCCAAATGTTCTACTTATAGAGCTGCAAATGGGTAGTTGTGATATTCTGTAGAAAATGGCTAATACTTACAGTTGATGAAATTTTTGTAGGCTCAAAATTCTTCTAAAAGTGCATGTGGCATAAACAATTTACGGTACCTATGAGAATTTGCCTCTTCGATCAGTTGTGAAATAAAATTACAGTTGTAGTGTATAGATGTATCTTGCTTGCCTTAATTTATTTTATTTATTTATTTGCAAAATGTTTTAGCCGCCCCACTACCAAGAGGTCTCTGGGTGGCTAAAATATTGTTGATATGGGCTCTTGCCGTTAGATCCAGAAGGAAGCATTCATTTATTGTTGAAATCACTTTTAAAAATGCTGATAAAATAACCAACGTGTCCAGCTATGTACATCACGGAGAGCAGTTAAATAGAAGTTTTACTTTGCTGCTAACCCAAAGACATTTGTCATTTTCTCTCTGCACCCCTACAGTGTAAGCCTGGTTGTAATGCTTTTTTTACCCTTTTAAAAATATATAGGTTTTGAAGTTATCTCTCTTCCTTTGACAGGTTGACCCTGCTAACTCTGGAAGGGTGCTCGCTTCTGATGCAGCTGTCTTTTTAAAGAAATCAGGGCTGACAGATTTGATACTTGGGAAGGTATTGCTTTGTATCAATAAAGGTGGCTAATTTGTTTTGGATTTGTAAAGAATTCAAATGCTGTCACTGTCTCTTTGTAACCTTAGAGCAGTAAGAGTTTTGATTTCAGGGTCTAATGAAATCATTATCCTGAAATGTCATAATGCAACCTAGAAATAGGGATATTTCAGTTCGTGAGATATAGGTTTAAATATGCTGTATGTATGTATGTATGTATGTATGTATGTATGTATGTATGTATGTATGTATGTATGTATGTATGTATGTATGTATGTATGTATGTATGTATTTATTTATTTATTTATTTATTTATTTATTTCTGTTCCTTGTGTTAAGTGAAGAAAGGAAGGAATGAACAAAAATAATCAGGTCAGGAGGGAGGAAAGGTCTACAAAAGAGAAGCAGGGAGTGAAGGGTACAGTAATCTCCCGCCTATCGCAGGGGTTAGGGCCCCAACCAGCGATAAAGGAAAATCCTCAGTATGCGGATGCTGGGTTGGGTCAGGACTGGGGCGCCTATCTGAGGCCTCCTACACTTACCTGAGGTCTGGCGCTGCCCTGAACAGACCTCCGACGGGCTTCCCAGGCCTGTTGGAGGCCCCAGAAGTGGTTTTGGGCAATCCGGAAGGCACTTCTGGTTTTCTGGAAATGACTTCTGGTTCACCAGCAACCACCTCTGGGGCCTCCAACAGGCCCAGGAAGCCTGTCGGAGGCCTGTTCGGGGCAGCACCAGGCCTGGGGTTAGTGTATGAGGCCTCAAATGGGACCATTCAGTTTGCCCAAGGAGCCCTTTGTTTCATATACTGCGGTCCTGCGATATACCAGGACCTTGGTATATGAAACGCAAAATGGTGGAGTGCAACTGGACAATCACATTATTTGTTATATCTCTATTATTAAGCATAATACTTTTATACTGTATTAGCCCTATTATCAAATATTTGTTGCAATGCTTAATTGTCTGATACATAGTGCCTACTACCTCTGGTATCTCTGTAGACTGACCAGGAATCTTGAACAATTTGCAGCTTCTTTATTGGGTGCATTTTGAAAAGCATTCCATTTTAAAATAATCAGCAGCACAAGATGGAAATTGTGTGGTTTTAAATGTGTGTCGAGGAAGCAGAGAATCCATTGAAATGTGCTAAAGGAGAGAACACTAACCTAGTGCCTTTAGCCTGAAATGTGTAGTGAAGAGTAATTACGCGTGTCTCGTGGGCATGCTGATGGGCCTGTGGCCTTTTAAGCATTCTTAGATTCTGTTTCCCGTGAGCCTTTCTTGCCTGGCCAGTGGTGATGGGAGTAGTAAAACATTTGGAAGGTCATGAATTTTCTAGCCCTGCTATATGTGCATGTTCTAAGAATTTTGTAGTAGACTCAGACTGAGCTGTGATGAGAAGAACTGTAACAGAATGACTTCCTCTTTAATAAAAAAATGAAACGTTGCATTGAACTGGAATTGAAAATGTTGCATTGGACAAAAAGAGGAAAGAACACTTTGGTAAGGTAGTATTAAAATGTCTGGTTAAATATTTAGGATTCATTATTTTTACGTTGCCCGTCCAAATTGACAGATTTCTAGCATTGGTTCACATAGTTCATGTGTGTAATTATTTTTAGATCTGGGACCTTGCTGATACAGATGGCAAAGGCATCTTAAACAAGCAGGTAAAATGTGTTTCCTTCTTTAAATAAATATGATCAAAAATAGCAAGGGTGTTTTCAATACCACTGAGGCTTTGTTTTCTGGGTAAGCAAAGAGGAAGTAAGCACAGTACCATACAGACATTCACTCGCTTCTGCTCCTCCTTGTCAGTCATTCTCCCTTCAAATATCCTGAAACAGCTGAACAGGAGAGGAGTGTGTATATGCTTGCAGGAATTTGCAGACATGTGCCTTCTTTAGTCTTTCTCTGCTCAGACAATGGCATGGTGTTGTTTGTACAGCTGAGAAATGAAGGACTATGCAAAGAATCTCTATAATTTTGTACAAAGGCTGAGTAAGAATTGGGCAGGAAGAGGGTTATTCCTCTCATAAATTCATATTCTTCTACGCCAGGTTCTGACATGTGATATGTGGCAGTGCCTTGGCTTTCCTAACCCATGTTGCAGGAATCAACTCCATAATCCACTGATTGCTACATGTCTCTTCCCCCTTAGTTTCCATAACAGATGAATATGTTCTAGTTCAGTGGTTCCCAACCCTGGGTAACCCAAGTTCTTGAACTACAATTCCCAGAAGCCTTTACCATCAGCTGTGCTGGCAAGGGTTTCTGAGAATTGCAGTCCAAGAACTGCTGGGTTACCCAAGGTTGAGAACTACTGTGCACAATGTTCCCTCTGTTTTTTACCCAAGATGCATGGGATCCTGGTTTGTCTGTGCAGTGGTGGGTGGGTTTCAGCTGAAACGTGCAAGTAAATAGGCATTGAATTCAACTGCCTTTGCATGACACCAATAAAACTTTACCCATGGGTGCAACTTAAAGAAAGCATTGACTGTGCTAGCTAGTTGTTGAGAGATGAGGTTGCCATCCTACTGCAGAGAAAATATTGATAATTCTTAATCTGTAATCTCAGTGCACTCTGATTTAGTAGCTGAAAATAGAGCATGATCCTTTTCTCTCGTAATCATTAATCAGAATATCATGTAATAAAAGTCTGTTAATATTACAGTGGTATGTCTTAAAACATATTTAATTCGTTCTATAGGTCAATTTGTTTTACGAAAGTTTTATCTTACAAAAGGTGGTTTCCCATAGGAATGCATTGAGAATGGATTAATTCATTCCAGAGTCTAGCATAAAGACAGAAATAACCAGGTGGTGTTTTTTTTCTGGGTACATGCAAAACTTTGTTTTGTCTTGTGAAGCATCCCATATGGATTTTTTTTCATGCGAAACATGCTTATTCCTGGAAATTTTATTCTTCCTATGAATTTTTGATCTTATGAGGCATTTGTCTTAAGAGGTACCACTGTATTCTGATACTGATAACATAACGTTAATTTATGAGGCAGGCATTGTGGAGAAGATCTAGGTTGCTGTTTAAATACCTCCATGGTAGTCTGCATAATAAACTGGGACCCCACTCGCCATATTCACAACTTGCAGGTGTCTTGCACTGCATTGAAATTTATTTCTAAGGCTTTGCTGAATTTCAAAATCATCTTGTCAGGTACCTTGGTGAGTTTGGTCGTAAGCCCTTCCTGTTGGTTTTTGAATACTTTCCATAGATAACTGTTGTCTTCTCCATCTTATGCCCTCCAAATATTTTGGGTCACAGCTCCCACGAGGCTTCATCAGTAGTAGTTGGGTGGGGAGGGGCCCAGTGACGACTGTAATCCAAAACTCTGGAAGACACCAAGCTCGGTGGATTTTTTTTCCATGCGAAACTATGAGTGGCTTTGGTGGTTTAGAATAGTTTGGGTGCAGTATATATCACAGTGTTTTCAACATGAAAGAGAAAAGACAAGGCCACAGAATGTTGCATATATTTTTGAAAAAGTGTTTTGGGAAAAGCAGTTCAGCCCAATTTAACCTGTTGAAAAAATGTGCAGTGTTTCTTATTGGATTAGAATGCCAAGAATTTATTTATTTATTATTTATTTATATAGCTTGTATGCCGCCCACTACCCAAAGGTCTCTGGGTGGCTCACAATCAAAATGGACAATTAAAACATCAAAATACAACAAAATTAGAACAATAAAAACATGTAAATGCAATAAATATGATACATTAAAAACACATCGCTAAAATTGCCATCAGGACCCACAATCATTAGTTTAAAAACTTCTGGAACAAGAAAGTTTTTACCTGGCGCCAAAATGTTATTAACGTCGGCGCCAGGCGAGTCTCATTTGGGAGGGCATTCCATAGTCTGGGGGCAGTTGCTGAAAAAGCCCTATTCCTGCAAGCCACCTCCTTCACCTCCTTAAGGGATGGCTCTTTCAGGAGGGCTCCCTGACTAGATCTTAATTGCCAGGTAGGTTCATATGGAAGGAGGCGGTCCTTCAGGTGTTGTGAACATTCTCCTTTTAGTTTAATATGCTTTGAACTTGCCCCCTCCCAATTGCTGAATAGTTATGTATTATACAAAATATTTGGAGACGTGTTGTTTTCCAGTACCATGTTCAAAAAGCAAACTTCAAAATATAGGAAACGTTTTAATATCAGCACAAAATATAAGAGAAGTACAATCTTGCTATTGTAAAATGTGTGCATTTTTAAAAATTAAAATATCATTTTATAGATTAAAAATGGTTCTTCTTTCTCCTTCTCTGTAGGAATTTTTTGTAGCTTTACGGCTTGTAGCTTGTGCACAGAATGGACTGGATGTTTCGCTGAATAGTCTTAACCTGCCTGTTCCTCCACCTAGATTTGTAAGAATTTTTTTGGCATTATTTTTAAGTTCTGCAAAAAGACAATAGTGTATGCTATGCAGCTTTGCAAAATATTTAAGGATGTCTTATGCAACTAGATATTTAATCTTATGTCATTAGTAAAAATAAGTAACTATATTTGCTCTGAGAAAAATATTAGGCACACTTTCCCATTACTTTCTTAAACTTAATAAAGTCATTGGTCATTAATATGTGTAGGCACCATGTGCACAACAGTAATAATGTAATAATCTTCAATGACTTACCTCTGGTTAAATATGTCCTTTGACAGTTTCAGGTTGCATGTAACTTCTTTGCATTGTATATGGCTCACGTGCATCCCAACATTTATTTTAATCAGCAATTTGCTGCTGATGTCTCCATGATTTTAGCTACACAGTGTTTGAACATTCTTTCCCTGCTACATTTGTTTTCAGTTTGATGTTCATGATTACTTAAGAGACAGGATAGTAATCAATGCTTAGGTAAGCACAGGTGCAATAATAGTCTCTTGTTCTGCACCAGGGTTTCACAAAGTTGATAGCTGAGGAATGGTTGGATTATAAGTGAAGGTAGCCTTCCTTTTTACACATTAATTATGGTATTCTGAATGAAAGTAAGATGAACTGCCACTCCATTGCCTTTATTTTTGCACATCAATGTTCTGTTTAGTAATGAGTAAATTTTCCTGATTTTTCCTTTTAATTAACTTTTCTGTTCTGAATTTTCTTGAAATTTGGATGAAGTAAGGGATGTGAGTAGGGCTCCCCCCCCCACACACACAATGTTGTGTATTTCTAAGGAAGAGCCCATTAAGTTTAGTCTCAGATTATTATATAGAACAGTGGTTCCCAGCCCTGGATAATCCCAGGTGTTCTTGGAGTGCAGTTTCCAGAAGCCTTCATCACCAGCTATGCTAACCAGGATTTCTGAGAATCTCAGTGCAAGAATACCTGGGCTATCCAAGGCTGAGAATTAGTAATATAGAGGAAAGATGAAGAATTTCCTGCCATTGCCAGATTTAACCTGCCTGTTCAGTCTTTTTGGCTTTACCCAAGGCCTTTATTTATGAAATGTACAAATAGAAGGCAGTGGAATAATTTGTCCTAAACTTTGCACAGCAGATAATCATTTACCCACATTTATTAACAGATATTTGACATGCAGTTTTTTCCCCAAAATATCAGATGTATTTCTTGTTGCTGATGATGATTACCATCATCATCATAAACTGGAACAAAGGCTCAGTACAGTCATACCTCGTATAACGTAACACCTGTATAACGAAAAATCCGTACAACGGAATTTTTTTTGGCCCCCCCTCCTTCCCCCTTCCCTGTTTTCTCCTCCTCCCGGGGCCGGGGCGCCTCCTCCGGAGGTGTGTGTGTGTGTGTGTGTGTGTGTGTGTGTGTGTGTGTGTGTGTG
>JAHTLZ010000129.1:44657860-44722904 GCA_023846285.1 Phrynocephalus versicolor
ATAATAATAATAATAATAATAATAATAATAATAATAATAATAATAATGTAACAACCTTTAAATTGCAGTCATAATGTTGAAGGACTAATAGTATAAAATATGTCTTCCCCTTAACTTAATATGCAATGTAAAGGTACACATGCATCAAAGTATTTCCAATACTTTTCTTCTTGATAGCACATTCTGAATCACTGTTTGAATTTTGTTCTTTTTTCAAATGATTAGTAGATTTTTTTAACAAGCAACTCAAAGATAGCTGATACAGGCAAGAATGCATGCCAGAGAATTTTCTTATTGTTGCCAAGTTGCTCATGAAATGCTCAAACTGCATTTTGGCTTTCTTAAAGGGTGGAACTAATGGACAAGACACCTTTTCTGTACTTTCTGAAGTTACTTAATGATCTGAGCTAAGTATGTAATGACTTCATGTCATTACAGCTATAATGGAAAAAGTGTCCTGCAAAGATGAAAAATTGGTTTTGTTAAGATATAACTAGGATTCTAGTTTTATATAACTGTTTGCAGGTGTAATAAACTGATAGATTATCGTTTAAAATTAAGAACAGTTTTATTATTACACAAGGCTATCAAAATGTGTTTAACTCTATTAGTAAAACTTCAGCTTCATTTCAGAAATGTTTTATGGACTTTGTCATATTCGTTTTCTTGGGGAACAAAACTATTTTCTGCTTTTTTCTCTCTATTTGCACTGTAATCGGTAAATGTGATTTGTTCTCTGTGATCATGGGTACTTTTAATCATCAGTATTTAATGAAACTATGGAGCCTCTTTAAATTGTAGTACCAGAATGTAACTTTAAGTCTCACATTAGCCAGGGAGAAATACTTGAGACAGGAGAAAGTAGAACATAAATGAGATTTCACTGCTATGTCCTTTTAATATTACTATACTACAGTAAGTAACTAAATTTGCTGGTAAACCTGTGTTCTGTTCCTCTTTTATCCCATGTTTTTAGGCCATGTTCTTGGTTTACTGTGCTCTTGAAAAAGAACCTGTGCCAATGTCATTGCCTCCAGCCTTGGTGCCACCTTCTAAAAGAAAAGGGGTTGGTATACCAGGCATAGTGCAGTTGGCACCCCCTTCTACCTCTGGTAAAGATCCTCAACAGTCCATAGGACCTGTAGGCCTCTTGCCAGCCAAAGCACCATCGTTAATACAGGTACACTTGCCAGTAAGCCGCACTTTGTCCTGTTGCCTTCACAAGGCCTCCTGAAAGTTCAACTTGCTTTTTGTTTGTTTGTTTGTTTTTTACCACAGTGGGTTGTATCATCTGCAGATCAGATGAAATATAATGAAGTATTTTTGAAAATTGATAAAGACATGGATGGCTTTGTCTCTGGGGTGGAGGCTAGAGAATTATTCTTAAAGACCGGTCTACCATCTACCTTACTTGCACATATCTGGTAAGTTGTTTATATCACTTGTTGTAGAGAACTAATGTTTTGCCTTGAAGTGATTGAAAACAGATGCAGATTTCATCTAACATTTAGTACCTGAACAAGTAGGAATGGAATCAAAATTGTTTCCTTTGAAGTTTGGTTGTAAAACATAGGACTCAGTTTTTTTCACAACGAACCAGGGTTATTTGGAAGTGGAAACATAGCAGACAGTTTGCTATGAAACTTGAGTATAACGATAGAACTGCCATTGTAGGGTTGGCGGTGCTGATAATTGAGGGCACAAGGGCTGGAATGTGTCGGTGCCTAATAATCCTGTCAACTGTAGAGAACAGTGACAGTTCTGTTGAAAAGGATCAAGGGCACAACTGCATCAAAATACTCTTGTTTTTGCATGGTGCTCAGCACTATTCAAACCAAATTTTAAATCCCCCAGCAACACATTTTACAGCTAAGCTGCATTTTTTTCCCAACTGGGAATCCAGTTTTCTCAAACATGCACTTGAATGTTCTTTGTTTTGAATTTATTATGGTTCTGCTTTATTTTATTATTGGTAAGTTGGACATGTGTGATCACCTGTGTCAGAATAAATAGTATCTGTGGGGGTCTTTAAGATTTGCCAAATGCAGTGGGTTTTGTATTACAGGATACTCTGTCAAACCAAACTTGTGCTCCTCCCAACTGTTGAAGTTTTAGTGCTGCATCGATCTAGTACTGTCAGTTCAAGCAGTGATTGTAGGGAAAAAAACTTACTGCCACCAACGCTGGCCACCCAGCCAACTGACCTTTGAATTTCCCACTCAGGTCCCGGGCAGCGGATCAGAAGTTTGAGCGCCTGGGACCCAACTGGGAAGTTCAAATGCTGGTCAGAAATGTAGCCCATTCATGTTTTTTGTTTGCTTGTTTGAGAGTGAGTGTGTGTTAACACAGAGAGAGAGAGAGAGACAGTGATCAAATAGGAAAACATACACAGCACGCAAGATATTTTACACTGAAAATTTAACTCATAGTTGTTAACTAACGACCCTTCATCAACACTAAAAACAGAAATCTAATTCTCATAGCTGCAGTTAATAGAAAAAGCAAGGATGCAAACAGTATAAAGTGGTCCCCTGCCCTTTCGCAGTTCATATATTGCGATCCTGCTATATCGCGGTACTGCAGTACCCTGAAAGGACTTGAGGGAGGGGGGAAAGGTTTTAAAAGTCAGGGCTTTTTAAATATTTCCCCCCCCTTCCCCAAGCCCTGGACTCCAGCTGATTGGTGCTGGGGTGAGGAAACAAAAGTTTTCCCCCCACCCCAGTGCCAATCATCTGGAGCCCAAGGCTTGCCTCTATGGAGGCACTGCATGCTGCTCTTCTGCACCCAGGGGTGGTGGGGAGAAGAAGCGCACAATTTTTAAAATGACTTTAAGCAACGGAGCCAAGTGCTTGGCTCCAACGCTGAAAGTCATTTAAAACATTGCTCGCCACTCCTGGGGTGGGGGTGGGGAGAAGAAGCACACAATTTTTAAAATGACTTTAAGCAACGGAACCAAGTTCTTGGCTCCAACGCTGAAAGTCATTTTAAACTTTGCACGCCGCTTCTCCCCACTCACCCCCCCCCAGAGCACGGGGGAGTGGTGCACAATGTTTAAAATGACTTTAAACAATGGAGCCAAGCTGGCTCCGTTGTGATCACGTGTCGGGTTGGTCACTAACCCCCGCGATAGACGGGGGGTTCCTGTATAGTACTTTGTGAAACATAACTTCACTATACCAGATTAAGGTGTATTTAGTTGAGGTCTGTTTTCCAGCAGCAGTCAGTCAGGTACTTATTGAATCTTGTATTCAGAGTAGATTGGGGGTTTGCTATCATTCTTTGGACGCTCCTTGCATCTGCTGCTGTTTCTCTTTTAAATATTGAGATATCCTTAAAGTTGCAATGACAGCTGTTATGTCACTAATTCTCGTAATTATTGGAATTTCATGAGTTTCAAGCTTGACAGCAAATGGAAGATGATTGGCTTTTACAGGGCTCTGTGTGATACAAAGGACTGTGGGAAATTGTCCAAAGAGCAGTTTGCTTTGGCCTTCCATTTCATCAATCAGAAGCTGACAAAAGGCATAGATCCTCCTCAAGTGCTGACTGCAGAAATGATCCCTCCATCAGAGAGAAGCAGTCTACAAAAGGTGACAGTTCATGGGGGAAGAGATCACAAATACTGGGACATAAGCAGGAGATTTTAAATTATTTTCGGTCTTTGATGCTTGAATATGAAAAGAGTACAGTATATGGTGCTCTAAAATATGTTGCTTAACATAAATACTTGAATGGATGCGTTCAAGTGCTGTTGACTCACATTATTGATATTTCCCTCTTTCATCATTCTAGCCAACCAAGCAGATGTTTAGACAAAGAAAATGAAAAATTAAACCATAACAAAAAAGTATTGAGGCCCCATTAACAAATGTTTTTCAGTTTGAGCTTTCATGGATTACAGCCAATTTTTCTAAATGCAGCCTGAAAAACAAGGGATTTGTTGGCTAAAGATACCTGTCTGACCTTTTGCAATCAGGAATATGCTGTTTAATTTGGTGCTGCCATGTTTCATTATGGTAGCAATTTGACAAATATGGGATGGATGAGACTCCCTATAATATGAGGGGCAGTGTCATATGCACAATAGAAGCATGCTAGACTTGATGATCCATTCACACAATCCCTTTCAGCTCTGCAGTTCTGAGATTGTAATCACTGTTGTTATTATAAATTTCATGTAGATAAACTGCACTATTGCAGTCAGGTGGAAAGACTCCTGAATACATGATGAGCTTTTTGTCAGGAGTCAACATCTACAATATATGGTCCTTTAATGTGTCTTCCTCTTGAGAAGTTGCATAATTTCTAATCTCTTGATTTTAACAGCAATTTACTATAAAGTTTTCACTATAAATGGACTTTAAATGGATTTGTCAAGTCTTACGTATGATGGCTGTGTTGTTTATTTTTAAACAGCTTGTACCAAGTAAAAAACAATATACAATATTACATTAAAATGTTAAATGTCTCCTTGGTTGTGCTAAGCCATATAAACTTCCAAAATAAACTTAATTCTTGCCCAGAAATGGCAATTAAATATGCTGCATTTTGTTTGAAGTCAATAATAATCAGGTTTATTTTTACATTATTTTGGGGAAAAATTGCTTTTCTCTCTTGCTTTACTAATCTTTTTTTGTATGTTTGCTTTCCTTCTATGTCTTTCCTCGTTTGGACTATATTTTCCATTCTGCACCATTCTGCTTTACATCTTTATTATACTGTCAGTTTCTTAAATCTGCCATCTCAAGGTTAGAGATTCTTCACTTTTCCAATATTGACTGTTTAATAATGAGTATTTTACTCATATCACATTTTCTTTTGAACAGCAGGATGCTGCTTAATTATCTGAATAGTAATCCTATTTTTCATAATAGCTACTCTCATTCAAATATTATTACTGCATTTAAAATTTTTACAAAATAGTACAGTATATTGGATATATGATCTTGTCACCTAAAGGAAGGCAACAGTACAAGAAATGTTTTGTTCATAAATAGTCTTTATCGGTGTTTACTTTGTATTGATTTTTTAGGTATTGAATATTCCCAGACATAACAGGTATGCCCCCAGAGGCATGCTTTCAACTTTCTTATGAAAACACTCTGTGAAGGCTCAAGTGTTAACACTGTACTGTAGACTAATGCAGCTTTAATGTGGGCTCCTTCACAATTAAGAAACTGACTATATGAACTAGTAAAGTAGCCAGATGTTGTACTGCTGAAAGCTGATAGATGAAGTATTACAAACTAGCAAAGTATTGTGGAACATTCTAGGTAATTCAGCAGTTGTATATCTTTTTGAGTGGATCTTTAATTGAAAAAACATGGATAAGCTTCTAACGAGATGCTGTTTGATGGTTATAACTGCATGCTAAACTGTGTTTTGAAAAGTTCATTTTCTACTCCATGCTTGGTATATGAGAGAGCTGAAATTATATTGTTTGTGTAGTGGTGTGCAAAGAGCTGCAGATTTATAAATGCAACTGTTAAATAGTGCATAGAATAGAAATCTTAGTTGTATGTAAAATTGTAACTAATATAAATGAGATAAAATTATAATAGCATTTTAGCACTTAATGAGACAATATGCAAAGTATGTAGCATTCTGTCTAGACAGCATGCTTTGTACTGGTGATTGTTTCTTTGGAATTATATATATTTGTAGGAAGCAGACAAGCTCTTGGATATTCTGTTCAGTCTTGGCATCAGAGAAACTAGTAGTATCAAAGGAAACATACAGCTGTTGACTCTTGACTTGTAATTTCAGTACAGATGTTTGTTGTCATAACAGGTGAACCCTGCCATTTGAGCAGTTTGCATCATTATAAATTAGTCTTCTTGTTCTGTATATTGATTGAAAAGAAATCATATGTTCTTGTTTACATTGCAGAACATGCTAGGATTGAGTCCTGTAGCAGATTTTTCTGCAATCAAAGAGCTAGATACGCTAAGCAACGAAATAGTTGATCTACAGAGGTGAGCAAATAACATTTCTTGTTTCATTTAATTGTGAATGACTTTGGTATTTATTTCTGTAACTTGCACTTCTGTATTGTAAAAATTCATCATAAAAAGATCATAACTGTCAGAATGAAATAAAAACAATTTAGGAGCATGCTGTCGGCATTTAAAAGTTGATGGGGATTTGAACATGTTTGGACAAAGACAAGCAGAAAACCTAGATGAAGCTGGTGCCAGTAGTCAGCAAAGCAGAATGTTGAATGACATTGAGGTTGATGAGGAAAGATTATGTTGGCTTTAAGGAGAGCAAGACAGAATGTTTGAGTAAAAGTTTTTGGAAGTCATAGCCTTGATTGTCCTAATCTTGACACAGTTATACAATTCACAAAGATGAACTGTTGCAGTTTGCAGTAGCAACATAATATATATTAGAAAAATGCTGGCATTTGACAGTGATTCACTTTGGAGTCAAAATCTTGAGTTCTATATCTGAGTTGCTGGTTTCATTAAAAATTGGTCTCTTCTGATCAGAATCTGAGTCGGGTTGCCCTATCTACCTTGTTTCATGATGATTCAATAGGTCTCTGTATATCCAGCTTCCTGCTTCAAGCTTAGTGTTAATCATGGATCATGTGAACTCGCTATTTAGCTAGGATGATCGGTGAACTTCCTGCTTCTCCCCACCTCCATCTTTGCAAAGTTAATTCAAATGAGCATTCCGAAGGATTTGAAAGCTCATTTTTTAGGATATTTTTCCTTAACCCTGCTGAAGTGGTATGGAGCGGTATATAAGCAGAACACTTTGCTTTGCTTTCTTCGTCTTCTTCGTCTTCATCTCCTCCTCCTCCTCCTTCTTCAAAAGGGAATGGGAACTCTTGAACTAGGTTCTTTAAAATGCTTGGATCATTTAAGATGTTTTGGTAACAAAAGTCTCCTCCTGTACTTTCAATATGATTTGTGTGTGGTGCAATATAAGAGTTGCTGTGCCATGAACTTGAAAATGCTCATCCAGAAAGCTCAGTGTTAAATACCAGAAATTGACAGTTTTCCATTACTCAGTGCCTACTTCCCCTGCTCAAAATGGAATTGGAGGAAGATGAAATATGAGGCACTGTGCTCATAGGAGCACATAGCAGGATATATCTCATACAGCACAAATCTACAAAGTCCTTACTTATGGATTGATTAGAATTATTATCCAGAACATTTCTTTTCAGCAAGGATGAATGCCTTCAAAATTATACATAGGATAGGACTTGAATTTTGCACAATTAGATCAAGGTTCGCTAAAGGAAAGGCTGCACTTAGCCCATATAAAGGAAGATATGTTGCCTTCATAATCTGGTGGCATGGGTAGGCAATCATATTCTTACCCTGTAGCTCAGTGCTTTCTTCTGTCCCCATATGCCTGTCCCCAGCATGATGACAATTCGACATTTCTGGACTGGGATGCCTGAATGTTTGTTTTATGGAGTATGGGTCCTAGTTTTTGTTTATTGTTATTCTGCATCATGACTGTTCAAGTTACAGTACACTTCATTGGATTAGTGACAATGGGCAAGCAATCTTACTAAGCAGACCACAGAAAATGTAGTCTAAGAATCTTAGATGTGACAGACACAGTTGCAAAAAAAAAGTATGTGAACTTTTTGGAATTTCATAGTGTTCTACATTAATGTGTCATGCAGTGTGATCTAATATTTCTCTAAGTCAAGTATATTGACAAATATAACATGCCTAAAATAATAACATAAAAATTCTGATCTTTCATGTCTTTATTGAACACACTCATTCAACATTTGTCCCTTTAAAATATTTGTAGGTTTTGTTTTTGACTTACATACTTGTATTAATGAACAGGGTTTTTTTAACTTCCATGTTAACCTTCTAATTTATTTGCTGCAAACTCTTTTTCTGATAAATTGTTAATGTCTATGGTCTTGAATAACGTTTAGAACAAGTATCTTATAATGACCAAAATCCTGTTCTGTTTAGTAAGTTGCACTAGAATAGGCACATTGAATCAGTGGGAATTTGAGTTAACTCTTCCATAAGTACAGAATTCACATAGCCGTACTCTGTGACTTACTTTAACACAGTAAGTTGCAGTAGAGTAGGCCACTTTCAATAAACGGACACATAGAATCTCTGCTGATACAGTGAGGGTTCTCTAGTGTGATTTACCACATTAAGCAATTGGGTTTTGATCAATGTGCTGTCAAAAACAGCAAGTCTATTGTTTTGAGCCCGATGACTGTTTATAGCAGCTGTTCTCTATGGCACTTGCAAAAATGGCAGTACTGTATGTTTTACATCTAATTTGGAATTAATATGCAGGCCATGAAGAACATGAAAGTGACACAGTCATCTCTGCTGTTTTGCAATAAATATTGGATAAAACTGAAATAGATAGGAGAATACATTTCCTTGGAAGCAAAGTGTACTTGAAAGAAATGGCCATTGCTGGATCCAAGGCACAGATTGCTAAGGAATTATGGAGCTCTCATGTATTGCAAAGATGTCCTTTTGTCCCCAACATTTAGCAGAAAGTAGATCAGTGCTCTTTTGTAGATATTAATAAACAACAGTTTCCCTTTATGGACTGGAGTTTGAATTGAGGTTTTGTGCACTGTTGTGGGAAATGTCCAGTATACTCTACCACTGAACACTTGTTGGTAATAATCTAGCTTCTTTCTACTGGAGCAGGTGTTTGGATATATTAACGTAATGTCACAAAAGTTCTTAGAAATATTTGAAGTAATCTTTGTTTAAATATATATATAGAGATCCAAATTGGTGCATGTTTAGTCTTCCGGTTGGCACTTTTCTACAACAGATAACAGTTTTTATCTGTTTTTTTTTATCTAGATAAGGGCCTCATGTGGACATGATCTCAGTCTTCTAACCATGGTTAGTCTTCTAACCATGGTTGGAAGACTAGGCATGAAACACAGAATGATAGTTTGCTTCCTTGGTCTGAAGTGACTTCCCTTGATTTGAATTAATTACTCTTAAATTAACTACTCTTAAGTATTCCACCAGCATTGATATTAACCATGGTTAAACTAAGGTTCCATAATGCACGATTCAATGGCCAAGAGATTGGTAAGATTATATTAAGACCATACCACATATTAACACATATGTTGAAGAAACAGTGTGTTCTTCTATCATGTGCAAATGAACACCAGTGAATTCAGATGGATATATGTAGTTGGAGCCCAACGTGCCTTCCTACTAGTAGAACATAGCTTTGGTTAACATAGCTTTTGGTAAACAGAAAGACACGCTGGAGTATTCTGCGAGGAAAAGGAAAACCTCTCTTTCAGTTATTTTCTTTCTTATACTAAGGTTCATGGAATGCTACCTGTAGTAGCATTGTGCAAACTTTTGTACTAAAATTTGCATACAGGTGTCTGCAAAATTGTGCTAGTAGCCATTTCATTCCTGCTTGTAGTTCCTTGGATGCATCTGAAGACTGGAACCCCACTGTATGTAAATCTCTGTATGCATACATCTAAATGGCATAAAATGTTAACTCTGCCATTTGTACTTAAATGCACATGCTCCTCTAAAATAGTGTTAATGTGGTGGCAATTGGTGGTGGTTACAAAGATTAGTTAACCCGGCTTAGTAGAATCAAAGCTCCTGCTCTAAAGGGGTTAAACTGAAGGGAAAGATTGCTGATGCAATCACTCCCCCTTTTCACCCAACCAGTACTCCATAGCAACAGTGAGATCACCGAAGACTGTGTTTCATTGATTCCTTCCTTTCCCCTCTGCTTTTTCTTCCAGCTGTTCTTTCCACCTACACATGTCTGGCAAAGGGGGAATCTCTTGTATTTTAATGTTTGGCATAAGCAGGCTTTTGTGTTCTTTGGTGTGTAACGGAACCACAGAAGTTTCATAGGCATTTAATGTTCTGCTATGTATTTCAAAGGAGAGACTGGCTTAGGGGGATGGATGACAGTCCCTGGTGTAGTCGACGTTCTTAAATATTCTTGCATTATTTGCTGGTCTTCCAGGGAAAAGAATGGTGTGGAGCAAGACCTAAAGGAAAAGGAAGACGCCATCAAACGAAGGACGAGTGAGGTGCAGGTAATTGCTGTTTTAATGTTGGGGTCTTGCAGACTGGAAGCATAGTGAAAAAATATATCACAATAAGCCATGTGCCCTTGAGAGGATATACTGTAAGGTTTTGTGCAAACGCTGATGAAAGTAATCGTGTATGTTGTTTTAGAAACTGAAGCGCAGATGAGAAAACATGGCATTTCATTCTTGAAACTGAGAATAATGGGATCACTAAAGGACGTTTACTCAAATAATAGATGTTCTTGTGGTTGATGATAATCTCAGGACTATACCATGTTGCTCTTTAAGGTTTTTTCCTGATAAAAAGGAAAAACTGACAACCAGTAAGGCTGGAAACATGGCTCTTAATTTCTTCAGGCAGGAAGGTTATTCCCTTAATTGAAATTGCCCATGCATAAGCAATTAGAGTATTTTATCCTAAACGTTTAAATAAATAATTTGATCAGTGTTATAGTGGAATGCTAAATGTATTTTTGCTTTAAATACTGAGCTAAATGAGCTTTTAAAACCATAAGATCTTTTTTTTTTGGAGGATGCATTTTTATTTATGATCAACATTTTATTGGTTACAGTACTATTTTATAATGAGAAAAATGGGGCAATATCTTGTACAAGATTATTGTCTTACTTTTGTGTGCAATATTTTTATATGTTGTGAACAGGAGGCAAGGGTATAGTTCTGAAATATATCAGTATTATGTCCTTTAAAGTATAATAAAATCTAATTTGTGTTTTTATGTTTCCTTTGTTAAATATACGGCCCTAAATTGTCAGTTTTTCATCAGTAATGTCATGTCTCTAAATATATATATTGTCTTGTTTTTTAAAAAAAATAAAACTAAGAATCCGGAAGTTTTATTGATAGAAAATGAATCTTGAGTTTAGAAGAAAAGATGTGGAGATTGAGGATGTGATTTGGTCCTGAAATAATATGCCAGCTTGTTTAATTAAAACTCGATGCTTCATGTGGCCAAGGTTTTCAGTTCTTATTATACCATATAGTACTGAAATCTTTGTTGCTCATCATATATATTGTTAGTATGCCAACTGAAGCTGTATTCTTCACATGAACCTCATTGGAACAGAAATATGTTGATTGGAACTATTACCAAAATTACCCGTTGCGGGATTATTTCCTTTTTCTCAAAGTGGCAGGGATGTTGAATATATTTGCTTTTCTACTAATCTTTATTTATGAGCTAGGCTCTTTCTTTTATTTCTTCTGATTATCACAGCAGTTCAAGACAGGGTAGACAACATGTCACCTGTGAAGCATGTCCATCTCTTACAGGAATTTTTGCATCATGCACATCACCATTTCTACTTTCCTTACATATTCTGTTGTCATAGCCAAACTCCCAGTGTTTCTGCTAAAAAACATGTGTTGGAAGGGGATAATGGCAGAAACAGTGATGGCCAGTTTTGTGGCAGGAAAGTGTTCTGCTTATATACTGCCCCATACCACTACAAGTGGTCTCTGGGCGGTTTACAATTTTAATTACAGTGTGCAGGCTACACATTGCCCCCCCAGCAAGCTGGGTACTCATTTTACCGACCTCGGAAGGATGGAAGGCTGAGTGAACCTTGAGCCTGCTACCGGGGATTGAACCCAGGTCGTGAGCACAGTTTTACCTGCAGTACAGGCATTTAACCACTGCGCCACGAGGCTCCAGGAAGGTACAATCCCAAATGGATTTCTTTTGGTTTTATAACTGAATGGAAGCCTAGCTGTCTTTTAGACAAATACTGTAACTGACAACACAGCCCTGTGTGTAAGAGGTCCTGCATATTAATTGAAAGGTGGTTCTACTGGTGATGATGGTTGAATTTGTTTTAAGATAAAAATAAAACTGAATTGACTGACTCTGCCCTTCTTGGAGGAATTCATTCTAATTTTGGGGAAACTTGCAATTGATCCTTTCTGTCTGCCCCCTTTGCTTGCCACCTTTTTACTTGTGGCCCCAAAACCCAACAAAAGATAAATTTTTCTGGTAGGAGTAGGTTTTTTTCCTACTCCCCCCCTTCCATGCTAATTTTGCCCATCTGATGTTTCTGTCTACATACATCTAATTCAGGGGTGTCCAAACTTTTTGCAAAGAGGGCCAGATTTGGTGAGGTGAAAATGTGTGGGGGCCGACCATTCAGCCGCATTTGGCCCCTGGACTGGACTTTGGACAAGTCTCTGTAACATGCAAGGAGGCAGGGAGGATGCTGCAACAATGGAGCCGGGGGCGGGTAGGCTGGGCAGGTGGCTGGGTGGTGGTGGACAGAGGCAGGGAGGGCAGGCAAAACATAAAACTGCAAGCTGATGCCTCCCTCTGGTATGGAGAAGGGCCAGCTGGTGGGGATGCATGACAGCCTGAGCTGGTGGGGAGAAGAGGCCGCGGGCCGCTCAACATTTGTAAATGGACCACATTTGGCCCCCGGGCCTGACTTTGGACATGCCTGATCTAATTAATTTCCAATACCAGCCCAGTTGTTAAAGTGCCATGGGATCACACATCTAAACATTCCTCATTTCTTATTTTGTTCCTGCAGTGTATCTCCCACTTTCTTGGTGCTTGTCTATGTATTTAAACCTTCATTTTAAGGGACTTATTTTTCTTTTGGAAAACATGCCTCATAAATGACTGCCTTTGTGCTTTTCTCTTCAATTCCTCTGGGGCTCTTCTTTTTTCTCAGTGTTCTAGTTATATCTCATCGCTTTAGAAAACCTGAATTCAGACTTCTTTGTTTACATTTTCTTAGAAAGGAATTAGTCAGATGTTTCCATTTTCATTTTTATATATATCAGGATCTTCAGGATGAAGTAAAAAGAGAGAGCAATAACTTGCAGAAGCTTTTGGCTGAGAAGCAGGAAGCACAGGAAATCCTTAATGGCCTTGATGAGGAGAAGGCCAAACTGGAAGAGCAGCTTAACACTATCCAACAGAAATGTGCTGAGGAAGCTGCTTTGGTAGGTCTTGGCCACACATTGGTAAAAACATGCAAGTTTTCTGAATTTGCAGTGGAAGAAATAGAAGTTGGACAGGTAGATGTTCTTGTGGAGCGGTGCTCCAGTAGTTTTACATATGCTTATGTGGGTTTATTCCTCTCCAGACATTCATGTTATTGTTATGTTTGGTTATGTTATTTGAACCAAAGTGTTAGAGCTTTTTGAAATGCATTTGTTATGAGTTTGTTTAAAGATTATATGTTGGCTTAGGTTTGAATGGATCCATTCTAATTTTCATACACCTGAAGTTTTTGGCTCTTGATTTATGAAACTAGTTTTTTTAAAGGAATTATATATATATGCTGAAACATGGTAAAATGTGATAAACTCTGGGACAGCTAAGTCAAAGGAATTGTGCAAACATCTTGTAGTTCAGGTCTGTGCAACTCTTCAACATGCCCTGTTCTATTGTAAGTTTTATAATGATTCCAGGCAAGAATTAATACTTATGTATTCAATGCTTATGTTAGAGATATATGTGATACAGTTCTTTATCCATTGAAAAATGGTTGTATGTTATAATCAGCTCAGCAAAAACTTTGTGTTTTTCTCCCTAGTTATTTTAACCTAGGATGCATTAATTTACTTTCATGTGTATTTTTAAATAAACATTCTACAGTACTTGTGTATGATTTTTGTCAATGGATAAATGGCCATATCCATATATGGATCTGGAATAAAAGGCATAATCAGAGGAAGGCAATGCAACACCTTCCATATATGTTGGGGTAAAGCTTCAAAAAGTCTCAGGTGGCATGGCCAGTGATCCAGTGATCAGGAATGTAGCCCAAAACATCTTGAGAGTGACAAGTACCGCAAGCACTTTTTCAAAGGAAAAAAGTATCATGCAATAAATGTCACTCTTACATTAACACAGCCATTTGGAACACTATGGTGGAAGGTAAATTCACATGTTTGCTTGCCCCTTCCTTTTGTATTTTTAAAAATATGGGTGGAGAGATGTGTGCAGTTTCTTCCTTCATTGTCTCACCTTCAATTTCCCATCTGCAGATTTCATCACTAAAGTCAGAAATAACTGATCAGGAATCGAAAATCTCGGTATGTAAAGAGGACTTGTATAAAGCCCAAGAATTGCTTAGCAGACTCCAGCAGGAAACAGCAGAGCTAGAAAAATGCGTGGAGGCGGGAAGATTGCAGCTGGAGCCTCTTGAGAAGGAGCTTCGCGACTCGCAACAAGAAATCACTTCAGTAAGGGACTCTGTAAAATAGAACTCATCTTCTTCACTGTCTCTTTTCTAGTCTTGTTTTTACATTGTTTTAAATTCCTCACTTATGTTTAATGGGTCCCAGCACTGCACTCGCATGAATCGCATTTCAACCTAAAAGCTCAAATGAGTTGATTCCAAGCTAACTCAAGGACTGTGTGTCCTTTTATGAGCTTGTCTGAGTGATATGAGCATCAGGGGAAGTGTTTCTCTTGGGTTCCAACGCAGTCATAGCTATGTTTAGTGAGAATACTGGAGAGGGTCCACCTGTGTCACTGGTCCCAGATTCTGGGAGTCCCTCCCATGGGAGTCAAGGATAGGCCCATTTTTGCTATCTTGCAAGCAGGCCAAGTCCTTTCTCTTCAGGCAGGTTTTTCCTTAGTGGGTGAGAGAACTTTTTTAATATATAAGAGAATAGGGATAAGGTAATTAGAAAAGAGGGTTGAGAGAGTTTTTTAATGGATTCTTGTGCCTTGTTACTTTTAAATGTGTTTTTATTTTTTATTTTACTTATCTATCTATCTATCTATCTATCTATCTATCTATCTATCTGTATATACAGTAAACAGTAATTATATTTAATGCAATTTTTTAAAATATGTATTTACTGTTTTTAGCTTTAAATATTGACGTTTTAATGATGTAACCTGCCTTATTTCCTTTTTAAGGACAAAGATGGGGAAAAACATTTTAAATGCATTTTAGATCTCAAGTGATCCATATGGAATTACTTAATACCATTGTATTCTGTACAACTTCTGGTCATTTAACAAAACAAATGACAATTTTTACAATTATTACAGTATATCTGTAAGGTTTGTCAAGCTTCAGAACCTTCAAGCACTAACATTTTTCATTTTAAGATACCCATGGCGTTTGAAGCTTAGATTTGATTCCATTTTTCCAGTTGGATGAGGAATAGCTTTTCAATGTGATTGAATAAAATGTAGGGCATTATATCAACTGGAAAAATAACATGTAGCACTAAAACATTTGCTGCTATGGTTATGTTAAGAAAGAGTTTCTCCAAATGTTGAGGATGAATTTGCCTTCATCTTATACTGTTGATTAATTTCACATTTGTTGCATTGTGTGGCTAGAACAAAAACATACTGTAGGTAGCTGTGACCAGCAGTGGCTTTCCACATGTTATTGCACGGTATAGGTGCAGTGAAATGCATAGACAACCCTGTTATAATACTAGTGGAAATCTACTACATCTTAAATATGCAAGCTGTTTTTTTAGCTAAACACCTTCTAGTTCTCTTGTTTGCCTTGAAAGTTCACATTTGGACAAAGAGCCATTGGCTATATGGACTACAGCAGAAAGATCTGGGTTAGATCTCTGAGACATAAGGGTTATTTAAGCAATCAGTGAATCTTGAAGTACCTGTCTTTACAGGTTGATTTGAGGATAAAAGGAGGGCAGCATAAACACTAGTCTGAATATTCTAGAGGAATGGTGTAATAAAGATGTAATTGTAATGAATATATATTTTTCCTCCTTAGGAGGAGACTTGATCTCATCTACTCTCTTATGTATTATTGTGATAGCTGTCTCCCATTTTATTAAATATTTTATTGAAACTTAATGCTCTGGAATCATCATCCCTTTTCCCTTCTGGTACCTCTAGTCTTTGTTTGGATCTAGGCTTGTTTTAAGTAAACCATTGTATAAGTCCATTAGTTGAGACACAGACATAACAACAATCACACTGGTATAAACCACGGAGGGAATGTTTATAATCTTCTCTTTGTAGCCACACTGCAGGTGGGGGAGAGGATACACATTCCTGACGGTCACACAGATTTCCCTGATACACATTGGTTTAGCAGTTGAACCAAAATATACAAATCCAAGTAGAATTATCTTGGTTGCTGCAGCATGAACCTTCTGTTTTCCTGAAACCATTTTTTTCTTTCTCTGCATTGACTGTTTGTTGCAGAAACTGATACTGTATTTCCCAAACAGATACTACAGAGCCAAATAGCGCGCCTTTGGAAGTGTTGTCCAGTGTTGTGCTTGAAAAGCATATCTGTGGATTAAGCCCTATATTCATTGTTTCGAGTTTTGGGGAGATTGAGAGAGCTGGCAAGGAAGAGTGATGCAGTTCCCCCCGCCCCAAGAGACTTAAAATCATTAAGCAGATACCTAGTTCTTTGCTATATTTTTCATCTCTTAATGGAAACTGAGAAAGAGAATTAAATTCTGAAAATAGGCATTTACAACTTAGAGAATGTATGCACTAATGGGGTCAGTATAGAAGTTGAAACAATAAATAATAAATATGGGGGCGAGTAGAATACTGTATGTGCTGTTCGCATCTTCTGCTATGCTGTTATACTACATATATGAATTCCTCTCTGTAGATGCAGACAAAGCTGCTTGAGCTCAAAGAGTTGGAAAATAATCAGTTTAACTGGGAAGTCCAGCCACGTAGCACTCTGCTTAATGGGAATGTAGATCATTCTAGCCTCAGTAACAGCAGCAGTGAGCCAGCAAACTTGAATGAGAATGCAGACGGAGAGAATTCAGCAGCTCCTGAGCAAATGAGTCATGCATCTCCTGTGAGTAAATGAACATGTCTGATTTTTTAAAAAAATTATTGAATTATATCAGTTAAAGCTTAGCTTTTAAATATACAAAACTCATCAACAAGATTTCTATTTCAACAAGATTTCTGTGTCAGGAAAAAGGCAGGGTAAAATATTTTAAATAAATACACAATTCCTTTCCCATTGTATCATCCTCAACCAACCAAATTCTTAGAAGTATCAGCTCTAAGGATTGAATGTTGAAACTTAATTGTTTCTCTTGTGATCACCATTGACAGAGACTGTCGTACTATCTGAGGGCTGCCCAAATTATAGTATGAGAAATAGACTTCAAACCCCAAATACTGAAAAACTTAACTCTTTCATAGATGGTCCTTTCATTTTACTTTATTTTTATGCTTTATCTTTGCAAGGGTCAGCATGATTTACTTTAATGCTTTTTATGTTTGATCACCTGAAATAACAAAATTCGTGGAAAGTTTCCAGCTGATGTACTAAGATTCTTCTGCAATGCATGGACTATATGCTGATGATGTTGGAAAAACTAAAGCTTTTACTTGTTTAATTACTTATTTATTTTTACAACTTATATGCTGCCCACTACCCAAAGGTCTCTGGGCGGCTTACAATCAAAAGAGTAGCTTTACAGAGTAGCTTTTTATTTTGGGATTTTATACCCTGTTTATGTTAGTAATTTTTCAGTGTTTGAAATAAAATGATTCACTGCCTTTTAGAGAGTGCACAGCTGTACTAATCACTTATACAGTGAATATTTAAGCTGTTGCTTAAAAGTTTATTTGTTTATGAAATAAATCTGCATTAAACCTATTGATACTGGAAGTAAAATTATACCAGAGGTGTACACATTGTGACTATTAAGTGTGTCAGAAATATTGTACAAGCTGTTGAAGCCAGTATTTTTTAAGATGCTTGATGCATTATTATATCTTTAATATACATCTTTTTTTTACCCTGTAAATATCTGTTTTTCTTTGCTTAGCAAAAACCTGCACAAACATAAATTAAAATTTTATTTTCCAAAGGCCAGGAATAGTCCTGAAACAACACATGTAGAAGCAGAAGAAGAAGTGAAAGAAATTGTGCCACCAGATGTTACAAAAAAAGTAGGTTTGAAAAATATTTTTAATTGTAGCACTGCAAAGTATCCAAATAGTATTGTATAAGCTTAAAATGTCTCTTAATTCTGCAGATGCACGTGGGGAATAATAACCCATGGAAAGTAATTCAATGTTAACTCGCTAGCTAGAATTGCCTTTTGGAAATATAAAGCCTCTGCTGGTTTCTCTCTCCTTTGTACTGGAGGCAACTTTTTCATATTGCATGCTTTTCTGAGAGTCCTCTAACAATCTAGAGCCAATCTTAGTTATAAATGAGAGAGGTATTAATTGAGAAAAATTACTCCTTCTTCCCACATATCATTTATGTCCATTTATGAAAGGTTGTGTCAGGAGAAATCAGTTGTGTGGAACGGACTTTCTGATTCTAATGGCTTAATAAGTATTCAGGAAGTTGTGTATACTACTTTTTCAATTCAGTATAGTACTCCCCTGTTTATTGCGGGGGGTTAGGTTTTCAGTCCACCCATGACAAAAGAAAATTCGTAATATGCGGACACCTTTATCTGCTGGTCGGGCCAGGACTGGCAGGCCTTTGTGGGGCCTCCTGTACTCGTCCCAGGGCTGGCACTGCTTGGAATAAGCCTCCAGCTGTCTTCCCAGGACTGTACAGGTCCCAGAAGTGGCTTCCGGCAGACCGGAAGTGACTTCCAGGCCATGCGGTAGGCCTGTGCTGCCCTATGGAGCTTGTCCCAGGCCCAGCACAGCCCGCTGGCGCCTGCATTCCCAGTAAATCTGCGATGTACCAGGACCACAATATATGAAGCATGATGTGGCGGGGGACTGCTGTATTTATAAGAGCATGGGAGGAATGACTGACTTCACAGGGTGAAGAAAGATGTTTATGTAACAAACAAACAAAAAAACAAACCTTTCCCCCCTTTCTTCCTAGGAAGATCTGTTTGATGAAGAATTACATCAGGTCTCTGTTCAGATACCAGATGCTAATGTAGATTTCTTTGAATCTGACCCATTTGTTGGTAGTAAGTAATCTCTTCATTATATTTATGGCAGTTTTCTTAGAATATTGCTTCTATCACTAATTTGGATTGCTGTTAGTTACTTGAGCTCTCCTTCACCTCAGGACTTTGAAAGGAATTTGTGTACAGACTCACTTCTTTTCTTTTTTTTGCATATTTAAGTAAATAGCTAATACACATGACCAGATAGCTCAGAGCTAAGGCAGGATATAAATGAATGGATGGATGACTTTGTCACAGGACTTGTAAGGGTAGGAACAAGCATCAATGTTTTTGATAGACAGTGATACCAGAATACTTTAAAGGGCATTGCTTCCCCATCACATTAGGGCTCAATGTCAATGTGTTGGTATACCCCACCTAGTGATAGAAGTTCAATTGGTTTTTATCCCTTGTCCTCTGTTACAGAAACTCATAGCTCATACTTCAGGGTATTTATAATGAAGGATCAAAAAGGAAGGATCATGTGTCTCCTTTCCTTTTTTTCCTCAGTAGAAATATGAAACTGTTAGGCAAGGGACAGTGTTTTTTGTACTTTCAGGCCTTGTCCACACTGAGCATTTGCTCAGCTCTCTTTGCATTCACACAGTGCGTGAAACTAGTGTCATCTGATTCAAAGTGCTACAAAAAATGTCGCAAAAGTGTGAAGGTTTGAGAATGGTGATACATAAAAGGAGGGAAGGGAAGAGAGCGAAGTGGGTGGGGAGAGGGACGAGAAGGGGGCAAAAAGAGGAATGTAATTAGTGTTGGGAATGAGACCCCAGGTAATAATTCTGGATGTGTGTTGGACAAGGCAGAAACAGAATGACCCAATATTTTCCAGAAAATCCAGCAACAAATATCCTTCCCATGTGTGGATGCAAATATCAGGGTAATCAGTTCAACCCTGCCAAAAAAAAAAAAAATAAGAACAACACAAACCAACCCCAAAATATCTTGGGACAACACCATAGTGTAGATAATCCATCAATGAGTTCTGAAGACCTCTGTGGTTGACTTATATATAAGTGGTACCTTGTATAAAGGAATTAATTCGTTCCAAATAAAATTATGTTAAGCAAATTATCCTTTATACAAATTTTCCATAGGAATGCATTGAAAACAGAATAATCCCTAATTGCGACCATTTTTATGTTGTACAGATTCGCTCCATAGGCAATTCTGTTAAGTAAATTTCCCCTACAGTATCTCCAGAATTTTTTATGTTGTACAGATTTTATGTTCTACAAACTGTTTGTTATACGAGGGCCCATTGTATATAGTTCCACATGGAGGGATAGCACAGAACCACTAGTATTCTGTTTACTAATAAATATATATTTAGTATTTCAAGAGAGAGTCCATAGAAGTAGGAATTGAATTTTTATATACAATGTTTCACTGTTTAAAATAGGTGATCCTTTCAAGGATGATCCTTTTGGGAAGATTGGTAAGTGTGACAGTTCTTCCTCATTTTTCTTTCAGTAAATCAGAAACAAGAGAGCTGATGTGTTAGGTAATGAAAGAGAGTCGCCTGAGAATTTCTGTAAAGAGAGCAATGTGATATTGATAAGCTTTCATTTAGGACAAGGAGTAGCCAGTTTTGGTGGTCAGGAATACAGAGGTTGTTTCGAACAGACAATGCTTGGTTTTGTGAGGTGTGTAAATCTTTAACCAAATCTTATTATTTTAGGGAAACAACAGAGTATTCCCAAAGTATTATGGAAAGATTTATAATCCATACTGGAAAATAAATCCAATAAATCGTTCAATGCATTTCAGGCTTTTCAGAGGATACTAAAAATGATGCAGTGACATGGTTTTCCTTCTCTTCCTCAGAAGTACTAAATATATTATTATGGAGCATTATTATTGAGTGTCTCAGGACCTTTTCATAACAACCCCACTCCCTTTTAAAAATAATGAGTGGTGTGGTTGTCATTCTCCCTTTTTAAAAACCTTCTTAGTTGTCCTTCCTCTTCTTTCAAGGAGTATCAGTTTGAGAGTGGTAGTTTTCTCTCTTCAATTCTTCTCTATTCCTCAGTCATTTAAAAAACCCTATTTCCATGCCACTGTTCAAAAATTGAGAATTTTTTATAAAAATATATATAATGCTCTTATTGTGCTTGCAAGCGAGGGTGGATTTGATTTATATCAAATTAATATGAATAATATCTAGATCACTTCTCCAAATCAGTTTTGTCATGTGATATTTTTTCCTCATGAAAAAGTGTACTTTTGCTTGCCATCTCTTTAATATATATTTTTCACAATGCAGTTTTTAACAACCTCCTTGCCCAGGTTGTTTCATGCTTAGTAATCCCCTGTTTGAAAGTATCCACTTTAGAGAGAGGGATAAAAGCTTGAGTTGGTTTACACAAAATTTCATATTGCCCACTGAGTAGTATTATATTAAAGGAATATGTATCACTGAGGGAAATATTGATAGCAGTCCTAGAGATTTTTGACAAGGCATCCAAGAACTACTACGTTGAGAGGAAAAGAACATGTTAATGTTACCATACCATATTGTATAAAGAGGGGACACAATGGATTTTGATTTGCAAAAGCTAGTGATGAATAAGTGTGTTATTTTTGAATTATCACAATATATTGATCTTTTCCCCCTTCAGTTTTATAAGCATGATGTGGCAGACTAACACAGCTACTTTTTAGGAATAACCTCAGTCACTGCTAAAAAAAAGGACTTACTCAGTTTATCCTTTTTCTTCATTTAGTATTGTTAATCTCTGGAGATACACATCCAGTTTGAGAATTTCAGATTTCATTAAGGTTATCTGTCAGACTCAGTACTAGGGGAAGCAGGAAGATTGATCTCTATAATCTTCACAGAAACCTCATAAAATTGAGACTACAATCCAAGAAATGTCAGACCCTGTTTACAGAAATTTTTTGGAAAAGATTATGTGAATGAATTATCACAAAATTTAGAATTAAAATGTGTAGTCTCTTTTCCATAATTAGACGTCTGTGCTGTAACACATTTTAACTTAAAACTAGCATTGCACAGGACTTTCCGGATAAAAACAGTTTCAATATTAATAATCTGTTTTATTAAAAAAAAACTGATTCTTCTTTGTGGCATCTGTGAATACACACTTTGGGGTTTTCTGCGCCTGCGCGAAGATCACCGGACGTTCCAAGCTCTTCTGCCGTACAGGACCTCCTCCTCTCATTGTGCACGATCCCAATCTCTTGCACTTGCCTTTTCAGTTTCTTTTCTACCTCCGCTGCGAACAGTCGCGTTTCCTTCAACCCCTGCAGACACAAAAGGAAAGCAATATTTTTCTCTCCTACCTTCTTCTTAACCTCCTCCTCTCGGTTTTTATTTCATAGTTACAGTTCATTCATTTTCAAAAAAAAATTTCCAACTATTTCTCCCCTTCCCACCTGTGCCGTTTTATGGCCTCTTCAGCATTGTTTAAGACAGGCATGTCCAAAGTGAGGCCTGGGGGGCCAAATGCGGCCCGTTTTCAAATTTTGAGTGGCCTGCGGTCTCTTCTCCCCACCGGCTCATCCTGTCACACATCCCCACCAGCTGGCCCCTTCCCATACTGGATGGAGGCATCACCTTGCAGTTTTACGGTTTGCCTGCCTTCTCTGCCTCTGTCCACACCTCCAGTCACCTGTCCAGCCTACCCACCCCTGACTCCATTGCTGCAGCGTCCTCCCTGCCTCCTTGCATGTTATAGAGACTTGTCTAAAGTCCGGCCCAGGGACCAAATGCGGCTGAAAGGTCAGCCCCCTCACATTTTCACCTCGCCAAATCTGGTCCTCCTTGCAAAAAGTTTGGACACCCCTGGTTTAAGAGGTGCGTAGCATGTCCTAATAAAATCCTGCTTTCCAATGGACATAGCCACTTCCTTTATAGTTTGGGAGAGTCCCACCAATACTCCCAGTGTGCCAAGTGCAAGAAGTTGACAAAACCTGCACTCAAACAGAGACTCGGACGGCTTTTGGGCACATATCTGGGAAAAATCTTTATGCCCCATGGAGAACCAGGAGCACACAGAAGTTTCTGCTCCTTCCACCTCGCCTAAATCTAAGTCCTTCATGACTTCTAAGTCATTGGAAAAGTCATCAGCTGTGATACCAGAAAAGATAACGAAAAAGAAGTCATTGGCACCATCCACCAAAGTGAATTTGAGACCTGCTCGGGGGTTTTGAGTCCGACATTGAGCTCAGCCCAACCTCCGACCTCAATACCAAGACCTCCAGTTATGACATCGACCGAGGCTCGACATGCAGACAGTGACTCCAGCCCATCTCAACTTCAGGCACTGTCTCTAAATTACAGATATGCAGATAACGGGGGAGACAATTTCAGTGAGCAACATACTTTAACACAAGCACCTTTACGTACCCCAGAAATGTCTCTGGGCTCTATCCATGAACATCGAAACCACCGGGATGCTGACGACGTACATCATAACCATCATGATGTCGAACATCACTTGCACCCGGGACCCTCAGGCTGGATCAAGGCACATGGTCCCAGACCAAAGCAATTCATTATGATGCTGAATCCCGGTACACTTTACCTCCTTGACACAGGGCAGACTGCAAAAGTGAGTTTGACTCCCGACTAGGGAGTCTTCTGCCTCTTGTTCACTGACACTGAAGAGCGCCGTTGAACTTGATACCGAGAACCTAGACACCAGTCTTACTATATATGCCAGTCTTCCCCTGACGAGACTCATCTTGTGAGGTCTACCTCAACTTGTGTTCTGAGCGCACTTGTCAACATCGTCACTACATCCAAGTTAATTTTTGCTCTTCGGAGGAAGAGTCTGACCTTGATACCAGACCTCGACACCTACGGAGATAGTTTTTGGACACTTGAACGAGACCCAAGCACCACCACTAAGTATGGTATTCATACCATCTCTCCTAAAATATGCAAAAGGTGCATGAGCTAAACCCTCATGCCTTGGAAGATTGACAATCTCTATAAAACGCATGGTGAAGGAACATGCCATTCTGAAGTACTTTCACTGCTTGACTACCAAATGGCATGTGGTAGATGCAGCCTCCAAGCACATTACAACGGCTGTTTACCTTAGGAGGCATGCTTGGCTACACACCGTCATCATAACAGCTGATGCCAGAAATCATATAGAGGATTCCCCTTTTGATGGAGAGGGCCTATTTGCATCCACCACAGACGAGGCCCTTGATAACATCTTAAAAATGAGAAAGACTGCTCACTCTTACATCTACCAAGGCACTTCATCGCAATCTTCTCACCAGCAACCACAACAGTGATGTCGCCCTTACACCTCACATCAGCAACACCCACAGAGCTGTTTTCGTCAGCAATATCCAGCAAAATCATATAACCAAACGACACAACAGTCCAAGGCTCGCCAAACTCAAACTTCCCATGGTTCATTACACTACGTTCCATGGCCAAGGACTACCTTCCTCTACCACAGCTACCAAACCTCCTCTCCCAGAACAATGGCCGGATACTGCATCCTGATCTCTCAACTCTTCATCTGACAGCCTGGCTGATCACCTCTCTGTAGATTGGTACTGGCATTTGCTAGGAAACCTTCCACAAACACCTTATACTCCTATGTATAAGTAGGAAGCTTTTTGCTCCTTTGCAACACAACTTTCCCATCATTCCCACTATGTTGGACACACTTCTTTGCTTCCTCCTACTACTTTTTAAACAAGGACTTTCCATCTCCACCCTTAAGGTGTACGTCACTGCGGTTCTAGCCCACTAACCTTCTCAGTCCGAGGCTGCCTTCCTTTTTTGCCATGCCACGCTCAAACAGTTTCTTAGAGGGCTCAACAACATTCGATCTCGTCTGTCTGGCCCTACACCCCAGTGTCACTTATGTTAGTCCATAACTGCTTAACTCAGGCTCCCTTTGAACCAATGGCATCAGTACCTCTATACATACTTACCTTGAAAACAGCATTTCTGATAGCTATTACATCAGCTAGCCAGGCCTCTGCTTTGTGAATGGGCTCTCTGTTCTTACAGTTCCACCAAAATAAAGTAACTCTATATCCAGACATTTCTTTCCTTCCCAAAGTTGTTTCCAATTTCCATCTATCTCAACCCATGGTGCTGCTCACGTTCTTCCCAAATCCGGTTACTAGCCTGGAAAGAACACTTCACATGCTTGATGTTCGCAGAGCTCTTCTGTTGTACACCTCCAGAACTGCAACTGTTAGAAAATCAGAGAGACTTTTTATTAGGACCTCTCACCTGTCTACTGGTCATCCAGTATCCCCACATACTATCTTCACCGCTGTCATTAAGCTGGCGTACAAACTTGCCAAAACTCCGCTCCCTGCTATGCCTAGAGTGCTTTCAACATGAGTAGTGGCTTCCTCTATGGCTTTCCTCAGAGGAGTTTGTCTTATGGACATCTTGGAAGGCTGTGACGTGGTCCAATCCATCCACATTTATAAATCACTATAAGTTGGATGTTTGGGCCAGGACTGATGCAGCCTTCAGAAGGGCTATTCTAAATTGATCTTTACCGTGATGGCCCTCCACCAGTAAGTCAGCTTGCTAGTCACCCAAGGTGTGCATTCACAGATGCCACGAAGAAGAAAAGGAGGTTACTTACCTGTAACTTTGGTTCTTTGAGTGGGCATCTGTGAATTCACACTACCTTCCCTACCTCCCCTCTATCCGTCACATTTTCTTGTTCTTCTCAGCAGCAGATCCATCGGGAACTGAAACAGCAAGGGCGGGAGATTGGGAGCATGCGCAGTGAGAGGAGGAGGTCCTATACTGCGCAAGTGCTTCAAACGTCTGCTGATCTTTGCGCAGACGCAGAAAACCCCAAAGTGTGAATTCACAGATGCTCACTCGAAGAATCAAAGTTACTGGTAAGTAACCTCCTTTTTTATATACCCTTTTGCAAGCAGACATGGTTTTTTTTTTAGCAGATACTCACTTCAGCACTAATATGGTGTTTGATTCAGCTAATGATGACAGTTTGTAAGCATCTATGTTCAAAAAAATTGTAGTAGCAGTAGCCATGTATAGTCAAATCACTCACATTTTGGCATGTTGATGTGAATGCATAAGCAAAGAAGGCAAGGGCTATCCACGTGGGCCATACCATATATTTTATATATATATATCAGCTACCAGTCATAGATGAACAGTGCATATCTTAATGAGGAGACAGGGATTACATAAAAATGTCTGGATGATGCAAAAACATATATGTACACATTGGCTGTTTATAATTTATAATGTCTATAGGATATATTTCCAGGTTAAAAATAGTGTAATCTTTGTTTGTTGTTTGTTTAAAGATCCTTTTGGTAGTGATCCTTTCAAAGGCTCAGATCCTTTTGCTGCTGACTGCTTTTTCAAGCAGCCTTCCACAGATCCGTTTGGAAATATTGACCCCTTCGCTGCAACCACCAGCAGCCACGATTCTACAGTAAGTCTGGGAGAAGTGACTGTGGTCTGACTATAACCAAAGCCTCTTTTGTGGTTAAGCAATCAGAAAATAAATGGCACAGTTTCACGCTGAAAATTTGCTGTGAAATAATGAGTCCCTGCTTGCGCTCCTAGTTGTGTCCCAACCACTTGACAGAAATGCATTGAGCAATCTAAGGTGGAGGACACTTGAATCGGTGGCAGCTTGTCTCTGTGAGTTATGCCTTTTTTCTTCTGCTGTCATAGCTATGCAACAGGATTTTTGTGTCTATGTGCATATTTGGAGATTGAAATAAATCTCTTACAGGGTGAGGATTTTTGTTTTTGTTTTTTCTTCTCCATATACAGTGGTACCTCTACTTATGAGCAGCTGTACTTACGACAGTTTGACTTAAGAGAGGAAAACCGTTAGCATTTCAACTGCTGCTTTACAAATTTTAGATGTGGTCTGCTCTACTTACAATTTTTTATTTTTAATGGGGTAAAGAAAACACATTAAAATAGATTTTTTTCAGAATATAATTCTAATTTAATATAGGGTAGATGTGATATACATAAAATCATGATTTAAAATTTTTAAATGGATTTTCTGACAATTTAAGTCAAAATTGATTTTTTTTAAATTTAATCATTACTTAAATCAATTTTATTTTGAAATGGTTGATATTTATCCACACTGGTATAATGTGATTGCACATTTTGCATCTGGGCAATAAGGGGTTGAAAACCTTTGTGGTGAAATTTCGTATGAAAATAATTGCAACTAAAAATAACCATGACAGCTCACCAGAAAACATTTTGCAGTCTCCTTGGAGATACCACCCCCAGGTTGGAAACGTATGGTCTAGAATTGTGGAACTTGATAGTTACAACTCTTTTTTCAAAGGTGAAAATTGCTTGGTAGTTACTTTGTGCAATTTAAATCTAGCGCTTATTTACTGATCATATTGATTCACCTAACCCAAAGGTTATCTGAGGTTTTGCGGCCCTCTGTTCCTAGGACTGAAAAAAAAGTACAGCACGACCCCCGCATCCCCTGATTCACTAACCGCAGATTCAGTCATCCGTGGTTGGTGATCCTTCAGTGCAAGGGTGGCTCGACCGGTGGTGAGGAAGGGGGAAAAAGAAGAAAGAAAACTTACCACCGCTGGACAGATACCCTCTGGAGGGGTGGTGACTTTAAGAACCCACCTGGCCAGCTGGTCTTTGAACTTCCCACTCGGGTTCTGAGCAACAGAGTAGAAGTTTTGAACTTCCCACTCAAACTTCCAATCTGCCGCCAGGAACTGAGCAGGAAGTTCAAAGGCTGGTTCGCAAGGCAGGTCTTTAAAATCACCACCCCACCCTTCCTGAGGATGGCTGGGTGACGGCAGCAGCGAGGGCGGCTGGCCAGCATCGGTGGTGGTAAGCTTTCTTCTTTCTTCTTGCCACCGCCGCTGTCCCCGCAGGCCAGCCACCGAGCTCAGCAGCGAGGAGGGTGGCTGGCTGGAGGCAAAAGCTTTCACCCCGGCACCCTGCCACCCCTGTCACCACCATTACCCTTGGATAAGTGTGTTTTCTCTTATCTGTGGGTTTCACTATCCACAGGGGGTCCTGGAACCGATCCCACGTGGATACAGTGGTCCTACTGTAGTGGTTTGTTCTGGTTGCTTCAAACAAGAAAATTGTTTATTTTGATACTGCAACTTGGAAGTATCATTTTGAACAGTTCAGGTACTTGTATCTAGAAAGTATTAAAATGTTCAAAAACAGAAAAATGTTCACATTTCACTCAGTGCTGTTCGTTAGTTAATTGGAATTCAGTTGTTGTTGTTTTTTGAGATCAGTCTGATTGCTGAGAGCAAAGCCAACTGTCTGTATGCTCTTTGGCAGGTTGTGATGACTAAGGGTGGCCTGTGCATAGGAACTTTCCGCACACTTTGAAATGAAGGTGGAAGTTTTCAGCTGAAATTATCAACCCAAAGGGAAAGTTTAGCATAGTTGCCTAATGTTAAGAGCATTTAGCAATCTGTACCAAGTTGCCTTAATTTTTTAAACCTCTTTTAAAGTTTGACACGCTGAAGCACAATGATCCCTTTGCTCCTGGTGGAACTGCTGTCACTGTATCAAATGATCCAGGTAAGAAATTTTTAGAGATCCCAAAGTCAAAAATTAATTGGCTACAAACCTTAATTGTTGTGGACCCGATCTTAGAGCATGGAACAGTTTATCAAGCTGAGTTACACTGTTTATGCTATCTCCTTACGAGTACTAAATAATTTATTTATTTATTTATTTAATTTATTGCATTTATATCCCGCTTATCTTCAAACGAACTCTAGTACTTAATGTGGAAGATGGCCTTGTTCTTAAAGCGCCTTGGACATTTTTAGTTATTATAAAGGTAACTGTGCATCCCTTAGTCATAGTTACCTATATATTTCTGCAGATATTCCAAGTACTGTATGCCTAATTTTAGTCCACATGAAATATTTCAGCACACACAGCTCTTTCACTTCATGTGATTTCTGAATTGACAAGCCAGTTGAAAGTTGTGGTCATTGATTGCTCTACGAAGATGCCTGATACAGGGTCAGACCATCAGACCATTTATCCTAATAGTGTTTACAGTGAGTGGCACATGCTTTAAAAATCCATTGCATTGTTCCTCTCCTTACATTGAGGTGCTGTGGGTTGAATCACACATATTTTGCATGCAAAACTCGTGGCCTTTTATTGTGCTATAATGTCTGACTCTGGAAGTTACTGTAAAGATTCTGAAAATGAGAACAGGCAAGAGAGTTAGCTTGATTGTTTCTTTGACACTTTGGATACATTTTGTATTCTAGGACATAGTTAATGCAAAATATTGTTTGTTCTAATATCTGTATTGGGCCTTTTGAGGCATGTGCAAAGGAATATGTCACTTAATTAAACATGCACAGGCTGGTATATGTTACAAAACCATACTTCCTCAACCCTGCTGAGTAAGACCTAATTTTGGAAACAGGTAATGTGACAGCCCCACTGGATGCTATGTGCATAAAGATGATTTTGCTATTTTGGACCAAAGGTTGGAAATAACATGTTAATATTAAATTTGTTAATTTTCACAAAATATGAGAAAATTACCAGTTTATCTAACAAATGCTAGCATCTTCTTATGTGTTACTTCAGTGTTTTTCAACCATTTTTGGCCAAAGGCACACTTGCTTCATGAAAAAAATCACGAGGCACACCACCATTAAATGTTAAAAAAATTAACAAGCGTGGGGGGGAGAGGAGTAGATCGAGCCGTGGCTCGAGACCACCCCCCACCCCCCCTGCACCTGAGGATGATGGGCTGCATGGTTGCAGGACGCGCCGGGCGGGCGGGCGATCTTGGGGTCCCGCAGCGGGGGGGCGCTGGCCACCCGCGGCACCAGGAAGCCCAACACATCCACACACCCACCGAGCCCACACTCACACACCCACCGAGGCATCGTCGTGAGCGCGCGAGGGGAAGGTCGTCGGGGGAGTCGCCTCCCCGCCTGCAAGCGGTGGCGGCCAGGGATCCGCCGAGAAGCGCCGCCCCCGGGACCGGCCGGATCGTGCACCTGCCCTCTTCCCCTTGCCTCCGCACGGCCCAGCGGCTGGGGGGTCAGGGCTGGGGGTCGCGTCCCTGGACCCCTGGCTTCTTTTGCTGGAGGGCAGCCCGCGGGATGTGCCAGGAGGGACGGCAGGTCTGCTGGCAAGTGGTGATGCCTTCTTCTTCTTCTTCTCCTTCTCCTCCTCCTCCTCCTTTTTCAGGCTCGCTGGGCAACGTCTCCAAAGCCTTCGTGGACTTGGCCCGTCCCCCCCACGCTCTCTCGCTCTCGCTCTCTCCTCCCACCCTCACGCTCCTTCCCAGTAATCGCCATCCTGCACGCCAAGGGCGCAAAAACTGCACCACTATTTTCCTGGGGTTTCAAAAGGCATCCGTGGAACAGGGGAAGACATTATTCCCCATCCATTCCAGGCAGGATACTTACTGCCTGTTGGATTTCTGTCTGGCATGCAGCTATATCACAGGCACTTGAGCCTTGGAGGGTGGGGGGGGGATGACAGCCCTTTCACACATCTGCTTTCCTCTGTTCCTGTGCCCGCTTACCCCCACTGGTTGGTACCCACATCCCCATCCACGGGCATCCCAGGGGGAAACTGGTACCAACTCGCAGCCGTCTCATCCACCCTGGGGAAAGGGGGGACTCCACAACACCTCCCCCACCAGCTATCCAGGATGGAACTGTGGTGGGACCCAAAAGGGGGCAGCCGGGGAGGCAGGCGCTGCCCTTGGCCCTGCTTGGGGTGGGAGGGGGGCGTCGCAGGCAGTACCAAATGCCCCACAAAGCGGGGGGGGGGGAGGAGGAGGAGACAGCAAGGGGAAGCTCGTTCCAATCCGAATAGAGAGGAGAAGGAAGAGGAGGAGAAGCCGAGGGAGGCGGTGGAAGCAGCCGCGTCTCACCTTCCAGCACACAGGCATGATTTTTTTTATCCCCCGCCTGGCTGGAACGAGATGGGACTAATCTGAACGGTTACGGGGTTGGGGTGAGGTGGGGGGGAGAGAATGAAGGGGGGTGAGTAAGCCAAGGAGAAGGGCGGCGCCGTAGCTGTAAACAGCGCCGTCTCCTTGACGAAAACTATTATTTCCCCCCTCCTCCCCGCGCGCGCACACACACACCGCTCACCACTTTCTATCAAGGCCCGGCGGGCTCCCTTCTTGGCCTGCGTGGAGAGCCAACCAATCAGAGCCTGCGGAGCCGCTTCTCTGGGTTACCCCCCCATCCACAAACAGACACTCCACCCGTGCGCCCGCCCGCCTCGGGGTGCCGCGTCCCCCTTCCGGGAGGAAAGCCCGGTGGGGTGGGGGGCTCTTATTCTTTTCCGCTCGTGTTCCCCCCCATGGCGGTTGGTGTACCTTGGGGGGATCGTCGCCGGCCTCCTCCTCCTCCTCCTCCTCTCCGCATGCTTTGCTGGAGCCTTTGCAAGGCAGGAGGAAGCAAGCAAGAGCAGCGTTTCTCCCCCCGTCCCTCCCCCCCTCTTGTGCACGGATTACTCTCGTCCAGATCCTCTGCAACTTTGGCCGTGGGTGGCGTCGCAACCGCTTTTATGGGGTGGAGGGTTGTTTCAGATGCCCTCGCCCAAGAAGCTCCCCACGGCACGACCCTTGGCTGGTCGCTGCCTCTTGGACTGAGCCTCCCTCACAGGGTGGTCCGCAAAGCCTTCGTGGACTTGGCCCGCCCCCCCACGCTCTCTCTCTCTCTCTCTCCTCCCACCCTCGCGCTTCTTCCCAGCAATCGCCACCCTGCACGCCCAGGGTGCATGCGCCAACAGGAGGCTCTGGTCCTCCTCCTCCTCCTCCTCCGGCTGATCCTTCACGGCACACCAAGCAACATCTCGCGGCACACAAGTGTGCCGCGGAACAGCGGTTGAAAAACGCTGTGTTACTTGTGCCATATCTGTTTGTCTGTACTTGTACGAACAAAGACAGCACTTCTACATCTCCCTGTATAAATGAGAACTGAACAAGTGATTCTTAACCTTGGCATTTCAGTTTTTTGGAACTGCAACTCTTGGAAACTGTACTCACCACACAGATGAAGATCAGAGTTTATGAATTTTTATAGCATGGAGTAGGGCTAGGCATGATACATGGAATTTTGAAAATCTGCTGTCACTTACTGCAAATTGTATTGGGGTAAACAGACTGATGTTCAAATAATGTTCCAGCTTCATATGCTGAAGGAAATAAAATTGAAAGCACCCAAGAGAAAATTGGTGAGACACCAAAGCAAGGCATGCATCGTACATGTTAGGGATGCAAATGTAGGAAACAAAACAGAGCCAACAGTTGCTAGAAAATTGGGTCCAGGGGACAGAAATGAAACCAGAGAATGACTCAGATGATCTGCATAGCTAGCAGTCTGTTTACTGCAACTATATGCTTCAAGTAACTGAGCAGACATTTGTACATGAGGACATCACAGTACTGAAGATCAATACAGAAGAAATAAAATGATATCAGATTCCTTTGGAAATGAATCTTATGATGAAGAACCTGCATTTCTAGAAAATGAAATGAAAGTTGCTACCACAGCACAAGGAAGAAATAAATCACCAGGTTTAGATGGGATACAGGTAAAGCTATTTCAGTCCATACAGAGTGAACCTATCATGCAAATAGGCCAACAAATATGGATAACAAAGCAATGGCCATGAGACTGATAATATTCAATATACATTCCAATCCTCAAGAAAGGAGATGCCAAGGAGTCCAGTAACTATTGTTCTAATTTCTCATGAAACTTGGATATTGCAAAAAAAAAAAAAAAGCTTTTAACATATATGGGGCAAAATAATTGATGTTCAATCTGGATTCCAAAATGAAAGGGGCAATTGAGATCATATTTCAAATATACACTGGAGTGCACCAAATAATTTCAGAAACATATAAATCTATGCTTTATAGTCTGCAGAAAAGCCTTTGACTAGGTGGATCATGTGAAGCTATGGATAGTTCTAAAAGAAATGAATGTTCCTCAGAACTTAATTATTCTAATTACCCTAATGTGTAACCATATTGTGGACAAGAAACTACCACTAAAACAAAATATGGAGAGACAGAATGATTTCCAGATTAGACAAATATGTCAGTGAAGAAGACTTTTATCTCCCTATCTGTTCAATTTGTACACAGAACATACCATGCAGAAAGCTGGACTGGATTCAGATGCAGGTGTAAAATTGGAAGAAACATCAATAATTTAAAATTTGTAGATGATACTATGAAACTGGCAGAAAACAGCAATAACCGTAAATGACATCTGATGAAAGCCAAAGGAAAAGGTGCCAAAGAAGGAATTCAGTTGAACAAGAAGACAGAAATCATGACTACAAAAGTACTGTACAGCTTTAAGGTTTACAGTGAAGAAATAGAAATAGGATATATTTTGTTTCAGCCATCAGTCCAACAAATCAGAAGACGACTGAGCCTTTGAAGTGCAACAATGGAGAAATTACAAAAGATCAGCAAGAGTGAGCAATGTGGTCACTGGAGAACAAGGCTAAGATCATCCACTCCCATTTTCTACCAGTCACCATGTTTAGGTGAAAGCTGCATAGTGAAGAAGGATGAAAGGAAGAAAAATGGATTCATTAGAAATATGATGGTGGTGACTTCTGGTTCCGGTTACACCGTGGCGAGACAACTTGGTAAGTGCTGCAGCTTATCAAGTTGTATTCCTCCAGATAAAAAGGACCCTAAGGGTAAGTTTCCTTGGGGAAACGAAGAAGAGGCCGTGCCTGCAGACCATGAAGGGAACTGTGGTGAACTTCTGTGGAAGCAGAAGAATGCCTTATCTCCCACTGGAGGAAAACCGACACCATTAACTGGTGAAGGCATGAGCTGTTGGTACCGGAGAACTGTAGAAAGCTGTAAATATTTGGTATGTCATGAGTAAAACTGCTTTTATCCCTCTATCTCTCTATACGAAGCTTATCCTTGGTGATTTGGAATCTTTTCTTCAAACAAGCACCAACCCACTGTTTGGTGAAAAACGTGGCTTTTGGCAAAGGGGTGTGAATGTTTTGAAAGACAAGCACATATCTGAAGAAGTGATCTTTCTCCCATTTAGTTTATGACTTTGCCTTTCTGCCTATTGCTTATTTGGGCTGGTAGAGAGAAAAAAAATTGGGGGAACTTCACTTTGTTCTTTCTATATGTAGTGGATTTAAAGATGCAGTTTAAGGGCAGTGCTGGTAAAGCTGTTTTTCAAAGGAATGTTTATTTTTTGTAAATAATTACTGGATAATCACTGTTCCCAGCCTCTTTTGCCCTTCCTTTCTTCAATCCAGTCGCATTCCTCTATACCCCTTCCTTTTGGAAACTGAGTGGCAGAAACTACAGTTACAAGCAATATTAACTCTTAGTTGTGAGCTATAAGAACACAGTGAGATGGAAGCTTATCAGATGAACAGTTTGCCATTATAATTCTATATGGATTACAAAAAATAATAGACATTTATGGATCATAGACAGACCCATCCTCTAAAGATACAGATATTTTTAATCCTGATCAGGACACAGAGGCAGAACAGAGAGCTCATTTTAGTCTACAGAACAAAACAAGAATTTTTCAGGATGAACTTGTGAAAAAAACTGAAATTAGTCTTGATCAGGAGATAGAGCCAGAACACAGAGTTTATTTTAATCTGCAGACAAATACAACAAGATTGGTGCAGGATAGATCTTTGGGTAGGCCAAATTCATGAAGCAAGATAAACACATCTGCTTTACTCAATGTGGGAACAGAAGAGAGAAGAGTTTTTGGATCCTTTCAATAGCAGAGAAACTATTAAGATTGCTACCAGGATAAAATAACTTATGAAGATAATGGACTTGGCAGAGAAAGAAAATTCAGACGGAGAATTTCTGGCTTAGTCAATTGATTACAGTACATTAAAAGAAGTTTGTTTTCTTTATTTTTATTGTCCAAAGCTACTATTGGATTGGCATGATATGTGAAATGGAAAACAGAAATGTGAAGATCAACCTGAAATATAAATAAAAATTAATTTGTTAGATCCTTAAAAGAATTGTGGTAGTTAGGAACAGATAAGAACTTCTATGTATAAAATGAAATCTGTAAACCGAAAAATAGCTATTTTATAATAGTCCATAAAGTACTAACTTGAGTTAGAGATGGCTTTTGAAATTAGGTTTTTTTTTTCAAGAATAGGTAAATATACCAGGGATAACATTTATGATATATATAGTTAGCTAAAATGTATGCTAAGTGGTTTAGCTAATTGAAGAATTAAATATTGAGATTGAATATACTGTTGAGATTAGGTAAACTATATCTTTTGTATTAGAAAATAGATGTAAGTAAAGATAGATAGAATATGGATGAGACAGTAAGGAAACTAAGTATGAAAGTACTGTATGTTCTTTTAAGCTGGGAAAGAAGATATGAATTATACTGGGCCTAAATGTTGGGGGAAATTGTGATTGAATTGGTAACATGACAGGAGACAAGCAACATATTTGTTTTATGTCCAGGATGTGTGGAATCTGTATATATTTTCATCGCCCTCTTTTTAGCTCGTGTGGTATACAATTCCACAATAGATGGCAGATTAGTAGCAATAATTTTTTCTGCAGTTCCAATTATCCTTTGAAGTCTATATCTGTCATGCTTAGTCGCAGAACTAAACCAGACTGTTATAGAGGAACAGATAATAGATTCAATAACACCTCTATAGAATTGAATCAACAGTTCTTTTGGCAGTCTGAACTTCCTAAATTGACACAGAAAAATATTCTTTGTTGTGCTTTCTTAATAATACTTTCAATATTAGATGACCATTTTAAATCTTGAGATATATAATAGTACCTAAAAATTTAAACTATTGACACTAAGTTATTTGATATCATAAGAGGTGGCTGTATAGAACGAGTCCTCCTAAAATCCACCACCATTTCAACAGTTTTGCATGTTTTTAATTCAAGATTATTTTGAGTACACCATAAAACTAGTTGTTCAATCTCTTGCCTATAGGCAGATTCATCATTGTCTCAAATGAATAACTGTGTGAATAACCAAGAAGTACTGTGGACTACATCTTATTAAAGCATATAAGTTAATCACTCAGCGCTATATAACTATTATTGAAGATCCAATTGTAAACCAATAAATGTTACAAGTTTTATTTTGAAAATATTTACCTTGGTGTCAGACTCTCTTATTGCCCCAGGCCAACAGAAAGATGAAGAAATGGGTCCTAGGTCAAATCAAGCCTGAACTTGCTCTGAAGGCAAAAACGATGAAACTGAAATTGTACTTGGGACACATCACAAGAAGGCAAGAGGTTCTGGAAAAGACAGTAATGCTAGGGAAGGTTGAATGCAGCAGAAAAAGAAGATAAATACAAGATGGATTGCTTCTGTAAAGGAAGTTACACCTCGAGTTAGAAGGACAGGATATTTTGGAGACCACACAATTCTCCTGGATTGTTTGGGGAAATGGGTTGAGATATTTGGGAGTTTTCTTTTGCAAGTGTGAATGTTGGGGAGCAGGGAAAAGGAATGTGTTCCTTCCTGAGCCTGTCTTTTCTCTGATGTTCTTTTCAATATCTGGGAAGAGACTGAAAGTTTTTATCCAAATCTGTGGAGATGGGTGCCATTAATATGTTTATATCATTAGCTAAATATCAGTGGACGGCTTGTTCTCTGTCCATCAGTGTTTTGGCATTCTGTGAAATGGAGTTGGAAAAGGTTGAAATTGACTCTGGACTAATCGAGAGATGCTACTCGTGAGCAATCTTGGAGAAGCCATATCATTTTTTAAAAAATGAAAGGGTGAAGATCATGGATATTGGAAGTGTAAGCAGCAGCAGCAGTATTTTCCTAGTAGTCTTAGCAATTTTCACATGGTCTTTAGAGACCACTTCAAATCGTGGTCATAACATTTGCTTGTGATTTGCAGGTTTCTGGAGAACTAGTCTGGAGCTACTGCTTTATAGCATGCTTCCTGGTGCTATAAAGAACACAGGCTTGGCCTTTATCTAGAGCAGGGGTTTAAAACGTGAAGAACATCTGCAGTCCAGATGTTGTTCAGAAGTAGGTTCCATCAGCCTTAGCCAGCATCGTTTATGAGATTAGGATGAAAGGATATGTGAGACAAAAACAGCTTGAAGGCTGCATTGTCCCCATCCCTTGTCTAAAAAAAACACAGATAGGTTGGCCTAATATGTTGAAGAAAGTTTTCATCTGACCTTAAGTGGAATAGAAGAGATGTTGAATCTGTTGCAAGGAGAGTCAGCTGGTTGTAATAACTGAGACACTATTTTGTCCCAATGGGCACAATCCTGTTAATGCAGGAGTAACATAAAATTAATGTCTGAATAAATGTGCTGGACCTTACATCTAGTTAACAGAGAATCAGAGGATTCCCATGTCCACCGTTGCACCTTGCACTGAGTACTTCATGAATAGCATTTCTGCTTTAGTGATTTTATAGCTGCCTTGGTCTTAATATTATGCATGCATAGCTCTGCAAGAGGAGTTTATCCTATATTTTCTCAGGTAGATTAATAATCTGCTAAATAGTGAACATCTACGTTCTTAAAGTCAAGCTCCTGTGGATTTTACTAGTACTCATTTCTGTTTTGGAAGAGAATATTGTGCACTGTATTGAACTCACTAGAAAAGAGATGGGATGTAAGTGAAACAACTTGCAATAATAGTTAGGATCACCATAGAGTTCACTACAGTGGTACCTCGATTTGTGGGTACCTTGGTTTTCGAGTATTTTGTAAAAGGTGAGCATTTTTTTAAAAAAAAATGCTTTGCTTTGCAAGTAATGTCTTAAAAACAAGCACCAGAGGTCACACCCTCCTCCGTCACAGCTGTCAACTTCAGCACCTCACTGCTGTCACCCTGGCAAGGGTGTGATGGCAGAGTGGGCCAGGGGTGTCCCTCCCTCATGGCCTGGCTCTCCTCCTCCTCACTGTCACAGCTACCATCTTCAGGTGGCACCAAGATGTTACCTGGCAGGCTTCTAAGATGGTGGCAGTGGAGGAAGAGGAAGAGGAAGAGGAAGAGATGAGCCAGGCCGGGAGGGAGGGAGGGAGGGAGGGAGGAGAGGGACCCCTGGTACCCTGCTACCGCCGAGGCCCTGGGCAGAGACTCCTGGCTCATGCAGCCATCAGCCCTTCACCACAGCTGTGGTCCCGGCAGCCTCTAACCTAAGGCATGGCCATGATCCCAGCCTCTGGCCTAAGCTGCAGGCCTGGTTCTCCCTGCCAGCGGCTTACAGCCTTCACAGAGGGCCCACACCTGACCTCTGACCCTTGCCGCAGTCCCAGCCACTGCAGCCACCAGCTTCTGGCCAAAGCAAATTTCCTCATAATGGAAACTGATGCCCCAGAATGAATCATCTAAGTTTCCATTATTTTCTATTGGGAAATTTGCTTTGATATGCAAGTATTTGGTTTACAAACATGTTTCCGGAACACTTGCTCATAAACTAAGGTACTACTGTACCCCAGTATGTGGTGGTTATGCTATTGAGTTGAACTGAATTTCTTCAAGCCCTGTATAATTTTAATGAAGGATGGCCAATCAGTGAACAGCAGCTATGGTAAGCCACATAGGGTTCTTACTGTTAGAATATACTGCTGGCTGTTATTAGGGTACCCTACAGCAAAGCATTTTTGTGTTCTTTTCTGCAGAATTACATATCTGTCTCTCAGACCTAAAAATAACTATGCATTTTACTGTAGCAATGTGCAAATAAGATAAAATAAGGAACTACAGTGGAACCTTGACTTGCATGCTGCTTGACTTGCAGCATATTTGACTTGCAGCAAGAGGGGGCCTGTTTGTTTTGAGTTGCAGGTTTTGACTTACAGCTCAGAGCCCCAGCGCAAGGCACCGGAATCGGGCGGCAGCCACGACCCAGCATCGCGGCTGCCGCCTCCAAACTGCTCCTGCCTTCTTCCTCTCCTCCGGCAGCGGCGGCTTCGGCAAGGCCAGCTCCAAGCACCTGGAGCTGGTCCTCGGCCTCACCGAAGCCGCCGCTGCTGCCGGAGGAGAAGAAGGGCCGGGAGCTCAGGGCTGGCCTCTCTGGTTAGACAGTCGGTTCAGTCTTGTAAAAAATCTGGCTGCAGAAGTCTGGTCCACAATGGAAGCATTTTAGTTGGGGAGCTGTACAGTTGTGGGACTCTAATGGTAAGCACAGAGTTGTTCAGAACTTGGAACATCAGGTTAAAAATCAGTAAAACTTAAATGTTAGACATTGTTGCTATGAACATTAAAAAGTGGAGGCGTATAACTTGTGGACTATAATTCCACTGCCTCCTCCTGTCTTTGAAGAGACATTTCATTTACATCCCCGGAAGGAATCTCCTATCCCAGTCAAATTTATGTTAAATTGCTGTTTTGGGGGGTCTTTTTCATCATCTGGAATGGATTAATCCACTTTCCCATTTCTTTCTATGGGAAAAGTTCACTTGACTTAAGTCATGTTTGACTTATGTCTAGACCTCCGGAACGGATTAATGACGTAAGTCAAGGTTCCACTGTAATTTTAAACACTGATTTTTGGTAACAGCTACCAGGTGTGGCTGCGGCCATAGTATTTTGCAATAAAACAATACAGAATACTCTCCGATCAAGAAATGTATGTGGCCTAAGTGTGTGTGATCTGAGATTTACAAAAACATGTGATAAGCAAAACTTGATCCTTTATAGTCAGCTTGACCTCTTGTCCCCTGGTCTGATTGGCTCATAAGATGAACAAAGCCTGAATAGGCTCGTTAGGGAGACATTAGTGTCCATGGCCTTAAGGTAAACAATGGCCTAAGGGGCTGAAACCTTTATACTACTTCTATCAAATAGAACAAACATGTTTGAATTTTGTGTGTTATCAGGAGCAGGATATACAGTACGTGAGGAGAGTTAAAATAACTTCTGTCACATTTTAGATGGACTTCCATAGTTCCTTGGGATATCTTTTAGTTTTTCTATGCTGCTAAACAGACTTGAGGAGGGTGAATGTCAGATGTACACAACAAATTCAGCAAATTGCCTTGCTTTTCATCTTTTCCTAGTCAGCAATTTTTATTCCTCTTTTCTGTCTGCTTGCTTACTTTAGTTACAGATCCTTTTGCCTCTCTATTTGGAAATGAATCATTTGAAGGTGGCTTTGCTGACTTCAGCACATTGTCAAAGGTAATCTGAAAATTATTTAAAGCTTGTGGAAAAGCATAAATTTGTTGCAATAGCTGAGAAGGTTCTACAATACAAATTTCTAGCTCCAGAACTTTTTCAGTTGGTGGAGCAAGTTTATGCTTTGAACCGTAGTACATATCAGAATGTCAACAAATGCCAGATATAAATCAACCAATTTACTTCCAGCTATTTAATTAACTGTGGGATTATTTACTTGGTGAATTGGTGTGAAGCAATGCATTTATTAGAAAATGACACTGCTGCAATGACTGTATAGGCAGTTGTGTGGGCCTATTAACTTTCTGCCTTCCCTTGTAATGTTTCTATTGAAAGGATCCCTGGTGATCCTTTTATTTTTGGCTTTAAATAATTCCCTGCCCCACTCTACAGCTGCTGAAGGCTTCCTAGGATGGAGTTCCTTGGGAATTCCTGGAGACAGCAGGGGCAAATGAGACGCTTTTAATTTCCAGAAATGGCCATGGCATCTGGTGGCAGATGGCATCACCAGAGATTTAACATGTAACCTACACCAATGGGATTTGAGCCAACATGTGGGTATAGCATTGTATGGATCATTGAAGTGGGGGTGGGGTGGGAAATAGTACCATCATATGGATACATGGTTTTTATGTGGTTTGCCAAGGCACACACACACATACACTTCTTTTTCTGTTGATAATCAGGCCCGTTAAATGCTAAAAATCCGGACCTTATCCTTAACTCCTTCTGAACTGGTGTGAGGGTTCGGTTCTGGCCACCGGTGGTTCTGATCCATAAACGAGGCGAGAGTCCGTTTTTGCTTGAACTTCAAAAGGATTTTTATTTCTTACAGAATTAAACATACTGTAGGCTCTTTCTTTTATAACGGGTGACAACGGCGTCAACGGTTGCAAAACACTATCTTCTAACACAGGATCTTCATATATAACATTAACAGGGTTATAGTCCAAGTTGGCATCCTCTAGAAACAATGGGGAAAAGTCGACCCCCTGCCCAAGCACTGGGTTCCGCAACAGGGGTGTTTGGCCCTCTGCGCCACTGGACCGACAGGTCTCTCCCTCCTCCATTCCCTTTGGAATTTCTCTGAGGTTTCTGGCCATTTTAATGGTTTGACATGTACAGACCAAGCAAATTCCTCCTCATCTCCCTGGATCTTGAAATGTTCCGCCCTCCTCCTCTGCTCTCTCTCTCGTCCGAGTCCCAACGCTTATTAACTGCCTTTCCCAACCGCCGCTCTTTCTCCCGAGCTCTGCCAACTCCTCTGTCTCGCGCTCATTCCACCCGTCATCCATCTCATCCACCACCCAAAATGCCTCCCAAACATCCTTGCGCTGCCCCCCCATGACTTTCATCTTTCACTTCTACATTTTGTAGTCCTCACGTGCATGAATCCATATTCTTAGCCTCTTCTTTTCTCTGGCAAGCCGCTCCAGACGGCTCACTTTCTTTGACACCTGCAGCCTGGTCCTTCTCCTCACAACTGGATAAGTAAAACAAATCATGAAAAACCTTTTGTAGGGGGAAGGAACAAAATAGTGGCATGTTTAGGGGGATGTGAACCTGTGGGAAGGAGTTAAGAAAATTGTAAGTGATGATAGCAATGGGAGAAGGATGTTATGGTTAACCCAACCAAGAAAACGCAAAATCATAAGCTCCGTTTGCCAGACTTGCCTTTTCTGTTGTTTTGCTTTGCTTTGCTTTTTTTCTTTATAAGGCAAACAATGACGATCCCTTCAGTTCATCTACAATGGGCTCTATGAAGAATGTGGTCATAACCAAAAATGTGTTTGAGGAACCTCCTACCAAAAATGAAGATGTTCCTCCTGCCTTGCCACCTAAAACTGGAACGCCTACCAGACCATGTCCTCCCCCACCTGGTAAGGGTCAACATTAAGTAAATGTGCATGTGCATGGTGTGCATATGAGCAGTTGTATACTGTGTATTAGGGCTGCGTATTTTTTTCAAAGGAGATGTGATTATGGCTTTAAGCTTGGTGTGCTATTTTATTTTATTGAAATGAATTATAATTTTAATTCCTATCAGGTGAATTTGATTAAAGCTCTCAACTAGCTTTTTGTGTTTAAGCCATATTTACTTCAGTATATGTATGTAAGCTGTGAACTTCATAGAATCATAGAGTTGGAAGAGACCTCAAGGGCCATCTAGTTCCTGCCATGCAGGAACCCCCGTCACAGGATTCCCAACAGATGGTCATCCAGCCTTTGCTAAAAAAAAAAAAAACTCCAAAAAAGCAGACTCCACCACCCTCTGTGGTGGTGGAATCTCCTTTAATAAGGCTTCAGTTGCCTTTAATAAGGCTACAAAGCTGTCTGATCTCAAGGGAAGGATAGGTTTCTACCCATTCAGAAGGATACATAGGATGTGGATATTAGCAAAAGAATCCCAAACTTTGTGAAGGTCTTGTAGAAGCTACGTTGCTTTATGCCTACTATTACGAGGTCTTTGCGGTGGGGACTGAAAAACTGGATGGTGTGTTCTGAATCTGGGTGAAGCATTTCTACCACATTCATAATTATGCTAAAGTGGTTATTTTGATGTAGGAAAAAGGCCTATCAACAAATTGGAGTCTTCCGATTCCTTTAAACTGAAAGATCCTTTCCAGCCCTTCCCAGGCTGTGATGGTCCCAAAGAACAGGAAGCAGACCCATTTGCTCCCACTGGTGTGTGCAAAGAAATGGACACCAGCAATTTTGCTAATTTCAGTGCTGTAAGTAAAACAGGATGGGGAGGCATCAGTTTAACATTTTTTTTACTATTTTGCAAAGAACATTCTGAATGTTACTATAAACTTCTCAGGCTTGAAGTGAGTGAAATGGGTTCCATCCAGGAATGCAATGATGTTCAGCATGTCCCAATATTAATTGTGCCTCTCTTAAATACTACATTGTAACATACTTAAGGGACAGTTGCAGCAAGTTACCACATACTGTTAGCTGCACATTAATGTATTATTTAAATGCACATGGATAATGGTTGCCTCTGAAGGTTTCCTGGTCTTTTTACGAAGTCATAACTGCACATCTTGCCTCAGATTTTTAATGTCTATGTCAAATTGCAGTACAGAGTTTATTCCCAGTGCATATGTTCATGTCACCAACAGGCAGTGGGAAAATAAAGAGCACACCCTTTAATCCAGTAGAGGACTAGCAAATATAAATTGATAAGTGTGTCTCCTTCTTTGGCAAGCAGCCACTTGGAAAAGCCCCAGCTGCTACTTCCAGTGTAAAATATGTTTGGAGAAGAGTAGTGACCTAGGCAGCGTTTGCAGGAAGCACAGTTTTACAGGCATGAAACTTCAGGCCACGAAGAGTGGAAGAGTATGAAGAACGTTGCTTGCAGAGGGGCACTAAATCAAGGGAATGCCTATCCGAACTGTATACTCTAAAGCCCTAGTGGCAAAGAGCTGCTAACAGAGCATACTACCAATGCTTTGACAGCTGACGCTCGCAAAAGAAAACATGTTTCTCTTCTAGGCAACATGGAAGTGAGTATCTGGCATTTCAAACTAGCAGGCACAAAACCAGCCCTCCTACCTGGCCAAAATAACCCTATGTACAAGCTATCTCGTTCAAGCTCTGAGAACACACCATGACATCTGAGCATGCTTCCCAACACATGTTTATGCATGTATCCTATTTTAATTCTTATTAAAAGAATTCTGCCCCTACTACTTGCCCTGGTGTCTCATGGAAATAAGAATAATTATAAAACTAGAGAAATAATGAGAAAATGAGAGGGCATTTTAAATACCATTTTAGATGGGACATCTATTTTAGGATGAAAAGTGATGTACACATTTGTACCTTTAGATGTTTGTAACTCAGAGTTTCCCCTCTTCTTGTTTCTGGGTGGTTGTTTTCCTACAATGTTGCTGCTGGTCTTAACAAGTATTTCTCTAAAAAAAAAATTAGTGGTCCTGACCGTTGGAGATAATTTTTTAAAACTTCCTCTGCAATTATATGAATACATTAAAATAGCTATATAGTAATACCTCTTAAGACAAATTTAATTCATTCTAGAAGTCATTTCGTTTTATGAAAAATTTGTATTGCAAAACATGGTTTCCCATAGGAATTTTTAATTTTTTTTAAATGTTGTGACAGTTTTTCATCTTGTGAGGCATCCCATAGGGAATTTTCATTATGCAAAGCAACCCTATACCCAGAATTTTTTTTCCCATCTTGCGGATTTTTTGTCTTATGGGTGTTCGTCTTAAGAGGTACAGTATTACTGTACTAGTAACTGTACTATTTTATATAAGCACCCAAGCTCAAATAACAGACATGCTTTTTAACAAGCCAAGTTTTCCTTGAATTGGTGAGATAAGGAAAAATTCCTCCTTTACATTGGGAAATAATAAACTTGCAGATAATGGGACAACTTTTTAAATGATGCTAGTAATATTTTCAGCCAGGCTAAAACAGAATCCTGTTTGACATTTGGACTCTTCCCTGCTGTTCCACTTCACAAATCTATTTCTTCTCTGTTTTAGTATCCTACTGAAGAAGATATGATTGAATGGGCTAAGAGAGAAAGTGAGAGAGAGGAGAAAGAGCGACTTGCAAGGTTAAAACAACAAGAACAAGAAGACTTAGAACTAGCTATTGCACTCAGTAAATCTGAGATATCAGAAGCATGAAGAATTGCCACAAACATTTCTCCTTTTTCTTGGACAACCAAGCTATCAGTAAAGTTGAGCAGAGGATAATATGAACATGGAAGTATAAAAGGCTTTAAATTCCTGCAAATGTGATTTTTTAGCAACTTGTAATTTCTTTTCATATTCACTAATCTTATCTGACAATTTAATATAGCAAACTTCCATTTATCTTAATTTTGGATATCTTAATTACAGTTACACCAAAATAAGCTCTTTTAATGCAAAATAGATAGCTCTGTATTATTCTACAATTAAGATATTGAGGCACAACAATTGACATTTTGAAAGGTCTCAGAAACTAATTGTGTCTCAAGCTTTGTTCATTCTTTTTATTTGCACTGATATATTCTCGACGTAGTTGAAGATCTAAAAGGGTGTGTGGAACTACAAGAAAAGAATGTTGCCTTTGGCCAATGCAGATGGCTGTGTAACATGTTACCGATATTTGTTGTTAAAATAATTAGGAAGTTTGTTACAAATTTTAAATAGCTGTTGCTTCAAAAGAGTTTTTATGATACTGAATTGTTTAGTTCTCCCAGGTGCCTTGGATAGCAAAATGCATTTTCATCTGTAAACAAAGGTGGTTGTATAATCAACTGGATTAGTTAATACACACAAGATTTAGCTTGCAAATATTCAGGTAACTAGCCATTGCTCTGATAATCCAACATTTAAAATGTACACATCTAGATATTAAACCTATACTATGTTTTACAGAGATGACTGCAGTTGATACTGGGCATATGGAATGTTTTGTACTATTCTTTTCTTTTGATAACTAATAGAATGTTTAGCTTCCAGATTCAATAAATGTCTGACATTTTTAACTACCAATTGATCTGTTCTTCAGGTTTTTAAAAATGGGAAATTGAGATATTTTCCACTGGGAGATGAATAAAATTAGACTGTTTGGCCAAGCCTACTGTCAGGAAATCTGATGCCCCACTGCTAATTGAGCCAATTTCTTCTGTGGAATATGCAACTAAACTGGCATAAGGACTGCTGAATTGGAACTAGAGTAGGAAGTAGACTACGTGAAAATATAGCTTACAACAGTCATTTGCTGTTATGTATAATTTATTGAATGCCACCTGATAGTTGCACCTTAAACTTAAATTTTCTTTTATGGTCACTGAGTCAAAATAAGATTGAAATGTTAATAAAAATAACTTATTCCTATTCTTTCCTGTGTTTTCTGTTCTGCAAAATTCAGTCAGAATTATTCCTTTCCCACCCTTAATATATATGCAGCTTGACTGCGACCTTACAGAACTGGTGGGCTTTTCCCAAACACTGTGGTATCCATGCCTGACAGAAAGAGTTTTAAAATGATGCGTTTTTCTTCTACTGCAAGAGATTCCATGATCACAGCTGTCAGGCTAAAACCTTCCAGGTGGTTCTGTATCTTTCTATAAGTAACTTCAGAAGAAGGCAGTTTTCCTGAAAACATTGAGACTGGTTCTAAAAAACGTTTATCTCTTATACTGGAAAATTACTATTTGAAAACACATAATCTGAAAAATAGCCTGGCAAAACCTCTTGCAAGTATTAATATGGGTATTTTATCTATACACACTTTATAATAACATTAATCTTGCATATTGTATGTTTAATTGGCCTTCATAGATTTCTTACTTTTTTGTTAAATGTATACTCAGTGGACCAATATCTGTATATATATATATTATATATATTCAAGCTTTCTTGTATAGGATTGAAAGTTCTGAGTCACTTGATGTTACATTTCATGTTACTGACTGATTACAGAACCTTTACTCGAAGGCTTCTAAATAAATCACTGTTGTGTCAGCTTCAATGGCATTACTATTAAAGTTTTAAAAGGCTTTTAAGGACTTGTTTGTGGGGGGTTAGCCTGTGTTTATAGACCATTGTTTAAAAATTCTAAAAATAGCCTGTAATTATGAATAAAACCGTTTAAGTATTTAAGGTGGATTGGTATTTTCTATTTTAGTTTACTCATAGCAAACAATAGACTTGAGGAAACATTCAAATATGCAGCATTGCAACTTGGATTCCAGTTTGAAAATTATTTTGTATTAAATATCCTGAATGAAATGTAATATGGGTACAACTAAAACTGAGGACAAATAAAAGAAGAATCAAAATATTCGGTGCATATTGGTGTTTCGTTTAATATTCATCCCTTCATATTTTTCAGGTCTAGACACCCCAATGAATACCCCAATGTTTTTATTTATCCCTTTGTCCCTTTTTTTAGACAGCCCCCCTGCAAATGATCCCACCCCACTGTTACCTCTAGAGATGGGTGTTTTGTTTCAGAAGGGGTCTGGTTCTGAAATGAAACACAGCAGCCCAGCTGCCGTTTGGAGCCGGGACTCACCCTCTGGAATGAAATCAACCACTGACTTGCCTTCCTTTGGATCACACGGGGCAAAACTCCAACTAGGAAGCAGCCTTCGACGCATCTATCTCCCTGATACTGGTCAATCAGGAGCTGTCCAAGGACATGCATCATCCCACCTCCCTGTCTGATTGGCTAATGCCAGGTAGAAGGAAAGATGATGTGTCGAAGGCTGCTTCCTTTTTGGAGTTTTGCCCTGCATGACCCAAAAGGAAAGTAATTAAGTGGTTCATTTCATTCTGGAGAGTCGGTCCCAGTTCCGAACAGCAGCTGTGTTGCTGTGTTTTGTTTTGGAACTGGACCCCTTCCAAAATGAAACACCCATCTCTAGTCACCTCCTTACGTTAGCGGAAGCGGATCCCAGTGTTTTCACACCCAGGACCCCCATCTTGGAAAATATGGCTGCCCACTTCCCCACCCAATGGTGGCTTCTTTTTGCCCTAAGTGAAGCTGCGGCCACCATTTTGGAAGAAGGCAGTCTGGTTTCTTATATGGCCAAGGGAAACCACCATCAGCTGTCCCTGCAAAAGGTGGCTTGCTTTGCCATAGCACCAGTTCATGGGTGGAAGATTTGTGGTTTGTTAACCTTGATAAACCAGAACAAACTGCCATCTCCTTCTCTAGGTACATCCTCATCTCTAGGTATATCTTAATAACCAAAAAGCAAAAGCAAAAGCAACTCCCTTTAGGAATCGCATTGTATGTTGCTGCGTATTCTCAGTTTCACCGTATGATGTTGAATCATGAACTAAAACAAGGACTATAAAAAGTGAAAGCATTTAAAATATAGTTTTGTGGATAAAAATTATTGGATTGATGCTAGAATTTATTGGACTGAGATGAATTGCCAAATTGAATCAATTAAGAATTTTTAAAAACAAAGGGCAGAAAATGAGAATATTTTGATCACATAAAACAAGGTGTACAGTTTATAAGAAGTTGATTCTTAAAGATAATATAAATGGTCAAAGAAGTGCATGAAGGAGAAAAACAGCTGCTGAAGAGCCTTGGATTATTGGTTTGGTTGCAATACATTTTTTGTTTAGAGTTGCTGCACATCAAAGTCACAATAGCTACAATGATAAAGAAAACAAGAATACACTAACAATCCAAGCTAATAAAATTCACTGTTATTTGAAGTTTTCAGCAGTGAGGAGGTTGGAAGCAATATCTAGTGGAATAGGGGGTTCCTACTGTAACACCTTTGGAAAAGGAAAGCTATAGAAAAGAAGATATATGAGATACAGTAGATTGATTAAATAAAAGATGCCACTGCCTTGTGTTTGCAAAACATATTAATGATAAAACCTTAGGTCATTCATTGTTATGTGCTGTCAAGTTGCCTCTGATTTATGAGAAGATGATGAATCAGTTCCAAAATATCTGTCATCAACAACCCTGCCCCTCTCTTGCAAACTCAAGCCTGTACCTTCCTTTCTTAAGGGAGTGAATCCATCTTGTATTTGATCTTCCTCTTTTCTTGCTGCCTTCAGTCTTTCCCAACATTATCTTTTCCACAGAATCCTGTCTTTTCATGATATGCCCAAGGGAGGATAACCTCATGAAATAGTTCAGGCTTGATGTGATATAGGACCCACTTGTTCATCTTTCTGGCATTCCAGGTAATACACAAAGCTCTCCTCTAACACCAACTTCAAACAAATCAATTTGTTTCCTGACAGCTGTCTTGACTGTGCAGCTTTCACACCCGTACATGGTATTTGGAAATACTGTACATGAATGTGGATAATCTTGGCTTTGGTCCCCAGTGATATATCCTTACATTTTAAGATTTTTAAAAAATCTTTCCAAATCTCAGTCTTCTAATTTCTTGGCAGTTTCCATTGATGGTTCTACCAAAGTATACAAAACTTCTGATTCTTTCAGTTTCTTCAATGTCAGTGTTAAAAATGTGCACTTCTGTAATGATTTTTGTCTTAACATTCAGGTGTAGTCCTGACTTGGCAGTATATTATGTCACTGTCATTTAAAGTCATTGTTCCTTTCTGGCAGTAAGTTGGTATAACCTGTATACTGTATCTTAAATTATCAGTTTCTTTCAGCAATTTTTACTCCTCCATCTGAATCTAGCCTGGTTGTTGTATATGTTCTGTGCACAAATTGAACAGATAAGAGACTAAAATGCTCACATGTCTGACACATTTGACAATAGGAAACTATTCTGTTTCTATATATTCTATCCAAACAGTATCTTCTTGTCCACAATACAAGTTATGTATAGGACAATTAAACGGGGCGTGGTGGCTCAGTGAACTAAGGCTCCGAAAACTGTTGACTTCAAAGTCAGCAGCTCGGCGGTTCGAATCCCGGGTGCCACACAGTGGAGCGAGCTCTCACTGTTCACCCCAGCTCCTGCCAACCTAGCAGTTTGAAAGCATGTAAAATGTAAGCAGATAAATAGGTACCGCCATAAAAGACGGAAAGGTAAAAACAGTGTTTCCTTGCAGCCATGCCAGCCACATGGCCATGGACTTGCACAACACTGGCTCTTCCGGCTTGAATACAGAGATGAGCACCGCACCTAGAGTCGGACACGACTAGCACGCATGTGCGGGGGGAACCTTTACCTTTTTATAGGACAATTAATTGCTGAGGCACGTCGATTTTCAGCACAACAGTTTCTCATGATGCACACAAAGTCTATAGTCGTATGAATTCAAATCAATCCTATGATTTTGTGATCTGAAATATTGGTGCACTCAGCAGGTATTTGAAATATGATCTCAGGTGCCTCCTACTTTTGCTCCATATAAGGTAAACACTGTCATTGCTACAGGTGAGCATCAAATTGCTTTTCCTATCCCTTTTCCTATTCAGTATCTCTGTAGTTAGTGTACTCCTTGGTACAGTATCTACTTTCTTGAGGATTGGAATGTATAGAATGTTTCCTGTCTGAACTAGTGTTTTCCATATTTCTTTGCCTATTCCTATTAGGATTTTGACAGATTTAGTCTTCATGGTGATTTATTTAGCATGCAAAAAATAGCAACAGATTGTTACACAGAAGGAGGTACTGGTGTTTAAAAGAAATGCTAGTAAACCAAAGAAGGCATTCACTGCCACTGGTACGTTTTCTATTAAGCCAAAACATTTTACCCAAAAGTCAAGCACCCCTGGGCAATACTACCATATGTGTGAAAAGGTACACGATACCTTCTCCAGCATTCTTCTAGGCATAAATGCTTGTCTATATGGCTTAATCGAATGGGAATGGAGAGTTGTCTGAACTCTCCCTCAGGGGAGACCGAATATTCCTTCCACGAAACGTCCCTCACTTTCGACTTGTTTGCTCCACTGCCGGAACACCAAAAGAGCCCAGCGCCCCCTTAAAGGCGAACGACGCCCAGGATGCCAGAAGCATCCGTGCTCGGCCGGTTCTTTCTTCCGTCGTCTTCCCTTCACAACCGTCTCGCCCTTCTGCCGCCCTCCCCAGTTGCGCTTGGAAGGACGCAGCCATCCTTGCCTGGAGCGGAGGCGGCATCTCGAGTTCTCCAAAGCCCGCCCTTTTCTCCCCCTTGGGTTGAGGTCCCCCCCCCCGCGCGCCCGGCCAAACGCGAGGGCTCCTTCTTGCAGGCGGGGTCCGAAAGCTCTCCCAAGGCCTGCCTGCAGGGGGCACTCGCTGCTCTGACTTGGCCTTCCGAAGGCTCAGCCGCGCCCGTGCCTGCCCACACCCCCCGCGCGCCTTGGAAAGCAGCCGCAGCAGCAGCAGCAGCAGCAGCAGCAGGAGGGCGCATTGGGCTTTGCAGCTGGAGGGAGGGAAGTTGCCGCGACGATTCTGCCGAGTTACGGCGCTGTGGGGACAATTTCTGGGAAGGATTCCCGGGCTGGCGGGCGGCCCTGCTGCATTCCTGGGGGAGACGCGCAGTATGAGCAGCAGCCCCAAGAGAAAGGAGTGCAGGTACCCTCGGATGGGAGGATGCCTGCAGATGACGAGGAAGGGGTTGCTTCTTTGTACCCTACCCGCCCCCGCCTTAGGGGCCATTTGCTGCTGAGGGGGATCGGCTGCTCTTGGCGCTTGCGGGCCTGGCACGTGGATGCAGCGCCGCGATTCCTCCACCTGTTGAATGTTTGCATGGCCGGCCCGCGCACCTGTTGAAACGATAGGCTTGTAATTGGCAGGTGCCCGCCCTGCTTTTTTGTTCTCTTCCCTTGACCATTTTATAGAAAGGGGCGATTATAAAGGTCAGTAGCCAATGCTGTATAGGGAAGAGTACAATTGTGCTGCTGAACTGGCATTGTCTGGCCTTGGATCGGCAGATGCTCTTAGACTACAGCTCCCCGAAATCCTGGCCAACACAGCTAGTGGTGAAGACTTCTGGGAGTTTTAGCCCAAGAATATCAGGGGACCTAAGCGGCCTAGATGCCCCCTAAGCACATTTGGTCTCGCCTGATTTTGGAAGCTAAGCAGGGTGGGCCCTGGTTAGTACTTGGATGGGAGGACCACCAGGGAATACCAGGTGCTGTAGGCGCCTGGAGTAGGAACTGGCAAGCCACTCCAGTATTCCTCCCAAGAAAACTCCATGGACATGGGGTCACAGGAATTAGTCACAACTGTTACAACCAACACACACACACACACAGAAGGCGGGGAAGCCCTGCTCCAAGGGCTTGTTGTTACTAGAAGAGCATGGCAGGACTTGGACCTATAACAGGTGGAGAATCTTTGGCCCTCCAGATGTTTTGGACCAAAAGTCACAGCCCTTTATCATTGGCAAAATAGGCTCAGAATTCAAAGAGTTGCAGTACAAAACATCTGGAAACCTGAAGGTTCTATAGCTAGTGATTGTTAATGTCCTACTGAAGACCGAAACAAGCCAAAATATTTTCTATTGCAAAAAGGATAATTTCCAACAATTTAGTACTCTAAGGAAAAGATGCTCTGGAGGATTAAGAAATCTTCAGGACACTTGTAGTGGCAAATTTAGAAGTGCAGCCACATCGTAAAAGTGGTTATAAAGAAAATATGCTGTTATCAGAGTTCTTTTTGCTTATATGCCTCAAGGTTTCCAGTTTTTCCAAATTAAAAGGCTGAAAAAATGGGGAAGCCTTTTAAGCATGATCCAATAGAGACACAATTAACCTCATTGACTCCATTAAAGTGTCATTCTGCACTATAACCACTAAAATAGACTTTATACTGTACATTGTAGCTTCTGTATGCTTTCCTAAACAAGTGGGGAAACCACAGACCTCAGAGAAAAGCTGCTTTGGATACAAAAGGCCTTTTCATGCATACATTTATTGACCAGTCCAGGGCTTATATAAATATAAATAAAATATAAATACAGTAGCAGTTTATTTTTTCTTATACTTTGTATAAGAAATTAGAACAAACCAGGTGGAGGTAAAACAAGAACCCCCACAGTAGAGTTGTCCAGACTGAACTGTCTGCCAGCCTTCTACAAAGCACAAGAGGAGATATGGTCCTATTAAATGTTAAACAGGCCTTGATAAAGGACAGGCTTTTGCCAGAATGGATTCACATCTTTAATGTCCTTATTCATTATTAAATTATTTATAACTTTTAAATAGGCTAAAAAAGCAGAGACAGTATGAAAAATAGAACTAACAGTTATGGGAGCCTGTTGTTCATTTTCTCTTTCATTTTGGCAGGCAGGAGATGACTTCTGATATTAAATTATTGTTCAATTGGTTCTGCTTTCATAAAGTCCGCAGAACATTGAACAGGCTCTGTTTAACAGACAGAAAGCTGTTTGCTGTTTGGGAGGAAGAGAGATAACTGTAGCATAAAGCTGAATAAAGAGCACGCCTTTGATTAGTTATGAGTTCTTGGAGCCATTTGACTGATTTTCAAGTGCCGTCAAAATTGCTTCAGAGAATAGGGAAACCCACAATAATCTTTTTTTAATTGGGCACAGAGTGCAGCAAGGGAGAGTAGAAGAAAGTTCTGTTGTCCTAGTTGTTAGATTCTAGAAGAACATTAGATATAAGTGGAAAAGTACAGTTGGCATTAGTTTCCCATCTGGATTAAAAGAATTCAGAGCCATTGCTTCATAAAGTCCTCCTTTTTTCGGTGTTAGATGCTTTTTCCCTGCACCATTAAAATATGAAAGTTAGTCTTTAAGGTGCCACATGTTTGTGCCTTTTGTTTTGTTTTGTTTTTCTTTGATTTTTGCCTGAAATTCTTGAAAAGACTAACACGGCTACCCTCTCTGAAATTAACCCTAACCCCTAAAACTAATTTGGAGGCTATCCGGTTAGAGAAAACAGAATTCAGATGGATTCTCTAGATATGCACGTCATTTTAATTTTACAAGGAAAACTTCTTCCTCCCAGGCTACCAGGCTTGACCAAAAGTAGAAGAATCCTCTTCCAGGCCGATGACAGGAAGAAACAATAATATTCCTAGGAATGAGGAATAGACACTGAAACATTTGTATTCTTGAGGATTTTTTTATTGCTTGTTTTTATTACATCTTCCAGCATATATATTTTTTTAAAAAATTAAAATAAAACTGCAATACAAATCATAAAACAACATTTATACAAAAAGAGAAAAAAATTAATCAAAACTCTACCAAACAAAACAGAAACAACCCGGTGTAACCCACCTTCCACTCGGGACTTAACCCATCCCCCCCCCGCCAAAATACATTGATTTTTTTCCAGGTGTATACCCTTTGTCTTTTTGAAATACATACACCAACAGTTTATCCCATATTCCATTAAAATCATTAGACATTCTCATCCCTTCTTAATTTTAATTTCACAAGTCAATTTATCATTAATAACCATATTCCATAAGTCCCTATACCATTCATCCAATGTTATTTGGTTGTTAGATTTCCAATACTTTGCAAAAATCAACCTTGCCATCATTATCATTATAGTTAAGAACTCCACCTCCTCTTCCTTCAATTGTGTGTTCACAACCATATTTAACAATACCATTTGTGGGCACATTTGAATCCTTTCCTGTAGTAGTTTTTGTATTTCTTTAAAAACCAATGCACATTCCATTTTTCTTATCTCACACAGCCACCACATATGCAAATAGGTTCCTTTTTCTTTTTTATACCTCCAGCATATTGGAGATATTTCTTTATTATATTTAACTTCACTGGTGTTATATACCATCTCCAATATACATTATAACAATTTTCTTTTACTCTCACTGGCGTATTTTTTCACTATTCTTTTATTCCACATTCTCCCCATTCTTCCTCTTTTATTTCCTTATTAATCTTCTTGGCATATCTCTTTTAACTTATTATGAGTTTCTTGAAAAAAGACTATATCTGCCTGACTTTTGTTTAGTTTTGCTTGAAGTTTATCCCTTTTTATAAAAGATCCTTAAAAGACATTACGCACACTACGTATCAGGACCAGATAGTTAAGAAACTCAGCACTGCCAATTCATTAAGTGGCTTTATTTAAAAGGAACCCAATGGTCTACTAATGGATTTGATTTTATAGTCCCATAAATGTGGTATGGGAATGTTACTGTTACAGAGGGAAAATGCCCTAAGGAATTTCAACCTATCTGGTTTTATGGGTAAGATGAGTTACAGAAGTGCATTTCTTCCAATACAGCTTGCTCCCCACAGGATAGGTTACTTAATTTAATTAAGTGTCTCAAATAATGGCTTTTTCTTCCATTACTTTGGAGACTATTGTTTAATTACTGTGTTCTACTACTGTGTTTTATAGATTGCAAGATCTCTAGCCTAAAGATCTGTTGCTTGGCTGGTAAGATGTGGGATTGGAGAGAGGTTAAAGATGATTGTTGTGTGTTAGGGTGCTACTTTATTGTATAAATGATAGACTCACTGCCATTCACAGCTGTTGAAAAAAAGGCTCCAACACTTGCTTTGTGTTTGGGTGAGAACTGGTTAGCTGATGAAAACAAGGAGTCAGTTTCTGGAATTTTCGCTTTCATTGTGTAACTTTGTGAATGGTTGTGAACGAAAGAGGGTATCCTCTAGACCAGTGCTGGTGAACCTATGGCACAGGTGCCAAAGGTGGCACTTGGAGCCCTTTCTGTGGGCACCTGACATCGCCCCTTCACAGCCACCTGTATTCAGGTTAAATGGCTGTATTGGCACTTTGTGAAAAATTAGTGTGTTTTGAATCGCAGTTTGGGCACTCGGTCTCTAAAAGGTCCGCCATCACTGCTCTAGACCTTCTTGACTGCTGCCATTTATATTGTCAACATTCGGGCTGCCTTGGCATTTATACAGCTTGGCATCCCCTTTTCTGCTGGTAATACAGGCACAATATTGTGCAGTAATAGGGCAGGGCATTGGGGGGGTGGCGGATGGCGGGGGACGGCGACGGGCGCGGGGGCGGATGGCGACGGGCACAGGACGGGTGGGCGGTGACTGGCACAGGGGGTGGTGGGCGGACGGCGACGGGCAGCTGGCGGGCGGTGGGGGGATGGACGGCGGTGGGGGGGCGGCAGGCTGGCCAGCACCCTCTCTCCATTTTGGCGCCCTAGGCAACTGCCTAGTTCACCTTAATGGATGCGCCGGTCCTGCCTATGGCACTCACATTCTCCTCAAATTTGTATTGTATGTAGGGCAGCTTACACATAAAATATAGTCCTCCTTTATCAGATATTACAGGATGGATCTATTTGACCTCAGCTGAGGATTAATTTGGGAGGGGGATGTTACGCCAGGCAGTTAACCCAGGAATAGACAAACTATAGTATCCCTGGCTGCTATAAATTTAATTTCTTGGGTAGAGTTCACCAGATTATTCTACCCAGGGATTGTTCCAGCCTTTGTTGGATCACTATGTTCAGGATGTTTTCCTTCACTTCATGGAAAAGAAAAATTTGCACTTATTAGCAATATGTTGTAGTGGAAGTTAGATCTTCTCCTTGACCAGAGAAATAAAATAATTCTAGCATGCTTGCTCATGAGAACTGCTGTTCTGTTGGTGGTGGTTTTGTTTTGCTATTTATTGACTTTTTCTCATTGTTTATACCTCACTTTGGCATTTTGGAGATAAAACCAGTAAGCAAGGCTTTTTCCTCCACTCTAGAGGAGAACTAAGTAGGACAACCCTGTATTCAGGATGGCTTTCTTTCACTACCTAGAATGAACCCCTCATTATAAGCACCCATTTTCTTATTCCTTCTACTAGACCTTATCACATTTTTCTAGTCTCTGGAATGGAAGTTGATCATCTGCAGAAGTAGAATGAAAACCTGTAGATTTCTCATTTGCTCTGCCTTTCTGAATATTCTAATCTCTAGAGCGAAAGTTGGGAAGTACATGTGGGAAAATATATGATTTTCAAATTCTGTTTTAGACATTTGCTTCCACTAGTCGTTCAGAAGATTACCAGTGTTAGCAATGAAATTTGATCTGATTCTTCTATTCAGAGATTTATCTAGTTTAAAACTGAAAATAGCAGAAAAGTTTTTGCCCACAGAAAAGATACTTTATGTTCAGTGACATGTTTGTAAAACATTATGAAGGATGTGAAGTGCTCCTATTGTTCCAGTATACTGTATATAAATTATCTGCATATGTCATTTTGTATGTATGGCCTGTTCATTTATTGGGTTATACTTCTCATTTTCATTGGCCAGCATGTCTATGGGATGCCATAGTTGTACTCGGAACAAGGAAAGTAGCCCTTCAAATCAGGAAAGCACTGTCTTGGAAAAAACTGGTCCATATCCTTCAAGAAGTTCCTTGAAGTTCTGTTGTACTAGACCAGTGGTTCTTAACCTGTGGGTCCCCAGATGTTCTTGGACTGCAACCCCCCAGAAGTCTTCATCACTAGCTGAGTTGGCCAGGATTTCTGGGAGTTGCAGTCCAGGAATATCTGGGAACCCACAGGTTGAGAACCATTGTACTAGACCATGCTAATTTGTGTAAACTGCCCAGAGTGGCTTTCTGCCAGATTGGCAGTATATAAATCATTCAATCAATCAAATAAATAAATCAATCAAACAAACAAACAAATAATGCATCTAATGATTTCAAAGGACCTTATTTGCTTCTGTGTCCAGGGGTTATAGCTGTTGTGAACCAAAGGAAAGCCTACATTTTGCTCCCATGAGGCCCAGTTTAGTGGAATCTGATGACGAAACATGTGCCTTTAGGGATGTAAACTTCAAAGGCAGCAGATGGCGCTCACTAACAATTTAGCTCTAAACCATGGAACTGGGTATTTGGTATATTAAGCTATTTACAGCAGACTGTTAATAGTTAACACCACTAGGGCCTATTTTGATTTGAAGGGGAGAATCCTTACTTCTGAAATTTTTTTTTGTTTTAAATTTGACATATAAAGAAAAATATATTTTGTGTGGTGGTTTGGTCTGCAAATCCCTACTTGTGTATCGATGACGAAAATAGTTTCTCCACTCCGTTGCAGGATTGCTCAGTAAAATAAGATGCACAGCATGGAGCTGCTTCAGTGAGTGGGTTTGTAATCAGCCCAGAGAAGAACAAAATTAATCTGTAGAAAGGTTTAGCAAAGAGAATGTCAAAGCCTAAAGCAGCTAGAAGGGAGAATGTGAAACAGGATAAAACGCTTTGGTTTTTCTTTCTTCTTTTAATGTAAGAATCCTTGGGAGTTTTCAGTTTTCCCCCAGTTTATCTAATGGCATGGTGTTTAGCATACAAGTAGGTAAAACTGCATGGAATATAACTTAGTATGATTTAGACTTGGGTCATTTGGGTTTTCTACATGAGCATGCAGAATGTGATTCTGGAGAGCAAATGGAGAGGCTGGATCCTCACCATAGAACTGAGAATATCAAATTTTCATTGACATTTATTATTCATAATGCTGTATGATATACTGACAATAAAGGACTACTAACATATACAGTATTTTTCCATGTACAGCATAAGACTGTTTTTTCCCCCCTAAATCTGTTAGACAAAAAAAATCAAGGGTCGTCTTATGCACAGAAGTAAGCCAAGGAGAGAACTGTGGAGTTGTGAAACTGTAACTTTGGGTTGGAAAACTGGAGGGTCATCTTTGAGAAAAACTTTATAAAGGCCTAGGGCAGTGATGGCAAACTTTTTAGAGACCGAGTGCCCAAACTGTGATTTGAGGGAGCAGTTAATAGAGAAGGCAGGAAGTTGTAATTGAAAAAGAAGGTGGCTGTTCTAGGGGAAATTAGTTTTGATGCTTTTGTTGGTGGCAGTGTTTGTTCAGGCACTGAAATGATCAGCGAATACTTCAGACAGGACTAGAATACAGGTAAAAAGGATGAGAGGAGATTGGACACAACCATGGTTTTAGAAACTTGAAACATGAAACAAGAGTGTCACTCCTGTAAGAAGCAATCGCTGTTTTTCAGATAGATGTATTTATAAGTGTTTCAGTTACTCAAGTTATGTTTTAACTAGGCAGCTAAACCCTCTCTAGTCTCCAGTTACTTGGCTGTCACGTTACAACATGTTCTGTGCTTTGATCGCTTCTAGAAAATGATGTACCGGTATATCTGGAGTGGTTATGCAGTGATTGAGAATTGACCTGATCCAAGTGACAATATTTTGGAATCCTGAGCAGATGCAGAAGCAGTTCTGTGAAGAAACCCAGGTAACTCTTGTCTAATTTCAGAAGATGCAGGCCATTAAAGAGACTGGGATCGCCTTTGGAGTTAAAGGAAGTTAACAAGCCTATTAATCAATTTATTTAAATAACTGATAAAATTACACATCAATTAGCAGGTGATAAAATGCCTGCAGGATTTTTACTCTTCTTACTTCCTCCTGAGTTATTACTTCATTACGTTATTTATGCTAATTTGAACAGAACAGTGAGCTTGTTGGCAATTGCTTAGCTTTAGACTTTGTTGTCAGTCTTATAATTCTGCTTTCATGTGATTATTATTATTAAAAAGAAATGAAGATTCAGAAACATGTTCAAAAGTCCAAAGGAAATCAAACAGATGTGAAGTAAATCCATATTCAAGAATTTAAGATTTAAAAAGCTAGGTAGAAAACAGAAAACAAGAAAAAAAACTAGCTAACTTATACTAAAATGTACAGTACAGATAAACAGATTGTTCCAGAGCATAAGCAGGGTGCAGCAGAATGACTGGCAAGCAAAGAAACTGGGCTGCCCAGCTCCATTGTCTTTGCTGCTTTTCCCCCTTTACCCACCTGTTTTGCTCTTTTGATGCCCTTCCGGCCACTCAAATCCCAAGTTACTCTGAATCTTCAAGAAGGGAGAAACCTTTTGGCAATATAACTTGGGTCACCTTGCTCTTCCCTCCTTTCTGAGACCCAGCTGTGAAACAGCCAGGTGTGAATGGTCTCTTAGTTATTTGTCTCTTAATTAATGAGCAACTGATTTCCCCCCTTCCCTTCCACTTCTGTTTGGCCTAAAACAACACCCGTACATTTTAACAGGGCCACTGGAACTAATTAGCCCTCTTTCTGCCAGTTTGTTTGCATTGAAGATGCATCTGAACATGGTGGGGGGGTGGGGGATGGGGTTCCATGCACTCCGTGTGCCACACATTGCTCTGCCTCATGTAAAGCTGTTGGTTTCATTGACATTTATATTGCAACAAGTTGACTGCAGTTTTAAGGATGGGAAAATGTCTGTGTGTGGGAGGGAAGGAAGAAACAGGATATAAGTGCCTCAGACAACGCAAGGATGCAAAAGGAAGAATGGTTGAACAAAATAGAAGTGTAAAATGTGTGAGTTCACACAAAGGGGTCTTTGCACCTGAGCAGAGATCTTTGGCCCTTCTAAAAGCTTCTAGATGGTATAGGACCTTCTCTTCCCAGCACACAGGCTCCTCGCTTCCTGCCTGCAGCCTCAGTTCCTTTTCACCGCTGCAGAAAATGGTTGCCTTTCTTCTAGCTGCTGCAAAAGCGAAAGGAATTCTTAAGTATTTTATTATTATTTCTTTACTTCAGTTAGCTTTAGCCTTTATGCTACCCTCCTCCTCCCTTGGTCTAACATTTTTATTTTATCCTCTTCCCTCTTCCCCTCTTCACCATGTCATTTTATGGCCTCTGGGTGTGTGTGCGGCCTGCCTCAACAAAGTCCCACTCTCTGATGGCCATGATCTTTGTCTTTATTGTTTGGGGGAACAACACCAACTGTCTCAGTGCCCGGAGTGTAAAAAGCTCACTACACCGGCAATTAAGCAGCAGCTCAGAAGATTGTGCGCTTATCTTTGGGAAAAATCTTTTCATCCTATGGAGTCTCAAGGCCAGGTTGAGCGTTCTATCCCTTTGACATCAACTCTGCCTTTAAAATAGCAAAAGTCGAAGGGCTCTAAACCCTCAAAGCCCCCTGCTTTGCAATTGGATAAAAAGAAAAACAAATGCACTCCCTCGGCATTGAAACTTAACTTGAGATCGTCTAAGACTGTTTCCAGCCAGGTCCCTCCGGCTTGGAACCCTACACCGACACCGACAGATTTATAACATTGAGATAAGGATGATCTCCCTTGTCAGCAGTTCCAAGTGCTGTCTCAGAGATCCAGCCATTCTAGCTTGGGAGACAATTCCATTGAGGAACTAACAATGGTGCAAGTGCCTTACAAGCCCTGGAATATCACTGGGCTCTCACCAGGAGCTTACGTCTCAGCCCATCAAGACTCAGCTACCTTCACATCACGTTCAGATGCCTAAGCCTAACTACTAGATACCTGATACCGATGGCAGACATCATGCCAAAATATTATGTGATTCTTCACTACCTCAACATCAAGCTCATCCATCCAAATGAGTTCGACTGTGAGAGGAACCTCAATATGAAGAAATCTCCCCGATGTCAAAGAAACAGTCTTGGCGTCGACATTGAGATGCTCAATATCACTCGTATTACATCTGCCATTCTTCACCTTCATCCTCCCCTCCTTAGTATTGAGACCGAGTTGATGCCTATGTAGGTACTCATACCAACCATACTCATTGACATCGACAATACATTTAGGTCTTTTCATGCTGTTCTGACGATGAACCTGATGACATTGATCCAACTCAACACTGATCTAAGCGCAAATTACCTTCCATTTCCTCCCAACCACAAAAGCGCTATTGGCATCATTCACCGTCAGTACCACCGGCAACAGTGGAGCCTTTGATGTAGAAAAAGATGACTTCTACACCAGCTTTGACACTTAGGGCAGTTGTCCACAGTACTCCCACTCGTACCTCGCTATCGAGACGCTCCCCTCGCAACCACCAGAGAGGACAGCCTTCTCAACCTAGAGCTGATTCACCAGCTTCTATGGATGAACCTCTTCCTTCTGATCTCTCTGCGCTTTCTGATGCCAATGATGCCTCCCAATACACTCTGATGTCATCTTCACCTAACCTACCAACACCGGATTCAGATGTTGCTGATACCCATCCACCATCACCATCACCATCGGAGGACTTCAGGCTATACTAAGATGGTCCACAGAATAGCCAAAGTCGTGGACTTGCAAGTGCAACAGCCTGATACTGATGATTCTTGCAATTTTTTTGGCCATCTTAATAAAAATCAAATTCCTCCTCTGCGCCTCGGCTTTATTCCACCACCTAAAATGAGTCAAGGCTGCATGGAACAAGCCATCATCAGCACCCTTAATGACCAGACGTATTGACAACTTGTATCAGACACATGGTGATGATACAACTTTTCTATCTAAGCAGCCTCTACCGAACTCAGTTATTGTGGATGCAATACAAAACAGGGCCAAGGGACAATCTGCCACTACTCCGAACAATAAAGAAGATTGCAAGCTAGACCTCATTGGCAGATGACATTATTTGTTAGCCTCTTTCTCCTTTTGCACATTTAATTATCTCTGTGCAATAGAGGCATATAACTGCTACTTCATGCAAAAATTTCTCCCATTTCTTAACTCCCTTCCAGATGATCCAAAGAACAAGGCTCTTTCCTATCATAATGAGGTGGTGTCCCTCACTGACTATAAGATGATTGCATATTGCCATGCTGCTGATGGCAACCGATGTCCATCCAAGCAGATAGTAACCGCTGTCCATCTTAGAAGGCACACATGGCTGAGAACTGCCAGCGTTCCAGAGGATGCTAGGAATAGAATAGAGGACTCCCCCTTTGATGGTGAAGGCCTCTTTGCATCCACAACAGATGAGGCTCTTGATAACCTTATGAAAGTGAAAGATTGCTTGCTCCTACAGTTACCAGGGCAACACCACACAACTCACAGCAATGGCGTAGACCATACTACTCTCAACAACAGAGATACACAAACCATTACAAAAAACAACATTCTAATTCATCGTACTGCCAGGCTGGCCAGACTGGAAATCACCAATGTCAACCACCATGGCGCTTTGACCAAAAGGCCAAATCAACCCCCTGACTTATTTTACACCTCCCTCAATATCTCACAACAACATCTGATTGCAATCCTTTCTCCCAGCATGGGAACAAATAACATCTGATTCATGGGTCCTCACCATCATAGCTTCTGGCTACGCCATAGAATTAATCCTCCTCCCTCCTTTGGGACAAATAATTATAACACCTCCTTCAGAAACTCTTCAGGAAGAAGTCAATATTCTACTCCACAAGGATGCAATAGAAAAAGTCATGGCCAACGACATCGGCGGATTTTTCTCCCGCTACTTTACTGTTCCAAAAAAGGATGGAGGATTACGACCCATTCTAGATATCAGGGATCTAAATTTCTACATCCATCCAAAATTATTCTGAACGACGGCCCTATAACACATTGTTCCTTTCCTCCAGCAAGGAGACTGGTTTGCAGTCATAGATTTACAAGACACATATTTTCATATTTCCATAAGGGCAGATCACCGCAAATACCTAAGATTCCGAATCGGGGGCCATACTTACCAATTCAAGGCACTCCCCTTCGGACTCTCCACAGCCCCTCGGGTCTTTACAAAGTGCCTCGCCCCAGTCCCGGCATTCCTCCGCCTCCATGGTGTCAACATCTTCCTGTACCTGGACGATTGGCTCCTCGTGTCACCTGCAAAACAAAAAGCAATGCAAGATCTAGCTTACACCACAACAATACTTACCTCACTTGAGTTGGAGATCAACAAGAGCAAATCCATCCTCTCCCCTTGTCAACTTGTCCATTACATAGGAGCAGTCCTCAACTCCAAAGTGGAGAGAGTTTTCCTTCCTGAAGAACGGAAACAAAAAAATATTTCGAGCCATTCAATCCTTTCTCCTAGGGACATTGGTGTCCACGCAGAAAGTGCAACACCTAGGCCTTATGGCCTCCACCACTTCAGTCCTCTTGCAAGCCAGGCTCAAAATAAGGCCACTACAAAGCTTGACTCCTGGCACATTTCTGTCCCCATCTCGCTCCTCAGAAGAAGCTCATTCACGTCACCTTGGCTGTACACCCCAGCCTCCAATGGTAGGTGTCACATACTCACCTGGCCACCGGTTGTCGTTTTGACCTTAGGCACTTCTATCCAACTCACCACCAACGCCAGTACCACAGGATGGGGAGCTCACTGCGAAGGTCTTCCAATTCATGGCATCTGGAATTCGGTTCAGAAACACCTACATATCAACCAACTGAATCTTCTAGCAGTTTTCAAAGCTCTCAGGTCATTTGAGCCTCTCCTTCTGGGCCAGACTGTGCAAACACTAATGGACAATACTACTGCTCTGTTTTATACAGTATAAACAAACAAGGCGGAACACATTCTCTGTCCTTTCTTCACCTGTCCATTTACATATGGGAATGGTGCTACTCAAGGGACATCTTCCCCATAGCACTCCAAATACTCCTCCAGGACAACCTGATCGCAGACCAACTCAGTCGTTGGAATTACAACAACAACAAATGGTCATTCCTTGACTCTACCTTCCATCTCCTCTGGTGCTGGTGGGGCACCTCTTTAATCGACCTGTTTGCCACACAGACCAACTCCAAATGCAAGCAGTACAGTTCCTGAGTTGCCTTTTTGACTCAGTGGCCTCCCACCCTACTCTACGCTTTCCTTCCACTTCCATTCCTTCAGCAGACTATAGTAAAACTTTGACATCATTCATCTCACTCCATCCTGATTACTCTGTGGTGGCAGTTGATTACCTTCACTTGCTGAGGACTCCGGACCTGCTATCTCAATGCCACGGCTGCATCCTCCATCCCGATCTGGCATCTCTCCACCTCATGGTTTGGCTAATCCTCTCTTGATAGATCAGGTCCTAGCCCAGGTAAGAAAGCCCTCCACTGTCTTGCTTTATTCTTGCAAATGGAACACTTTCCTCTCATTTGCATCCGAAAACAATCTTTCAACTACTCCTAAACTCTAGATGTATTGCTACAGTTTCTCCTCCTTCTCTTCAACAGAGGCCTCTCCATCTTTACCCTGCGAATGTATATCCCTGCCATTATGGCACATCAGTCCATACATTCTTCAGTGGCTTTATTCTTCAAACACCCTGCTTTTAATCGATTATTGAAGGGCTTAAACAGGGGTCATCAAACCTTTTAAACGGACCGATTCACTGTCCCTCAAACACTGTTGGGAGCTGGACAATTGTAATCAACATTAACGGGATGGGGGGAGAGTACGGATGCCGAACCCTAGCCTCTACCTTGTAAAGGGAGAGGAAGGTGGTGGAGAGGCAGCCCTTTTCCAAAGCTGGAGGCAGCAGCCACAGCAATCCCAAAGAGCCATCTGGGGTGGGGTGGGGGTGAATACGGAGGAAGACTCCTCACCCGAGCTTGCTGGGGGCTGTTTGGAAGGACTGCTACTTGGGAGGGGGGTTGGAAGCTGCTTTGGGGAGGGTTGTCTCGCCTGAAGGGTCCCCTTCTTGGCCCCACCTGAGTGGCCAAGGGCTCAGGCACCCCAACTGTGGAACCCCCCCTCTCCTCCCTCCCTCCCTCACACACACACACACACACACACACACACACACACACACACACACACA
>JAHTLZ010000129.1:44722914-44815102 GCA_023846285.1 Phrynocephalus versicolor
ACACACACACACACACACACACACACACACACACACACACACACACAGAGCAGGCCTCTGGCAACCTCCCCGTCCCCACTCCGATGATGATGACACCCACCCCCAAAAGACACCCACCCCCACCGGGGCCCACTACTTTCTCCCCAAGCGGGAGCGACCTGGCCCACCACCAGTGACTGACCTCCTTCTCTCCCTCAGCCAGGGAGGCAAGGCCACTGGAGGCGGCACCCCCCAACCAGTCTCAGTAGGATAGCTGGCAGCGGCAGCAGCGCTGGGAAGGGGAAGGCTGGGAAGGCCCAGGTGGAAGGTCGGAGCTCCCCAGGCAGGGCACGGCCCCACAGAGGCCTCCAGGCACCTGCCCCCACCCCACCCCATCCCTTCCCGGGAGGGCCCCCTGGGGCGGGTCTGATCTGGAGGCCCCATCCTGCCTCAAGGAAAGGCAGGCTGCCCCCTCCCCAAGAGCCCGCCGGCCTATGCGCCCCGCTGCCTGCCTGCACTTGATGCTTCAGCCCAGCATCGGGATCTACTCATCCTGCTGCTTTCCCTCATGGCAGGAAAGAGGAGGAGGCGAAGGCAGAATGGCGGGAGCCAGGCAGCCAACGAGCGAGCCAGCACCGGCCTTTTGTCATTCCTCGCACTCTCCACTGCCGCCGCTGCCTCGTTCACTCACTCACTGCCTCCAGTGACCAAGGAGCCCGATCAACCCCACCATCACCCCACTAGGTGCCCAGAGGGTCCTGTTTCTCCCTCCCGCTGGCCACCCCAGCAGCTGAGAGCTCTGCTCTGCACCTCCCTTCCTCCCCCATGCCATGAAAAGTTGTGTTGGTGGGTGAGGTGGCAGCTGCTGCTGCTGTTGCTGTGCAGTGAATTTCTGGCTCAAGTGAAGAACATTGAGTGGGATTTTTTTTTTCTGCAATTGCCGGTGGGCCAGATTCAGGACACTAACTGGCAGGCCGGCTTCAGCCTGCAGGCCATAGTTTGTGGACCCCTGATCTAGACTTAATCCAGGTTAGGATAATTGGGCCATCTAATTGCATCCTCACTTGACAAGATTCATACAGACAAAGCACGGCTTGTTCCTCTTCTCTATCAGGCTCCACATAACAATATTTTAGATTTGGGTCTCTTTTACATCATGGCCTCTACTATCTTATCTTTTTCAAAAAATAAAGATTTAAAATGGGATAATTATTTTCTTCTGTTTCTACTGGTGTTCCTTTGTAAAAATGTGCACAATGGAAGTATCTGCTCTTAAAAGCAGTTGTCCTTCTCTCTCCACTTAACTATATCTAGCTTTATTAAGAATATTTTGTCACACAGTGCAATCATGTTCAAGTGTACTTAGTGGGGCTGCCCTTGAGGTTAATGTGGAGATTGCAGCTAGTGCAGCAGCCAGACTTCTAACGGGTCAAAGAAGACATCAGCATATTACCCCCATGCTGGCTGCTCTGCACTGGTTGCCGGTATGCTACTGTATTGACTTCAAGGTTTTAATGTTAACATACAAGGCCCTAAACGGTTTGGGACCTCAGTATCTGACAGAGCAGCTCCTCCCAAAAAGAGCTACCCAGATCACCCGTGCTAGCCAGGCAGGACATCTGGGAGTTCCAACCCCAACGGATGCCCGAAACGTTGTAACAAGGAGTAGGGCCTTCTCGGTGGTTGCTCCCTAATTATGGAATCATCTACCTCCAGAAACCCTCGCTTCAAACTTTTAAAAAAACTATTGAAAACTTGGTTGTACAGAATTGCCTTTCTTGCTTTTCCAAACATCTAGTAACACTATTCTTTTTACTGCTTATATTTTTTATTTAACAATCACCTGGCTATTTTTTCTTTCATTTTACTTTCATTTTAGTTTATTGTTTATTTATGTATATTTTGTTTATATTATGTTTTTTGCATTTTGGCTTTTTAAATGTCTTACTTTATTTTTTTGCTGTTCTGTTGTAAACCATCCAGAGTAGCCCTAGGGCTAGATGAGTGGTATAAAAGACAAACAAACAAACAAACACTCTGTCCCAGTGACTGTACTAGCTGCAATCTTAAATGCTTTTGTTGTGGAGCATTCCCTGTTATAATAACGAAATAGCACAAGTCTGAGTCTGTTTCTGTGCTTTGTCATTTTCCTTCAACTGGCTTCATGTAGTGGTTTGAACCAAATTCTATTCATAGTTCTCTGATGGGAGTATATCAGGAGGAGGAGGAGATGCTGAATACGTGGCAGGCATTTGTTTGATGACTTGTAAGAGAGAATCCAATCAGCAGGCGCTACAATTGGAATTAGAAACCTATGCTCCTAAATTTTGATGCCTGCTTTTAATTATCCATATTTAAGAACAGCTCATACAGACATCTGCCACGATTTTTCTTTCCCCCCCCTGCACTGTCCACAATAAATGACAACTAGGGTATGTTGAAAGGTAGGAGTTGTTGTTATTTTAGTGATCTAATACAGGTATAACCTTCCTTTGCTTTTTTATTATACAAACACCATGCGGATTTGTTTTCTTTCTCTCTCTTGGTCCTAGTATTTGAGTCATTTTTCCCTTGGATGTTTTTCCTTTAGTATTGAATAGGCTATGCCTTAAGGACATTTTCCTAATTAAGACAGTGAACATCTGGACAAGCTAAGAAGTGGAAGAAACCTTTGTGCTGGTGTTTTAATAAAGGAAGAAGAAAGCATTCTACCTATCCTAATTAAAAAATTACAGGACCATAATTTCGAATGGAAAGAAGTGGGCTGTCCAGTGCCCAGTCGTTTTACTCAAACACTTTGTTACACTCCTCTGTAATAAATAGTGCAGAGCAAAATGCCATATTCAGAGTTTCAAACAGCTTTAAGATATCATATATAATATATGCACATTGTTCAGATGGTGAGTTGCCACTGGAACACAGGCACTCATGGGATTTGTACACCAGGGTAATATATTTTATTTCCTACCTAGGTTTTCCCCCTTCCTCTCATGGAGCAGAAAAATACTGTATTAATGTTCTTTGGCTGGGAAGAGGCCTTCTATTAGGACTAATTTCTATTCTTTTTTTGGCCACTGGGAGGAGACCCGATGATGAGTACAGAGAATTGCCGACTCATGGCATGCATTAAGTTCATGAATTGCTAGTGGGTTGAAACTATGCTTGCTGCCGTTGACCTAAATCCACATCAGGACTGTGAAATATGAGAGACGCCAGTAAAAGCCTCTATAAATAACATTGCTTGGTCTTCATAGGCTAAAGGTGGCAGCATGCAAGTCTAGTGGTGGTTCAAAAATACTGCCTATACTTTCTGAGCACTTTTTCTACCAGGATATTTATTTAATAAACAATGTAAGGATGGTATTACAGGCTTCTTTTTCTGAGTTGCATCCAGTGGTGACTTTTCATTCATCTGTTACTGGTTTTGGGGTTGTGATTGTATATCACATACAAACAATTAGTCTAATACCATCTGCTGTCTCCCAGTTTATTTCAGAGCCCAATGCAGTTTAATGGTTCTTCTTTATAACAACCTGAATAGTTTTGAGGCCAGGATGATATCTGAAAAGCAGGCGATAATTTGCCATCTTGGAATCTGTTATATATCATAATCATCATCGAGGGAGACGAGATAGATGGAGATGTGAGACCTAGCCTTTTTCTGCGACAGGACCCTGATTCTTGAGCTCCCTCCCACCCCCAAAGGAGGTCATATGGACTTCATCATTGCATAGCTTCAGGTGAGACATACAGACTTCCATCTGTAGCTGGCTTTTGATGAATGGAAAGTTCTCTACTGCTTTCTTGATGTTCTAGATTCTATTCCTTTAAATTTGATTGTTCTGTTTTAAAGCTGCACTTCACTTTAGAGGTCCTTTTCAATGGGAAGCTAATTTATAAGTACCTTAATAAGTAAAAAGGAAATATTAAACATGTCATGTCCAAATGATACATCTGATCATGTCCTTACAACAGTTCTATAGTGGTTTACAAATTTCAGAGATGGGGACCAAGTTGCTGAACCCCTCTAAAAAGATGCTGATGCAGCCATAGCTCTTGCTGAGTGACGGCTGGCATGGGGTGGAGAGGTAATTTCAACATCTTATAGGACAGCCTAGTGGCAGCCATGTTCTGTGGGAAGAGACTGGATAGCTGTGATGAGGTTCGTCCAGTACCTCGGGCGATCCCCCACCCGTGGACGCCTCAAAGAGCGGAGACGGTAGTGAAAAGGAAGTATATTAACATCAACCTCTGGAACCATAATAACTGCATCAACGTTGTCAAACTTTTTAATCTATTCCCAGCTCTAGGCATTTTGGCAGCTCAGACCATATGGTTTGTTGATTGCCTTCCCCTGCTATATGTATTGCAACAGGGGATACTGTATATGCGTGTATGTACCATTCCCATAGCTGTATTGTTAGAAGCAGCTGCAGAAAATGAGTCTCACCCTACTTGCTGATATAGTCCATTGTAGTGAAGTTGTTTGATGCCATTTTAAAAGTTTTTGTCATAGGTCTATTTTTAAACAAATCTTGCAGGGCCTCATCCTTACTAGCAATAAACAAGCCCACTTCATCAAATGGCGAACATTCTTTCTGAGGCCTTGTATTATCCGACATATATGTGGAGCGAAGCCAGATGCTTCTTCTGAGGGAAATAGCTGCTGTTATTGATTTTTCTGCATAGGCAGTTGTACATCAGGAATAGATTTGTTGGACAACTAGTGCATGAGCTTCTTACAGGGAGGTCAGTGCAACGACTGTTCTCTCAAATAAGGTATCCATCAATGGGTTAATTTTCTCCTTTGTAAACTTTTGACATGTAACTATTGCTGTGTGATTGTTGGCAATATGCATTCCTAATGCTACTGCTGTACATTTGCCATTCAAGTTCTCTGACCTCTATTGACTGGATGGTTGACTGACCTACATTTTTTGTTTGCATATTCTCTGCAATTACAGAATTTGGTGTAGGATGCTTAGAAAGGAAGTTGGAAGATTGACCACATTGAACTCTAAGGAACGCTTATCCTTTGGTCTGTTGTGGCAGCTTGATTAATCCAGTTCGAAACATTTTTCTGTGCAAAGCATCACACTGAAATGCAACGTTAAGTCTTAGGATGGCGACAGTGGAGTCTTGGCTCCCACAAACAAATCTAGTGTAGAGATAAATGGAGACAGAGAGGCAGGAGAGGAACCATTGCCACCAAGAAAGAAGAAAACTACACCAGCCCTGGAGTTTGGTCTTCCACCTGTTGAATGGAGAGAAAGTAGGTAAAACTATTCACACCCCCACCCCCACCCACAAGCCAATATGATTTAGGAAGCTGTGGTTCCTTACCAATGATTCTACATATTCTACATAAACTGTACATAATTGAACTCTGGTATAATCTGGTACAAAAAGGGGGCTAAGTGACCATTCCCAATGACAAATATGTTGATTATTGATAACACAGCCAGCTGTCTGAAAAAGCAGCACATAGCGACTGTATAACCTGCTGATTATACACACCAATTCTGTATAACCTGCATTGGTTACCAGTTGTTGCCCAAGCCCAATTCAAAGTGCTTATTTTGACATATAAAGTCCTAAATGGCTTAGGACCTAGATACCTGAAGGACTGCCTCCTTCCATATGAACCTACCCAGCAATTAAGATCTAACCAGGAAGCCCTCCTAAAAGAGCCATCCCTCAAGGAGGTGAGACGGATGGCTTGTAGGTGTAGGGCCCCAGGCTATGGAATGCCCTCCCAAGTGAGATCCGCCTGGCGCTGATGACATTTCAGCACCAGATAAATAACCTTCCTGTTCCAGAAGTTTTTTAAATTCATTTAACATAGATAGTGGGTCCTGATGGCAATTTTAGTGTACTATATATGTATTTAAATGTTTTTTATCATTTTTATTCTTTATTGGTATTTTAACGTTTTGTTTTAATTGTTCATTTTAACTGTAAGCCGCCCAGAGACCTTTCGGTAGTGGGCGGCATATAAGTAGTAATAATAAATAAATACCATAAAGCAAATGTCACCTGTGTTTTTATAAAGGGTATGCAACCTATGCTGCTACAGGATAATAGAAGCTTGCTAAGCAATTGATCAACAAAGAGCTCAGCACTTTGTAACACAAGACTTCATATACATAATGATTTCAGTTTTGAAGAAAAATTGCAAAGTTCCTCTGGGTCCACTCAGCTGATGTGACTAGCCTTAAGTGACAGATAATTAATTAAAGAAAATGTTGTAGTTCCTATCATATTTAGTAGACAAGATGGTCTGCTTTTATTCAAAATTTTGTTAGTGACTGTAGGAGGTTGTCTCCTAAACACTAAGCTCAGTGATATAAGGATCTGGTTACAGAGCCAGAGTTTGGGAGTTCCAACTCCCCACTGTGCCTCCTGCAATTAACACCAGACTGTGTGGCTTTCGCCAAACTGCACATTCGCAGGGCACCCCCCCCCCCAAAGAGGAAAGGAATAGTAATTCACCTCTGGGTATTCTCTACCTGGAAAACTCAGAAAAGCGTCTCCATAAGTCAGAACTGACTTGTGACCACATAAATTAATATACTACATACAAAAATATTTAATATATTGTTTTTTACTAGAAGCTGTTCAAACTAATACCTGATGGGTTTTTTAAATGTCACTGTATACATAACGGGGTGTGTACACTTGTTATGAAGAAATCAGTTTTAAAATGTATTTATTCAAATTTGATTTGTTGTTTTGGAAATAGAAGAATGAAAGCAACAAAATATTTATCACAAACCAACAGTCGTAAGACTGCTTAATTCTGTATTTAGTTTGTTCTTTTGAAAGTCTCAACTTCAGACCTTTATGGATATTTTCTTTAACAGCTTATTTAAAAAAAAAATAGGTGGTTTAAGCGGTTAAGTTGTCAAAAGTACCTAAAATGTCAGTGAAATCACAATATGCTTCCTCACTGTATTTTTCCCATCTCATATTTTGGCCAGAGGCCTTAACTAGAAAACGTGCCAATTTTTTATTTTAACAGGAGTTTATATAATACATATTTGGCATATTAACTTGCTTTGAGGGGTTTCTTTTTATTTGTCTGATGAATGATGACACAGGTTTGTTTTCATGTCTGTTGTCCCTGGCATTTAACTGTGAAAGATTCAGCATCCTAGAGGTTTAACGTAAGTGAAGGCAATGCGCATTTTCCTTTATGAGTTATCCAAACCAGAATCTTAAAAGAAACACAAAGAACATTGCATTGGTGTTTAAAAATTGTTCATTCGCCAGCTTTAACAATCCAAGGTAAAACAGAAGAAAAGTCTGGCTATAAGACGTGACAAGAAAGACATCAACATTTTGAGAAAACAACACATGGAATGATAAGATAGTATGGTTAACTATGGAAAATATTGCACAACTTTGCTTCTTTCTCAGATTTACTTGCAGTAATTTAGAACGGCATAATTTGTTTCTGTTGTTCTGGGAGAAATGACAATCAGCCCAGGACTGCAATAGCTTTAACCACTTGCATCTGTGATAAGCACACCCTTCATTTTGGAACAGTGTGGACTGATTTGGAATACATAGTTCACTGCACCTTCTCACCCCGATGGAGTAATTTTTTGCATATGTGAATTCTGATGCTCACATGGATCTCCTTCCCAGTATCTCTTTTTGTTCAGATATTTTTTTGAGCATGCTCAGTCTGCCTTTTCCATCTAAACAAACAGGGAAGCCTGCTTGCATGGGAGCTGTGTGTATATACTAGTGTGCACAGTGGGATGTGGACTGAAGCACTGGACTGGAAATAATAGTGCCCTGTGTAGCATTTTCTACAGGATAATATGTAAGCCACTTATGCAAATGTTTGCATTCTGCCAAACAATCTTTTGACAAATCTGACATGTAATTGCTCTATTTGGCTTAAATACAGTTTCTTAGAATCACATAAACCCGGGGGGGGGGATGTCAACATGCATCCTATGGGCCACAGATGACCCATTTGGCGGGGGCAGATTTAACTCAAAAAGTCACCGTGGAGGCAATTCTCTCCTTGTTTCCACGACCCTGTTTCCAAACATTGAAAATGTTTTTTTTTAGTTTTTATTCTTATTGGCCATCAGAGAGTGCAAGGGGGGCTTCCAGTAAAACTAAAAAGAAAAAGAAAATGGGTGGCAAGGTTATGGGAGCACATGCTGCTCTCTAAGGTACAGAGATGACCTTTGGATTATCACCAACGGCTGGTAAAAACCAATCAAAAACAGTCCGTAAAAGACTGCTGTTAAAGGAAGCCTGCACCTCATGCTAAACAATAAGATTTTCAATGTACTGTATTGGCTTTAAGTCAAGTGTATAAAAGTTACATTAAAGAACATTGAAAAGGACAAAATCCCACATGCTAAGCAGATTTTTTTTTTAAAAAATGATATTTTAACAGCTACACTTTCTTTGCATGACTGTCTATCAAGTTATTTGTTTTAATTCAAAAATGTAAATACTTAGAACAAACCTTACCAGTTGAAGATAGCTTGCTTGATCCTCAGTCTTATGTAGTTCTATGACATATATGAACTTTTGATTTTTTTGTACAAAACATAAAATATAAATTTTTCACATCTGCCTAATAGACTGCTATACCAGCCAGCAGAATACAAAAGATACATTTAATACAGAGACTGAGACACATTGTGGTCTTGAAAATCTAAAAACTAAGAAAATGAGAGATGCAGTATCCTTTTCATATGGCCTAAGATAATACTTTCTGAAAGAAGGAAATCTAAATAATATTCAAGTGTATTTGTGAAAACTGATATTAATCTTGCCTTCAACTTTGCCTTCAACGTTGAGTTGACATATGTAAAATAAATTTCAGTTTAAATTCTGTAACTATTTTGGCAAAAAGGAAGCAATAAAAGAAGTTATCTAGAAAGATAAACACTGATTTATCTTCCGGTTTTCTTTAATACCCTCACATGAAAATGTCACATAGAAAAGAGATAGTGCATCTCAAGTTTGCTTACTAGCTAGACCTTTTTGAAGTCCACATAATCCCAACTACAAACAAAATATAGCACTTTTATAACAGGTTATAAATAAACTGGTTTTCAAGCATAGAGCCAGCCCAAACATAAGAATACACTATTTAAAAAGACCTAAGGCAAAATGGATTCCATTTCCAATGGATAAAAAAGAACTGTGCAAACAAGCTTAAAACTATTTTTTGTGCCAGTGTTATAAAATGTAGCCTTTTCCCTCTTTTTTAAAAAATAAATTATGCATTGACCCAAATACCAGGAACTTCCAAAGTGATCTACACAAACATTGCTATTTTCTTTACAATACTCCAACATCTGTTTCCCTTCAACACACAAATATTTTCCTTCCTGCTCCTATGGTAGGCTCTTGTTTAGTCCAATGATGCTTGAATATGAAAATTTCCTGGTAGTTTGAGTTCACACAATTTAGTCTTTAACATCTACCATTATTCACATAATTCCTCTGAATGGGTATGCTGAAGACCTGTTAGGGAACAACTATTTTTAAGCACTGGATCAAGGCTTTTCATAAAAATAATATCCTACTTTTCCCTGTATTCTCTAAAACATATTTCTATCTCCCTCCCACTGTCAATACCTGCAGTTATTCGGGATTTCTGTTTTCCTTAACTTCCTAGGAAATGAGTTTTCTTTTGCATTATTTTAGTGAGTAACCTCTGGTTCTTTGGGTAGAATGATAAAGGACAAAACCCATTAAATTGGGTGTTATCCTTGACAGGTCAGAAGAAAAGCTCTGGCTCAGTTGGTCTCATAAGATGACAACAAGGCTGCATCAACCGGCTCCATGCAGGAAGGACAGGTGAAAGATCTCATCAACCAATCATCTATGCAGTCCAGGTGGTAAATATGCATGCACGGCAGGAATCTGATAGGGTCCCCATAAACAAAGTCCATCATACAGATCACACATCTAGAAAAGAACAAAAGGGAGAAAGATTGAACTCGGCAGAACCGCTGAGCTGTTTTACTTTCATGAAAGTATGAGATAGTCTGGATTTAATCCAATGGGATTTATTTCTGACTAGATATGTAAAGGATCTTATTTGCTGGCAAACCACCTACGAATCACCATGGCATGGTGCCATCTTTTCCCCTCTGCTCACAAATTCCATTTGCTTAAAATTCAGCTTCATGAACAATAAGATGGAGGACTCGCACTAGCTGTATTCGGACTGATGAAGCTGTTTGGATGAGCAGCGAAATGTATCTCTCTCTCAAGAAAAAGAAGTCCAGTAGGCATGACTCAACTTCCAGATCAGCTTCATTAAGAGTTTTGAAGAATTTGGAAACTCAATCACAATTTAATCATACTTTGGTTGGTTTTGAGAAAGGTACTGAGTATTTTAAGTTTCTGGCTTTGTTATCCCTATGGACAAACAAGGGGGTGCATGCATTCAGTCTGTTGTGATCGGTTTGCAGCTTTCTAGAACAGTTTTTGTGAAGCTATTTTTTTAATGGTTTGGTAAAAAAAAACCTACAATACAAAACATAAAACAACATTTATAAAAAAGGAAAAAAAGTTAATCACCACACAACCAAACAGGACAAGTCCCACACAACCCACCTCCCACTCGGGATTTGGAACAAGCTTGCAAATCCTAAAATATTGACCATCCCATTTATCTCCAGAAATACGTTGAGTCTTATCACGGTGTGTATCCTTTACCTTTTTGAAATACATATGCCAACAGTTTATCCCATATTCCATTAAAACCATTAGACTTTTTCAATCCTTTCCTAATTTTAATTTCACAAATCAATTTATCATTAATACCAATATTCCATAAGTCCCTATACCATTCCTCCAATGTTATCTGATTGTTGGATTTCCATTATTTAGCAAAAATTAATCTTGCCATTGTTATCATAATTACCAACTCCACCTCTTTCTTCAATTGTTTGTTCACAATCATATTTAACAATACAATTTGTGGAGACATTTGAATCCTTTCCCCTATTATTTCATGAATTTCTTTAAAAAATCAACATCCATCCCTTATCTCACACAAACACCACATATGCAGGTATGTCCCTTTTTCTTTTTTACACCTCCAGCATATTGGAGATATTTATTTATTATACTTAACAACACAGGTGCTATGTGCCATCTCCAATATACTCTGCAACTGTTTTTTGTGAAGCTTTTAAACATTTTGCATGCTGTTAGTTAGCAGTGGGTATAATTTGGAGAGGCTTTCTTGGGCTATCTTTCAGCAATGACCAACTAAGAAAATACTTCTTTCTGCCTTTAGGATGTGTTCCATCCATACTTTCACCCCTCCTCTCTCTGCTCTGCATGCTTTTTTCTTTGTTATTTGTTGTCAGCATGCCTCCAGAGAAGGAGTCTGCATTTTTTCTTGATCTTCAAGCACTCTGCAGGCAGCAGGGATCTCTCCCAACCTATCTGATATGAGAGATCCAACCCTTGCCTTTGTGGACGGGTTCTGGTTTTAACCCTGGTGTTTCACTCCAATACAGCCCCAAATTAGGAGTCGGAGGTGAAATAAACACCTTTTTTATTTAACGAACTTATCATTTATAACAGGGTGATTTAAAAGTCCTGGCAATTTCAAATGGTTTAATCCAGCTACATGTTAATTTGGGTAAGTCATTTTGAATCTTCAGTGGTGAGGTTTCTCAAATCACTCCTCATCTGTGGGCTTCCTGAGTGGACTCCTTCCTCCCATACAAATGGTTCCACAACATGGATGTTGGGCCCATAGAGGTTTGCTGTCCCTGTAATACCTCATATCTGTTTCCATCACCTGCTTCCATGCATCTGGCTTCTTCCCTTTTGGGTTTAATCAATCCAAACTGGATTAATCAATCCAAGTTGAACTTGTACCCCACTCTCCCTCAGCTCTACCTTCTCCTCCCTTAAACCCTCTCCCCAACATTCTGTTCCCTCTTCTGTCACTAGAAACCCCTCAACGCTTTATTGGCTCACTCCTTCCCACTTCAATCTTCTCGCTGTCAGTCGCTCTTTTCCGCTCCTCAGCTCCTTTTTGCATAACATAAGAAGAGCCATGCTGGATTAGGCCAATGGCCCATCTAGTCCAGCTTCCTGTATCTCACAGTGGCCCCACCAGATGTGTTTGGGAGTGCATGAGACTAGATATCTGTCTCCTGATACCACTTCCCTTCATCTGGCCCTTGAAGTACCCCGGTTTTAAGCCTGGAGATTACACATCTCCATCATGGTTTGTAACCTGTGATGGACTTTTCCTCCAGGAATCTGTCCAATCCCTTTTTGAAGGCATCCAGGCCAGATGCCACCACCACATCCTGTGGCAGTGAGTTCCACAGACTAGCAATGCGCTGGGTGAAAAAACATTTTCTTTTGTCTGTTCTTACTCCCCCAGCCCACAATTTGTGTGTATGTTCCCTAGTTCTGGTGTTTTGTGAGAGGGAGAAGAGCTTCCCCCTATCCACTTTACTCATGCCCTGCATTATTTTGTACTTCTCAATCATATCCCCCCTCAGGCACCTTTTTTCCAGACTAAAGAGCCCCAAACGTTTTAGCCTTTCCTCATAAGGGAGGTGCCCCAGCCCAGTAATCATTTTAGTCGCTCTCTTTTGCACCTTTTCCAGTTCCATCCTCACTGTCTCTATTCCCAGTAACACTGCATACATCGTTTCATATTCAGCACTCCTGTCTGAGTGAGGTGGCAGGAAACTATATGTCTCCCTTCTTGTACTGAGACCTTCCTTACACCCTTCCTTCCTTCCTTCCTTTTAAATGTAAATGAAGACTGAAAACTGTAAGTAAACTGCATTTCTTTTTCTACCTGAAATGCTTTTAGAGTAATTCTCTATATACAGGTGAAACTCGAAAAATTAGAATATCGTGCAAATGTTCATTTATTTCAGTAAGTCAACTCAAAAGGTGAAACTAATGTATGAGATCGACTCATTACGTGCAAAGCAAGATATGCCAAGTCTTACTTTGGTATAATTGTGATGATTATGGCGTACAACTTATTAAAACCCCATATTCGCAATCTCAGAAAATTAGAACATTACATGACATCAATAACACAAGGCAGTGGTGGTGGAAGAGACACCCTCATGGCCAACAGGCACCTGTTTACAATAGTGGTGGCGGCAGAAGTGGTGCCCGCATAGCCCTGTGGATGACTGCGGGCCATGTGGGCAACTCTTCCACCGCCACCACCGATGCTTCAGCCACTGCTGCCACCGCATCAATTGCAGAGGAGACAGCCAGTACAGTACAGCACAGAACTTCATTTTCCTCATGTCGCCATGCTTGCATGGTGGGCCCACAGGCAGGCGGTGCCAGCGGAGGAAGAAACGGCGGTCCTCAGATGCCCCTCTGCTGGTAGGACAGGTCTGCCTCCCTGCCTGCCACCAGTACCGACCTCCGGGCAGCAGAGGTGCCCCGACAACCCCCACCAGCGCCCCGGTGAACCCTGCCATAGTGTTGCGGGTGGGCGCTCGCAGGCCACATGGCTTCTGCTTCCACCGCTACTGCCACTGATGTTGTGGGCAACTCTTGGGTCATGCAGACTCCACCTCCAGTGCTGCAAGCGGACACTGGCAGGCTGCCACCTCCACTGCCAATTTTGCAGGCAAGCGCTTGTGGGCCATGCTGAAAAAGTTGATCTCATCAGAAAAGAGGACATTTGAAGCCCATGTCCAGGATCTGTCTGTGAGCCTCCGTCCACTCCTTGTGAAAGTCCCCAACACTTCTGAATGGTCTCTTCTTGACAATCCTCTCCAGGCTGCGGTCATCCCTGCTGCTTGTGCACCTTTTCCTTCCACACTTTTTTCCTTCCACATAACTTTCTATTTATGTGCTTTGATACAGCACTTTGGGAACATCCCACTTTGTTTGCAATCTTTTGATAGTACCTTTTGGGGCTTTCCCTCTTTATGGAGGGTGCCAATGATGGTTTTCTTTACAATTGTTAGGTCAGCAGTTTTTCCCATGATTGTGATTCCTACTGAACCTGCCTGAAAGACCATTTTAAAGGCTCAGGAACCCTTTGCAGGTGTTACAGATTCATTAGCTGGTTAGAGTAGGACACTTTGAGCCTAAAATATTGAACCTTTTCACACTATTCTAATTTGCTGAGATTGTGAATTTGGGGTTTTCATAAGCTGTATGCCAGAATCATCACAATTATACCAAAGTAAAGCTTGAGATATTTCACTTTGCATGTAATGAGTCTATCTCATGTATTAGTTTCACCTTTTGAGTTGACTTACTGGGATAAAGCATTTGCACAATATTCCAGTTTTTCGAGTTTCAACTGTATGGTGCCAGTTATAGTGAAGCGAGTGGACTGGGAGGACCTATAGCTATCCTTCTCTCAAGATCTCTGTACTTCTGTTCTTCAATTAAAAGGAATCAATGAAATTCTAAACACAATAGCACCCTCATATCTGCTGATTCGCCATCTGCGGATTCAGTTATCCGCGGATAGCAAGTGGCGGTGTGAGGGGCAGGGTCGGTGGCAAAGATGGCTGCAGAGGTCACATGACCTAGGGGAGCCCGCCTGGGACATCAGTAGTGGAGGCAGAGGCTGCGTAGCCCGCAAGTGCCGCCCACAGTGGGGATGGAGGTGGCATGAGCCACGAGCGCCTGCCTGCATCATTGGCAGTGGAGGAGGCACAGCCTACCAGTGCCCACTTGCAGTGGTGGAGGTGGAGGCTGCATGACCCAAGAGTGCCTGCCGACAACATTAACGGCAGCGGCGGAAGCAGAGGCCATTTGGCCTGCAAGCGCCCACCCACAACACCATGGCAGGGTTCACTGGGGCACCAGTGGGGGTAGTCGGGGTACCTCTGCGAGCATGGAGTTTGGTAAAGGTTTCACAACATTGGATAGTCCAAGTGTTCCTGGACTGCAACTCGCAGAAACCCCAGCCACATCTAGTGGTGAAGGCTTCCGGGAACTGCAATCCATGAACACCTGGGTTACCCAAGGTTGGGAACCACTGAACTATGGTATGTCCCTGATAGACATTAGTTTGGTATATTCAAACGAATACAAGCACTCTTCAAACTGTATCTACAAAGGGGGTTTTATGGTCCTTAACAGAAAGCAAAGGATGTTGAGAAGGATTCTGGAGAAAAGAATGGAAGGAGTAGGCTGTTTAAGAATCTAAGGAGAGAAGCAGACGTAATTAGAGGTAGGAATTAGCACAGGAGAGATTTTTGAAAATTTAAGACATTAGAGGCATCCCATGCCAAAGTCTAATTAGAAAACAGGAAGCTAATTAGCCCACTCCGGGAGGCAAAAGTAGTTGCTGCCGTGACATTCGCAGTCAAACTTGCAGCATGCTGCAGCCAGACTGCTGACTGGTTACAGGAAGCATATAATTGTCTTACTACCATTTTTTTTTTTTTGGAAGGGCGGAGGGGGAAATTTAAAGTGCTGGTTATTACCTACAAAGCTCTATATGGGTTGAGTCCACCATCTTCCCCGGCTCATTTGGTGAAGACACAAGAGAAGGCCTTCTTGGTGGATGCTCCCAGGCTTTGTAAAGTGCTGCCCCCATTAAGCTGATTGCTCCTCTTGTCCTTCTGTTGTAAGACACGGTTCTTCTCAGGCAGGTTTTAAGCAATAAATGGGGGAGACTCAAGAACGCTAAATTTATTCAATTTAGAGATTTTTTAAAAAATACTTTTGTTTCAAGTGTTTGTTTTAATATTGACAAATGTTTAATTCTCTTTAATACCGTTTTATAGCATTTAAAAATTGTGATTATTGCATCATTTTAGTCATGAGCTTCCTTGGGCCCTCTATGGGGAGAAAATGAGTATATTAATAGCATTAAGTTGATGGATGGATGGATGGTTTAGAGGGCGACCAATGGAAAACTGTGCTTTCTGATCATCTTGACTTCCACTTAAAGGTCATTCTAAAATGTAATTTAAAGTAACCCAAGATTACAGAGATATTTTCGAACAGAAAACTACCCTCCGAAACTACAAAGAGAAAAGTATGGCACATAGTCCAGGAAGAAAGAGAAAAAGTAGTAAGTCAACAAGACTTTTGATCTCATGGCTGAGGTCATAAGTGATTTACTGTTAAAGGTAGAGGGCCATTGGCCCATTTCCCTTCAGGCACTTGTCCACCTCAAATGCTGTACTGCAGTGGGGAGCTTCTTTGATTTCCTGCAGTCAGACTGACCCCAGCCACCATCCTTCGCCCTTTACCTCTTGTTCCCCTTCTCATGAATCCTGTTTCTACCAATAGTAAGCTCCTCTGTGATCTGCCCCCCCCCCCAAAGGACACTGGGAACAATTGGGCAGGTTATCATAACAGGTGGTACTTCTTTACTTACTCTCTAATCTTTTTCTCTGAACCATCTCTTCCTGGATCGTAGACTCCTTTCGGCAGGTGCTGTATAAGACCTATTCGTTGAGCTATCCTAATTTGTTCTTCTTCTGTAAGCTGTGTTGCTAGGCGGGTTTGGCTCGGCGTTGGATGGTAAACTGGAACTGGAACCTGTTCCTAACATTAAGAAGGGTGGGGGGAACAGAAGGAGAGCATGTAAGTTTGTGTTGTTAATTTTAAGCACATGACAGATAATGATTCTAAATTATTTAGTCATATTTCTCTTTCTGCCAGAAAACTATTTGGGTGACATTTCTTTGTCCACAGTTGTATGGCTTAATTATGCAGAAGAGATTAACAGTTATGCCAACTTCAGTGGGAAGCTGGCATTGATCTTTTTTAGGCTGTTATTTGCAAAGACCATTTAATTTTATCTCCAGGAGTTCTCTATGGATTGAATAGATGTACAAACTTGACAAGAGAATAGGCTAATTATGCGTGCAGGGTTCACTAATTGATTGACTTCTAGCTTGCCAATGTAGAGAAGATGATGCATTTCAACTCTTACTTTATGAAGCACCATTCATACCGGAGAAACCAATATCACCTATTTCTTAAACAAAGAGTTATTTAAAGCTTATAAAGCCTTACAGACAAATCAATTCTTAACTGAATAGCAGACATGGCAATCACAGGCTCTTCAACTTAAAAACACCTGTACAACTTTTAAAGCAAATGAAAAATGCCCATAAAATTATTGGATAGACACTTGTGTTTAAATGTTATACATGGCTGCAGTTCTATTTGTCAGAAAACAAAATTTTGCATTCATTCATTCACCCTTATTAGATTGACTATTGCATGAATGGAAGGACTACTTTTGTTCATGATCCAGCACACAAGAGAGGTAAGAAAATGACCTTCGCCAATTGCCCTGTAGCTCTCTAAACCAGTGTTTCAGGAAGTATGGCAAAGCATTGCAAACTCCCCTCTATCCGGGTTTGGAACTTTGCTGAGTACTACTCTGAATCCAATATTTTTACCATGATATTTGTTTCATTTATTCATTTAGAATCTTTTACTCCACCTTTCTTTTTAATAAGGAGAATTTTTTTAATAGAATCAAACTACCACATTAAAAATAATAAACAAAATCAACAACAAAAACACAAAGCAACAAGGCACAACAATCCATTTAAAGACTTCTCTCAGACTGCTAGTCACGAAGGGAAGGCCCATCTGAAGGGAAAGGTCTTCACTTGCTTTGGGAAAGACAGCAAATATGAGGCCAGACTGGCCTCCTGCGGGAGAAAGTTCCCGAATTTGGGTCCAGCAACCGAGAAGGCCCTCTCCTCTGTTTCTACCAAAAGCACCAGTGAAGGTGATGGAACTAAGAGGAAGGCCTGATGATCTTTATACCAAGGCAGGTTCATAAAGGGAAATGCTGTCCTTGAGATAGCTTGGACCCAAGCCCTTATTAAGGGTTTTATAGGTTAAAATGAGCACTTCTAATTGTTACTAGAGCCAGATCAGCAGGCAGCTGAGGTGCTGCAATTGGAGGGGCGGGGAGAGAGGTTGTGTGTCCCCTTTAATCTGCCTCACTTAATCTGGCTGCAGCATTTTAGACCTGCTGAAGTTTCCAATCACTTTTCAAAGACAGCCCCATGTACTGTACATTATAGGGATCCAGCTGGAATGTAATTAAGTCATGTGTCATCAAAGCCAAATCAGACCTCTCCAGGAATGGGCACATCTGGTGCACTAGTTTTAATTGTAAAAGGCACTCCTAGGCACTACTAAAACCTGGGAATCCAGGCTCAGATATGAATCCAGGGGCATCCCTAAGATTCTAACTTGTGTTGTCAAAGGGAGTGCAACCCTTCCAGCACAAGCTGCATCCCTATTACTTTCTCTGCCCTCCGATTGACCCAGGAGCACTATTGTCTTATTTGGATTAAGTTTCATTCCAGTCCATTACTGACACAAGATGCTAATTTAGAGCTGAAGCAGCTTCCTCAGATTTAGATGGAAAGGAGAAATAAGAGTTGGGCATCGTAATATAATATAAAGTTGTTACAATAATAACTCTGTGCTGTCAAGTCAATTCTGACCTTATGGCAATGTTTTGCAGGGTTTTCTATGTGGACAATACTCAGAGGTGGCTTACCACTCCCTTCTTCTGGGGGGACCCAGAGTTGGTGCCCAGAGGGACATCGGAAACTAAACTCCCAACCTCTGACTCTGCAGTCAGATACCTAACACATTGTGCTATCGATAGCAAGGCATCAACTATTACCTGTGTTTAAAAAGAACAAATGTAAAATGGGATGGCATCCCAGTTTCATGTAAGTAACTACATTTTTACGCCACACCAGGAACTGGCACATGCCCGATGCCAGTAGAAAACCTGTTCATCTATGGAAGAAGGGCTTACATGCAGCAAAAATGAGAACTTTCCTCATTTTGCTGTTGTCTGACTCCTTCAATTCTCACCCAGGAACGATTGTTCATCGTTGTGGAGATTCTCAGTCACCCAAGTGAGGGCCATCCTCCTTTCATACACTCCAAGCCACTGTCCACCTAATGAGCCTATTCAGACCGTTGTCCACCTAACAAGCCTATTCAGACCGTAGTGGAGTGAAACCAGGGTAACTTGGAAGCTTCCCACCAACTTTTCTCAGACTGAAGAAGCTATTTCGATGAGTAGCGAAACATTTCAATCCCGTAAAAGAAGTCCAGTTGCCATAACACACCTCCCAGATGTTTCATGGATTTGACTCAGAAAAGCCCACTTGTAGGACCAGACAGTCTCCTCGTCTGGTTGAGTTTGGGCCTGTTTCATCAGCTGAGGCCTCCAGGGCGCTGGCTCAGTGTAGGGCAGCAGCTTCTCCCTTCGACCCTTGCCCATCCTGGATTATCAAGTCTGCCGGAGGGAGCATGCCAGAGTGGGTTTCCATCGTTTCCACTGCATCCTTCAGGGAAGGGATTTTTCCCTCTCGCCTGAAGGAGACAGTGGTGAAGCCCACACTAAAGAAATCTGCCTTGGCATCAGACAACTTGTCAAACTACCGTCCGATTGGCAATGTTCCTTTTCTGGGCAAGGTGATCAAGAGGGTGGCTGCCATCTGGCTACAGTTGTTCCTGGAGGAGGATCGCATCCTGGATCCATTCCAGTTCGGGTTCAGGCCATGTCAGGGGACTGCGACTGCCTTGGTCATGCTGCAAGATGACTTCCTCAGGGGGGCTGACAGAGGTTGCTCTACCTTGCTGGTCCTGAGCTTCAGAGACATTGTACAAAGTCTGAGTACATGTTACGATATGGCAATCCTGAGGCCGTAGCTACTATAGCTGAAATCTGTCTGCAAAACTGCCTTCAAATAGTGCCAAAAAAGCAATGCAACCATACTACTGCTTGTTTGGGAATTACTACAGCTGTAGTCCAAAAAGGAGCTTTTCCAAGCTCTGATATTATGCACTTCTATGCATTCTATGCAATCCCTGCTTTACTAAGTGTTGGATTCAGTGGCCCTTTGGGGGGTCTCTCTCTTACTTCTATAAATCTATTAATTTGTGGTTTTCTGGAAACGTCAGACCAACTTTTATTGTCCAAGGACCTCAGGAAGCTTAGCTAGGAAAGGGGGGGCTAGCCCTAGAGAGGAAGTATATATTACTAGAAGGTTCTGCTTGTTACTGCTTTCTGTTGTTGATGATGATCTTATGATTAAGGTAAATATTCCATTTCTGGAAAAGATTCAAACAATGATTTAAAAATCATTAAATGTCTTTTTCAAATAACTAAACCTACATGTTTTTGACTTGGTATGCCTCTCTGAAGTACTTACTCAGATATACTCCATATCTTACTAATATCCCATGGGTCTTTATACATCCGTAAATGTGTACAGGAAATTGATATCTGCATTTATTAGGAAGCAGAAATTGCTAAAATCACTATCTTGGACTACAACTCTCAGAATCTTTTAGCTAGCATGACCCATGGTTATTCTGGCTAAGGGAATCTGGATTTTAAAAAGTACATTTTCAAGCTCTGCCAGAAATTTCATTTTCCACTACATTATTTATTTATTTATTTATAAGCCATATCAGTGAAACAAACAATATTTAATGGAGAAGAGGGTTCAGGAAGGAGGTGATTGGACTCACATTTGCTTTTAAGTGCACATGTAAAGCAAATATGGCAAGGATATTTTCTAATAATAATAATAAATTACTCCATAATAAAATACTCCATCAGAAGGAAATAACACTTTTATTTCAGCAGTTTACCCTCACTTCCTCTTGCATGTTCTTTTACAAATCTCTGTGTGTCACTCCTGGGGGATTCCTGTAGTGTTCTCATAAATTTGTAGGAGAAAGGGTTGGCATTAAATAAAAACTGGTGGTAAAAACAACAACCAAGAACTACAACAGAATAGCACCAGAAGTCATTATTATTTATTTAAATGTACCTGCAATGCACATAGGCACTTTATGTGATTTTATTTCCCCACCTTATTCTTTTAAAAACCCTATATGGTAGATCTGACTTAGAAGGAATGACTGACACAAAGACAGGTAGTAGGTTTCGTGAGCAAGCAAAGCTTTGAACTTGGGTCTCACTGTTTCAAATCCAAAATTCTCACCACTTTATACTAATTGTATCTGGACTCAGTTACAACTGAAGCTAAGTCTGAAAATGCAACAATCAACATATTTAACTTGCATAGTATGAAAAGCATATTCTGTATTTTAATATTGTTTTTGTCAGAGTGGTATTTGTTTGAACTTTTTAATATTTGTATGCTTATTTTTAGCTTTAAATATTGCCTTTTAATGATGTGAACTGCCTTGAGTCCTTTTAAGGAGAAAGGTGGGGCAAAATATTTTAAATAAATTTGCACATGAGATAAATAATGAGGATCATTGGTCTGTGGAACTCCCTACCAGAAGAAGTGGTAACAGCTGTCAGCCTTGACAGCTTTAAGAAAGGACTAGACAAGTTCATGGAGAACAAGGATATCAGTGACTATCGTTATGGATGCCTAAGGACAACCTCCGGGTTAGAGAGATAGGCAGGATATTCCTCAATGCCATTTGCAGGAAATCTTAAGCAGTTGAAGACATCTGCTTGGGGATACCCTGAAGCAAATGGTGAGCTACTGTGTGAGACAGAATGCTGGACTGGATGGGCTGTGGCCTGTTCCAGCAAGGCTGTTCTTATGTTCTTATACAATCCTTTCTCATTTGTCTACCATGCAAACTAGGGAGCTGAATTTGGAAAACCAGGATCTAGTAATGTTACTAGATCCTGGTTTTCCAGCAATATTTAAAGCTAAAAAAATGTGTAGCCATAACTGAAAATGTGAGAACTCTCTTGGTAACAAAAGAGGTGCATAGGTGTGGATGGACTCCCTTATTTACGGAGTGTTCTTCTGCGTCTCCCAATGTGCTATGTCAGAGATAGGGTCAGTTCCCCATCTTCCACTGTCAGTCCAGAAACATTCATAATGACTACCGTCACCTATTGCTTGGAAGAACTTCCTTATGACTGAGGGTATTACAAAAAATTAACATCTGTGCAGTTGATTATACCAGTTCTTTCCCTTCTTTCTGCAAAGCTGAAATGAACTTTGAAATTTGAAACCAGTCAGGTTATGCTCTTAAGCCCATTATTTTTATGAAGAGCACAATGCTTACCATTATTGACTACGCTTAATTCACTTTTCATCCATAAAATAGCAAAGGGTAAGTATTGCTTGCTATATACAGTGGACCCTTGTATAACAAACAGCTTGTATAACATAAAATTTGTACAACATAAAAAATTCCGGAGATAGGGGAAATTTGCTTAACATAATTGCCTATGGGGAAAATCCGTACAACATAAAAATGGGATTACTCCATTTTCAATGCATTCCTATGGGAATTTGTATAAAGGAAAATTTGCTTAACATAATTTCATTTGGAATGAATTAATTCCTTTATACAAGGTACCACTGTATACCAAGGCGGAAATTATGCATGGTTGCCATTTATCTCCCAACATGAGAAAGAACCAATGTTACATCTTTTGGTTCAGCACAGGGGTAGCAACCATGGTGTTACTAGCCTGCAATTTTGAATATCTCTCACCACTGACTGTGCCAAGCAGGGCCTGCGCAGTTACAGTACAATAACACCAGGAGGGCCAGAAATCCCCCACTCTTGGTTTAGCTGCACAACTGAGCATCTCAAGTGCAAAACAGATGCAGAACGTCACAGTATAGTCCAGGGCTATGTAGTCGGTAGATAAATGTCCTGACTCCGACTCCGACTCCTAAGATTTTTTTACTTCCGACTCCAACTCCGACTCCCCAACTCCGACTCCTCTGTATTGATATGCAAATTTATTTACTATTTACTTATTTATATAAAGTAAATATTTACATATTTACTTAATCCCTTATCAGTGAGAGGCTAGGTTACCCATGGGCGCTGCGTAACAGCAGAACACAACACTATGGAAAGTATAAGTATTGCCGCTCCTAATTGTGCGTTCACATCCCTCTCGCTGCAGTTCGCGGCCCCGCTAGGGACCGGTTTGAAGGAACAGAACCTCACATCCTTGTGGGGTCAATCCGAGTTCACCCCGACCACGCCCCCTGAACTGTGCTCCAAGCCGGGTGAGAGATTCCCATCCTGGAGCTCGGGAATCTTTTCAATCCGCTTCTTGATCCGATTTCAACACGGAGGCAAGTTCACCTCGGCTCGAGGAAGGACGTGAAGTAACCGTAATAGTGAAGCACATGAAAAGCATGCTTCTTACGGTCACTTAACGTGTTCATTTTGCGATTACGTGAGGCACTGCATGCATTGGTCTTTGTTCTTACAGTAGAGAAGTCATTAATTATAACATTTTGTGAATTGGGACATTTAAACTTGCTTTTTTAAAAATTCCAATCTAAATTTAGTAGCAGTAGGAGTCGGAGTCGGAGTCGGTGCATTGTTTGCCGACTCCGACTCCGACTCCAGGTACCCAAAATTTCCTCCGACTCCGACTCCTCGACTCCGAGTCCGACTCCACAGCCCTGGTATAGTCTCAGTCTTGCTAAGGAGGGCTGGGGAAGGACTCCCATCTGAAAACCTAATAACTGCCAGTTTATGTGCAGTGTAGACAGTGCTGAAGTAGACAGACTGATAGTCTTGCTCAGAGTGAAACAAGTCTCAACAAACCTGATTTTCCCTAGCCTTTGGTTGCACACTATATTCACTCATGTTCTACATTAATGATGATTCTATAATACTCTGAAAACAGGTCAATGGCAGCCTGGGACCTCGTAATCCCTGGATAAAGATTATTTGAAGATTATTTTGGTTAATATAATAAATTGATATAATGTTTGGACTTTTTTTCTCATAAAGGTGTTAAATTCACTGCTAAAAGAGTAGTAATCATTAAAACACACACACACACTGAACAGACTGCTCATTTCCATGTCTTATAAAACCAAACAACTCTCTTTTAAAGAAGAGCATTGTTTAATATTTACCACTGGATTGATGTGCTTGATTATATAGTTACCAAGCTTCTTTAAAATGAATAAAATATATTCCAAATACTGTAGTAGAACATATTTAGATTTCAGAAACAAATTTGTTACTGTCAATTTTCTTATAAACATAAACAAACGCCTTTTATATCGCAAATAATTGCCTCAAGCCTGACATATGGATCCTCAGACTATTACAAATCATGCCCACAGTCCAATACGGGTTTAGGCATGCTTAAATCCAGTGAAACCAGTGAGCTCATGGGTACTACTCTATACTCAATGGCAGCCAATGGTTACCTTGTCTTGTTATGGATATTTAGAAGCTGAGTGATAAGATACTTTATTACCTTATAGCACGTAGCTAAATGATTCTGAAGCAAATTTGATTCTGTTGATAAAACGGCATATTCTTCTACATATCAGAATCAAGCCAAAGCACAAAAGGGTTGACACTGAAGTAGGTGATTATCAATTGATGAAGGGAGAAAAACGGGCAAGAATTTATATTAAACTCTGCAAATAAGAAAGACATTTGCCTGGCAGCTAATCAATCTTGGGGAACACTAACAGAGGCCAGTATGAAGGCAGCTCAGGAACACATCAGCAGACAGGATTTGAATTTCATAAAAAATACTGGGGGGGAAATCAAAAGCAATTACACAGCCATCACAATCCATTTAATATGGAAATGCATTATCTTGGTCATGGTGATACATAATAGCTTTATACAAAAATCAAAAGAGTTCCCTGTTGGTTTTTTTAAAGTCTATTCTCTTGTCTTTGCTTGTTTATCCAAATATGTTCCATTAGGTCGGCTTTTTTTTCTAATGTAAGTAAAAGCCTGTGTAATTTAGGCAGCAATCCTATACCACTTTCCTGGGAACAGACCCCCCACCCTAAACTCAGTAAATTAGAACTCACTGATTATGTATAGGAAAACTGCACAGACAATAAAGTTGCATCAACCAATTCAAAACTCTCTCCCAAGAGAACAACTTAAATGAATGAAACCAATTCTTACAGAGTATTTTATCCTATGGAGCTGCCTAGATCCCCCAAGCACATCCGATCTTGCCCGATTTCAGAAGCTACGGTAAGCAGGGTCAGGCCTGTCTAGTACTTGGATGGGCGACCACTAGGGAATAACCATGTCCCCCCAGCTGGTACTGTTAAATATAGTTGCAGATACACAACTGAAGAAAGAGGAGGAGGAACTGGTAATTATAATGGTTATGACCGCAAGGCTGATTTTTGCTAAATATTGGAAATCTAACAATCAATTAGCAATGGAAGAATGGTATAAGGAGTTATAGAATTTAGCTATTAACGATAAACTGACTTGTGAAATTAAAATTAGGAAAGGACTGAGCAAGTCTAATGACTTTAATGGAATATGGGATAAATTATTGGTATATGTATTCCAAAAGGGTAAAGGGTATACATCCGGAGAAGACTCAATGTATTTCTGGAGGGAAATGGGCTGGTCATTATCATGAAAGTTGTAATTTTGTTCAAGTCTCGAGGGGGTAGGCGGGGTTTATGTCTGTTATATTTGTTATATTTTGTTACATTGATGTGTGTTATTTTTTCCCTTCCTTGCGTTATTTTGCTGTTTCTTTCTGTTCTTTTATAAAATAATAAAATAAATAAAATAAAAACAAGTGCTGTAGGCGCCTGGAGTAGGAACTGGCAAACCAGTCCAGTATGCCTGCCAAGTAAAAGTCTATGGACATGGAGTCACAAAGAGTTGGTCGCAACTGTAATGAAGCAACAACAACAAATTTCATTCTATGAGGAACACTGAGGAGATCCTACTGGTCTCTGAATTATTGTGACTAAGGTGCCAAGAAGCCACTTAAATACTGGTTATGTTTGTTTATGGAATGTATGTCCTGTTTGGTACTATTTATACCCTAAACATATTTATTATTTATTTGAAATACTTCTATGTTTACAGCCTAAACATGACTGAAGGGCAGCAAACTACACTTCTACATTTCTGTTCTATGCTGCTGCAAGACAACAAATAAAAATGACAAACCATAATGACAAACTTGTCAAACAAAAACAGCAGCAAACAGGACAGAACACTATAAGCAGAACACAGGTGTTGCCTTTTATTTAGAATAACAAAGATCGAAGTAGATAAATCTGCCTAGAGACAGTACTTCAAAGGGTTCTCTCTCTGATTGCCCCCATCATGGCTGACCCTGAAAGGCTGAAGTGCACAAAGAGGAGCTACTGATATTGACTCTTCCCAGCGTCACTACCAGAAAGTTCTGGCCCTGGACTGCTACTTCCAACAAAGGTGAAAAAATTTACAACAGGACTTTCCAGCCCATTTCAGTGCAGTCATTCATCTCAATCATGCAAGACTGTTCACTAGCATAAGAAGCCTTGCAGAAATTCCCATGTGGGTGTCTATTTATCTCACTTGCAGATTACATAATTTTGTGTGTATTAAGAATAAGAGGTACATACACGATCCACAAACAGTAGTAGTCCCTTCGTACAAAATGATTTTTAAAAAAACATTCTGACAATTTGAAGACCAGTTTCTAAGATGTTATTTGGATCTGTCGTGTATTGAGGGGCAAGGGGAAGAAAATAAGGAAGAGCCCTCGTGGATCAGACCAAAGGTGTGGGGGGTGGTTCAGCTTTCTGCTGACAGGGTAGCCAGCCACTCGGGCCTGGCAGGGAAAGAGAGAGAAAAATTATTGTTTGCGGCTGGTGGTATCATCAGCCTTATGACCACACAGTTCCACCAACAGGATTTCAGCCAAGGAGTGCAACAGTGCTTTTCTGATTTTATTCCCCAGCAACAGCACTTCGAAAATAATGATATTTAGCCATTATGGCTAACTGCCACTAAATACTGAACAAGAATTACGCTGCTCATATACTGTCCCAGAAGTCCCATAGTAATCTCATAATTTTGGAGGGAACTTCAGGAATTAGTTTTCACAGGTCTCATTTTATGTATTTGGATTGCATACTGCAATTCACACGTTTGGGCTGCAAATAGCTAAATAATTCAAACCCCAGTTTCAGAGTCCCACACTGAATACTACCTATCCTTTCAATTACAAACATTTATGGTTCTGGCAAATCAGTCAAAGTGAACAACTGTATACATAGATCACACAATGGCCCAATTAGCTAATTTCATCATAAACAGAAGTGATTTGAGGGGGAAAAAATACAACGATCTTTAAGTTCAATGCTTATTCACCATCTTTTTACCCAAATTAGTTATGATTCTTTGGCTTATAGTATCTAAAGTTTTACAAGACTTATTCTACAGTAAATTAATTTAGATCAAAATTAAAACTAATACCCAAAGACTTCCGTTTCTATTTTACCAAATGTACAACAGGATAAAGTATTCATTTGGGCCAGAATCCTATGAGGAAGTAGGACCCACTAAATGCAGTGACAATATTTGTGTGTCTGCAAAAGCTGTCAAGCCAGTTTGATGAATTACAGGTTATGTGCCTGACCATATGAGATGGCCCCCTTACCAGATGGCCGCAGCAGCTTCTGCAATAGAAGCTGTAACAAACATGTAAATATTGAACAAGATACTGACCTATGGGATTAATGTCTGAGTAAATGTGCAAAGGCCTGCTGCATATTATATTATATATAGAAGAAAAATGAAGTTATAATTATTTCTGTAGCTCAATGATATCTTGTTATTTTTACCCTAGAAGGGGCAGTGAAAAAATAAGTCTGTGTTATGTGCATTGCTGCTTTTAGAATACCCTTACCTATATAAACTTCATTCCATTCCTGCATTTCAATATAAATTAACCCCTTATAGCACTTGAAGCTAGCAGAAATGAGCAAAAAAAAGGCACTAAAAAGAAGAATAATTTTAATGAAGCATAAGCTTCTTGTTACAAGCAACTGATTTTTGCAGTTCAATTACTGCACAGCATGTCCCCTCATTCCAAGATAATGTCATAGGGTGTATTTGAGCCATATGAGTTTTCACTCTCAAGCTGTTCATCAGTACTGCTCTTCACTTGGTTCCTGTCCCTACCAAGTGCGATAGGTTGCCTTTTATTTGGCAAAAGGCCATGTCACGCCTCATTGGAAAAGTACATTCTATGAGATAGTTAACAACCAAACTCTCAAGATGCACCACATGGGAAGCTCAGCTTGTACCTATTTAATGAGATCAAGGCTTTTTTGAGAATAAAAAGAATGTAAAAAAGGCAGGAAATGGGAGTTGAGCAGAAGATCACAGATGTGTTCTGATACAACTAATCCACTACATAAACAGAAATTATAGTTTGAATGCACTCTTAGAAAGTTATTTTGAAGCAGAATAGAACCATGGATGTTGTGGAACTTCAGTTCCTATCAAACTTAGCCTGACCATTGATAAGCCATGATAGGAGTAACAGTTTGTCAACAGCGGGAAAACCCAATATTTTCTCCAGTGTTGAAAAAGAAAGCTTATATACAAGATTCATAATTCTAAGGATCTTTGTATCTGAATTGATGATACCATAACTTAGACCAGTGATGGCGAACCTATGGCACGGGTGCCAAAGTTGGCACTCAGAGCCCTTTCTGTGGGCACCCGACATCGCCCCTTTCATAGCCACCTGTATACAGGTTAAATTACTGCATTGGCACTTTGCAAAAAAATTAGTGGGTTTTGAATTGCAGTTTGGGCACTCGGTCTCTAAAAGGTTCGCCATCACTGACTTAGACTGTTAGAAGTATTAAGCTGAGCAATGGTACTTTGCAGTGTTGAAGCAAGCAGAAAAGATGCATAGCCAATTTCACAGGGGATCAAACCTCAAAGAATACACTGTATTTATTCTTGAGGTAACACTATAAAAATGATGTGTTGTATCCAACATGAAACCATATCAATCTCAGTAGCATTTCTAGAGAGCTCTGTTCACTTTTCTGCTAATCTTGAATATTAATAATAACAGATTTATACAGTTACCACTCTGGATGAAGAAGTCTCTCTTATTACATATCACTGTGTTCCAAAGGCTATATGATGCAGAATATAAAGGAATAGAAGCAAATGTTGGCACCAGGGCCAGTTTTAACAAACTATGGAAGGTACAACAAATGGGATAAAATAGCAAATGAGAAAAGAAAAACAACAGGCCAGACAGCCATCAGATGAGGAAACACTGTGGAAAGTACATCTTGCCTTAAACATGTTTGCTAATGCTGCCTTTCAGTCTGCCTGCCTCAGATTTCTTCAGTTAGCTACTACTTTGAATTTTAAATCTTAGCTCATCTGAAAACTCATCATCCCCCCTACTTTCTTTAGTTGTTTCCTAGTTTTCCTTCTCTAGAAAAGGAACTTATGGTTATGTCTTCAGTTTCGTAATCCTACGAAATCCCTGTTGATTGTGATCTACAATCTTTGGAAAATTATGGCCACGATAGTCAATCCAGCTGTTCCTTAAACATACTGAAATCAGCTTTCTTAAATTTTAAAGTCTTTTACTTGTTTTAAAAATGTTTTTAATCTTGATGTTAATCTTGATGTATGCTTAATTGTTTTTAATATACTGTACCTTTTGGCTCTATAATACGCACTTCCCCCCATCAAAAGTAAGGGGAAATGTCTGTGCATCTTATAGAGCGAATACAGTAGTCCCCGCTACATATATAGCACAGATTTTCATTTAGAGAGAATTTATCTGCACAGAGCATCTCCTGTCTCCTGAGGCAGCTGGAATTCCAAAGTTCCAAGTACTGTATTTATTTATTTATTTATTTATTTATTATATTTATATCCCGCTTATCTCCAACATAGGACTCTAAGCGGCTAACAACAAATATCACGGTACAACAAAAACACAAATCACAAATATAACAGGTTAAAATAAAGCACAATATAATATCCTAGGGTCTTAAAATCCTAAAATCCTAAGGCCTCCAAGTGCATCCCAGCACGTCAAAGACGTAAATCCTAACAGATAAAATTGGAGGCACCAATAGTCAGCGATCATAATAATAGTAGCAATGGCGGGTTGAAAATAAAATAAAATAAAATAAAATAAAATAAAAAATTAAAGTTCGCCAAAGGCCTCTCGAAATAAAAAGGTCTTTAAAGATTTTCGAAAGGCCTGCAGGGACTCTGCAGAGTGCACCTCGCTAGGGATGGCGTTCCATATGGATGGGGCAGCCACAGAGAAGGCCCGGTTCCGGGTAACCGTCTTCCGGGCCTCTCGAGGGGTGGCAACCCGAAGCGAGTGCGCTCGCACCTGCCGAACTGTACCTTGTTTGCAAAGAGGCTTCCTCCAGGGAGCCTATCCCCACCCCTCCCTTTCTGTAGCCAAGATTCCTCAATCACACATCACCTAATTTGCAAAGAGGTCTCCTCCATGGAGCCTCTGCCCTCCCCTTTTGCAACTTGGATTCCACAGTCCCAATCACCTCATTTGCAAGCCTCCCCTTTTGCAGCTTGGATTCCACAGTTCCAATCACCTCGCTTGCAAGCCTTCCCTTTTGCAGCCTAGATTCCCCAGTCCCAATCACCTTGTTTGCAACCCTCCCCTTCTGCAGCTTGGATTCCCCAGTCCCAATCACCTTGTTTGCAAGCAGGAACAAGGTAACAGAGAAACAATCTAGTTCAATAATTCCCAGCCTTGGATCCCCAAAATGGTCTTGGAGTTAAACTCCCAGAATCCTTCACCACTAGGTGTACTGGCCCAGATTACTGGGAGCTACATTCCAAAAACACCGGGAGGATTCAAGGAACAAATGATCTAATCCAAAAGCAGGTAACAGTACAATGAACAACAACCAGCATCAACTAAACAGGAAAGCAAAATCTCCTCCCACAAGGGGGAAATAGCAAAACAAAGCACACAGACATGCATACACACAGAGTCCTCTTTCAAAAATACCACACAGATAAAGCCAAACAATAAAATAAAAGCCATTCCAAAACCAAAATGACTAGAATATGTAGAGGCACTGGATGAAAAATGTCCTGGTAATTTTGATAGCTGAAGGATTTTAAAAAAATACAGTCTACATATGCTGGAGAAGTACTATAGTCGTGGTACTATAATGAGATCAAAGGAAGCATGAAGGGGTTTTGATTTTTGTGTTTCTTTCCTTGTTGTTACTCTCAGGAACCACCACCCAATCCTGAAAGTAGTATTTGTTTTGAGGTGGGCATTTCTATTTGAATTCTTACCACAGAAAGATTCTGTTAACATAAAATGTTCCTTTGACCTTGATTGTTTTTCTGCATTTGTCACCTGGCTTATGTTTTTGCAGAGCAGAAGGAGTTCTTGGTTTGGAAAACAAATGGGATCTGTATACGAAGATCCAGCATCCAATTAGAAGTATATAACTTCATCCATTTATCTTATTTGGTCACTAATTCTAACAGAAGGGATGGGTTTTTGTTTGCTACTATTATTGAGTGACCTTAATTAAAAGAAATAAGTTAGTTAACGAGTAACCAACAGTATTGTCTTTTTTGTTTTATCCCGCCCTCCCATTTTGGCCTAAAATGCAAGCACAGACTAACACAGCTAACTCTTCTAAAACTACAATTATAGAGGGTCCAAAAGTAAGCAACATTTGGTCATTAAACACATATAGAGTACAGTAATACCTTGATTTAAACTTTACAAGCATAATCCATTTGAGAAACATGCTTGTAAACCAAAACACTCTTATATCAAAGCAAATTCCCCTGTAAGAAATAATGGACACTCGGATGATTCATTATGGGGTCCTATAGACCACATACTGTACACACAAAACGCCAAAACTCACAAAAGAAGTTGGCTAGAAGTCGCTATCCACACCATAGTTGGTGGATGTCAACACACCTGGTTGTGGAATCTCCTGTGCTTGGGACTAACAACAGGGTTTTACTCAGTTTTTAAATGTGACAATATAAGTGCAATTTGTAGCCCTATACACATTTGACTAGCTGCCCCATGACTAGAAATTGTTTGAAAAAAAATAATGTTGAAAACAAATTAAATATAAATATAAATATAAAAAAACAAACTCTAGCCTGCATATTCCTGGCTGGTGCAAGAGAGACCTCTATTCCTCTCTCCTTCCTCTGCTTTGGAGTCTGCCTGAGACGGAAAGTTCCAGACATTCACCCACAATCCAGCAAGTGGAGGGAGGAGAGAGAGCCACCGTTGGCTCACTTGTGATCATGTGACCTGCTTCAGTGCTTGTATATCAAGACATTCCTTGTTGATCAAGACAAAATTTAGAAGAAAGGTTTGCTTGTCTTGTAAAATGCTCTTAAACCAAGGTATTACTGTATGTACAGTATATGGTTCCTCACACTGTGCCGCAATGTTCCCAATACACAGGGGAGAACAGGGCACATGTTGTTTATATGCTGAAAACAGATAACAACAGCAGCCTGGTACTTGTCCTTTCTGTGTTAAGATAAAATGTGTTTACATTAACATAACAAAAGAGAAAGGTGATATCTTTCTGACTCCAAGCATGTGTCTGCGAGCAGTGACTGTGCATTTTCAGCTCCTAGGGCACAAGTCCAAGAGTGATTTCATTCACAGCTCAGCTGCTTCTGATGAAGGGGAAGTCTGCACTAAGGGCACGTACAAGAAATACAAGCACACTCCCTGAGGATCAGGAATACAGTAAATTCAAAACTCCCAAGAAATGATTCATTGCTATTTATCACTGAAACTCTCTGGGTTGCCCAGGTTCAAGGAAACGTTTGCTAGCTTTTTATATGCTGCCAAGAAACAAAGGGGGCACCGCCCAGAAGACAGACGTGTACATCCCCCGCTGGTGTACAGCCTCTACTTGTCTATGACAGTCGATCCCACTCCTCTCCTTCTCCCTCCCCTGAACCTGCTCTAAAAGATATATCTGAAAAAGAAACTGAAGGCAAGCAGAAGATCCACCTGAATTCTCCGAGAGGCTTATTTCATTCCCAGCCATGGCTCTGGCCATGCATGACTAAGGACAACAAGAACTGTACGATTTCTAGTTCACACAAGAAGTATTTCTCTCACAGATATTAGATCAAATTATAATTGCTATTGCTGCTTCTTAAAAAGCAAACAGAATACTCATGGAAACATTTTAACTCTAAATTAACATTTTTCTGTAGCTTGGTCATCCGCGTTAAAAAAACACCTGAAGATACAAGTGGTACCTTGTATAAAGGAATTAATTCGTTCCAAATGAAATTATGTTAAGCAAATTTTCCTTTATACAAATTCCCATAGGAATGCATTGAAAGCAGAGTAATCCCATTTTTATGTTGTACGGATTTTCCCCATAGGCAATTATGTTAAGCAAATTTCCCCTATCTCCGGAATTTTTTATGTTGTACAAATTTTCTGTTATACAAGCTGTCTGTTATACAAGGTACCACTGTACTTCATTCACACCCTAAAGTGTGATCAGACTGTTGGGCAGAACTAAGGCGATGTGGGTTCTAGTCCAACAAATGATAATGGAAAAATAAGGGAGGGAGCTAAAGTTGATTCATGCATGTTGCCTTAAGCTCACAGGAGGCAAGAAGTCAGTATATACACACACAAAAACCTACAATAGATGATTATTTGCAGCTGTAGTTGGCAGATTTCCAATTCAATTGGCTTGACCTTCTGATCTGCATCTCTGTACATACGAGAAGACAGTATAGTAGCAAATGTTGAATTAGATTGCCTTCGTAGACCATCAGACTCTGAAAAATCCATCATGTCCATAAGGCAAGGCACACATACATAAGAAAGTCACTGTAGCCCTAAATATCACAAGCCTCTTTGCCTGACTCCTAGCAAGAAGCACATTGCCCCACTGTCTCATCATCAACACTGCACTAGGAAAACACCCTCAGCACAGTATTAACTGCACCTTTTTTCTGAAGGAAGCCTAAAATAACTGAAGATGCTGAATGTTCACACTGGTTCAGCATGTACCTAATGATACATGCTCTTCAGGGTATGATGCAGGGTTTCTTATAGATCAGTAGGAAAAACGAAGGCTTCTCAGAACCAACTACCAATGCTGCCATCCAGAACAATCTGTCATTTCACCTGGAATCTTGAGGAGAGGCAAGATTTAGGACATTGTTAAAAACAACCTTCACAGTACTGCAGAACTGTTCGTATGTTCAGGGATTATGTGCAGTTTGTAGGTATTGGAGAGAACATCTCTGATGTCTGAAATGAGTAAGAGGAGAGAAAGTACAGTAGTGTACTAAGTTGTGGATGGCAATTATATGCCACTAGCCAGGAAGGAAGATGTAGCAAAATTAGAACAGCTCTCATAGCAGTGTTGCACAGATTCTGCATAGGTCATATCTGGAGAATATGAAATTACACTGCAAGCAAGAATATTATTCCCTAGCACCATTCACAAACTCTTTCATCAAAGTGTGAATTCCAGACCTTGCTATCCTCCTTTGATATGTTCTACCTGTGCATCCATCACCTTTATTCATTTTTATGTCTGACTGAAGCCAAATAGTGGGGGGCCACATTACAGAGAGAGAGAGAGAGAGAGAGATCTCCTGAATAACAGAACAGTACAAACTGTATAAAACAGTGTTTTATGCAGCACTATATATTACACGTGCTACTACACCAATAAATGAATACAGTGGGACCATTAGGTCACTAACCAGGAAGCAGTTTAACATACACAAATAGTTAGTCAATTTAACTATCCCACTGATGCATTTTAGCACAACAGAAGTATGTAAATAAGTAACTACCATGTAAGACATTTTATCTTGATCAGAGCTATTAAACTATACGGATCTTACGGATATTATTTATGCAAGCGATAACAATTCAATTGCAGTTGGAACTGAGCCAATAAATCATACTTGAAGGGAATTTACAAGTTCAGTCAAATAACATGTGCCACTTCGGGTCTATGTAACTATCCCCATTTAAATGTCCCACATTACAGCAAACCGAGATCTTCTGAGCTTATGTAGATCACTAGTTCTGTGATATTGAACAAAGCACACCAAGGCAATCTTAAAAGTCCACATGAAACGAGAACTCGATTAGTAAGCCTTGCCTGGAGTATAAATGCAAAGTACAAGGATGTTGTTGGATTTTAACACCCATGACTCCTCACTCGCACAGCCCGTGGTAAGTTAGTATGAGCTGTAGTCCCATAACATTTGGAAGGCCACAGTGGCTCATTTCTGATGCATGAGAAAGACATCAGTAACTTTCATTTTATTCCAGAGTACTCTAAGCATATCTGAATCCAGAACTTAACAGGCTAAGGCCAGTATCTGGTTCAGTATTTTACAAGTGCATGGAGCTGCAACTTCATAAACTGGAATGTTTTTGAATGAAGAATGGGATGTTTTAAGGGATGGATGGAATTATTGATAAGATTATCTTTTATTCTACATGAATGGAACAAATATTTCAGTGGAGATAAGGGCCATAAGAAGCACTGTGAAGCCCATGGCATAGAGAAGTTTCTTCAGGCCCGGCAGAAAGATTCCCCATAAAATGTCATACAGCCCTGAGTTCTGGCCAGCAGACGAAATAGCAAGAAAAATGTCAGACCTTCTCCTGAATCCCAATGAAGCTCATATAACAATATCTAATCTTGTCACATGAAGTGACAAGCTTAGTGTGCTTCTTTGATTTAAGTGACAGAGGAATTCACCTTGCGACTTCTTGTGGCTGTAGGCGTGCCTCATTCAGCCTTTAGCAACACCTGATTGTTCAATATCAACAACCCTTGACAAAACATTGTTACACAGTGTTGTCACAGGATATCTTTCATTTTGAAAATACGCCCTGTAGGCTAGCATATGTCACAATACAGTGGTACCTCTTAAAACAAATTAAATTGGTTCTACGGGTCAATTTAAGAAAATTTTGTCTTATAGAACGCAGTTTCCCAAAGGAATGCATTGGGAATGGATTAATCTGTTCCAGAGGCTAGAATAAATATAAAAATAATTTCCTGGGTACCTGCGGAACAGTTTTTCTTCTTACGAGGCATCCCATAGGGAATTTTTTTGTCATGCACAGCATGCCTATTCCTGGATTTTTTTCCTTCCTACAAGTTTTTGTCTTGTGAGGCATTTGTCTTAAGAGGTACCACTGCACTTCCTTTGACTACATTAATACCCATGTAAGAGTTGTACATTACATCACATTACTACTCCTGTAAGAGTTGTGAGGCATTCCGTCTTTAGCATCTTGCAGAAATCAAGGATACTGTATTGTTATCCTGTAGGAAAAGAAAATACTTCTCTAGTTACCAGCACTGTATACCAAAGTCCTTTTATGTGATGGTAATATGTCACAATTATTTAGCATTTAAAGCAAAGTGTTCTGCTTATCTACCACCCAAATGTACTTCAAGCACTCTCTGGGCGGTTTACAATTTAAATATACAGGCTGCACATTGCCTCCCCCCCCCACTGCGCCACGAGGCTAGCATTATTTAGCTTTTAAGTAAGGAAACACCTGTGGCTAAATAGGCTGCCGACGATTACCGCTAAGGTGGATAAATATCAATAGATTTTAAAATATCAAATGGCTCTAAATAATGATTTAAATTTAAAAAATTAATTTTAAAATTTAAATTGTCAAAAAATTCAATATTTTTATTTTAATTGTGATTTTGAACATTATTTAAACTGATCTGATTTAAATCACATTGACTTATCAGATTAGAAGAAAATGTTATTTGAAACATGCTTAAAACATGCCACAATTACTCAGTCAAACAGGTTAACCTATGTCATACCCAAAAGTTGCTTGGAGTTTCTATTGTTATGTTCATAATATTCTGTCTTTAAGTATATTAAATTTTGTTGCACTCTTTCTAAGTGAATTCCTTCCAATTCCCTCCTTTTAGCTTGTAACTCCAATAACGCTCTATTATCTCTAGTTGAAATAAATATAGTTTCTAGTTTTTTAATATCATTTTCCAAATCTTGAATTTTTTTGAATGCAATTTGCTTTAAAATATAAGCCTCTTTCTATGCATACCCTCTTGCTACTGCCTTCATTGTGTCCCAAATCATGCTTGTTTCTCCTCCCCCTGCCGCACTTATCTTCCAAGTTTCTTCCAAATTTTTATGCATTTTATCTATTATTGACTTATGTAAATAAATCCTTTCATCCACCTTCCATCTTTTTGCTTCTCTATAATCAGACCCCGGGATAAATTCCATGTTTACCAAGGTTTTCAGATTTTTGCTGAACTTTGTAAGACCACCTGCTCCTGCATTTGTACAGAAATCTTTGTTACTTAAAAAAAAGTCAATTAATCCATTCTAGGAAACATCAATGATTCTATGTAAGCACATGCATATAAGCTAGTATGTTAGCTGTTGTGAGTTTTTCGGGCTGTTTGGCCATGTTCTGAAAGTTTTTCTTCCTTATGTTTAGCCAGACTCTGTGGACGGCATCTTCAGAATATATTTCCTTGAAGTTACTTTCACAAGATGTACAAATTAATCATATTTATCTGGATGTAGTAGAAACTTCTCTACTACTTTATCCAGGTGTTCTTGGAGGTTCCCCCTTTTGGCGTTCTTAAAGCTGCTAAACCAGGGGTGTCCAAACTTTTTGTAAGGAGGGTCAATTTGGTGGCTGAGAATGTGTCAGGGGCCGGTTGCTCCCCGACCCTGCCACCCCACTGCAAGCCCCACCCACTGACCCATAAGCCCCAGCCACTGACCCCTTGCAACCCCACCCGCAGGAAGGAAGGCGGGGACCAAGGGAGGGAGGGAGGAAGGTGTAAACCAAGATAGGAAGGAAGGAAGGAAGGTGGGGACCAAAGGAAACACAGGGAGCCGTGGCCACAGGTCGCCCCTTGGAAGAGGCAATCTGTGCGACCTTGCACCCCCCCCCAAGCTTCCCAGCGGTGGCGACGGCTCGGCTGCCAGCCCACCCCAAAGCTCCTTGACGGTGGCAGAGGCCTGCTGGCCTGCCCACCCCCTCACATTCCCCTGCGGTGCTGGTAGCGACAGACCGCCTGTCCGCCCAGCTGCCCAAGCTTTCCAGCGGTGTCAGTGTTGACAGAAGTTTTTTTTTAAAAAAAAAAAACATGGGGCGAAGGAAGGGGCAGGAGGGGCGGGCCAGCCATCCGCAGGCCACTCAGAATGGCCTGATGGGCAGGATTTGGCCCCCCAGGCCGGACTTTGGGCAGGCCTGTGCTAAACCATCTGTGGAAAGGCACCTCCTGAGGGGTCACTGCAGCTCCTACTGTGCACATAATAGGTCTATGTTGAGTGCGTGGAACTGGGTCCTCCACAAGTTTCTTGCGCTGTGCTGCAATCTTCTTATTGACAAAGATGTTATTGGTGTTATACCCTCTCTTCCATCTGCCAAAAGATGCTGACTGTTTTGGATCATGGACAAGTTGAAAACCATTAGTGTCTGCCCCAGATGTAACTCATGCCTCATCCTCACTGATTGATTATATCCTTATATCTCACTATGGCAATTAAAATCCCCAAAAATAAAATTTATTTGATCATACCTAATATTATCTAGTTCATTAAAAATTATATTTACTTCTGGTGGCTTGTACACTGAGATCACAGAAAACTGTGGGGATTGTATGGTGAGGATTTTGATGTTATTTGTTCCTGTCAATGCAATGTAACAATAACTACACTCCCATATTTATTGTGCGTAGACATGAATAGCATTAAGGTGTTAATATTTTCTGCAGTGTTTGATAAATGGGGTCATGGATCTTGTACACTGTGGATCTTGTACATCCCCATCCTGAACAATTACTGACTAGCAGATATACCCAATTTCACACAGGTTAGAAATTCCCTGTGATGTTGATGTTCTTCCCCTCCCATTATTCCAGGACTCCTTTGTGTCCTTTCAGTCACAGACCCACAAGGTCTTCATCTCCCTCGCCCTTTAACTTACCTTGGTGGTCCTTTTCTGTCATGAAGTCAATCTCTCTCTCTCTCTCTCTCTCTCTCTCTCTCTCACTCACTCTCTCTCTCTCTCTCACACACACACACACACAAACTCAATGTTCTAATAGCCATTATATTATGCAATAAATGTCCCAATGGTCAATCAATCAATACAAAGAGAGCTGTGCATTTTGTTGTGCTTGTGTTGTCCTAAATGGGCTCTAGAAAGACAGACTCCAACTAGAAGATCCTTTTCTCTCTCTTCTGGAGATAGGCAGCTGTAAAGAGCTTTAGGAATATTCCACATGTAAATATTTCCCCCCAGAAACAGGTATACTGTATATCGATTTTGCATATATTAAGAAATAAAGTGATACTCAAAGATTTGGCATATCTTTTATTTATATTTACTGAGAAACAGGTTTCTACATTGACGCGGGTGAAAGTGCAAGGACTGCAGCCTGTAATACCATCCCTACACTTGTTTTTTGGGTCCATTACATTCATCAGGATATACTGTACTGGAAATACATTCCATTGAGCTAAATGAAACAGAAGTTCAGCATGACTGATTCCTAAGTAAATGTCTACAGAAACAATAATCCCATAGGACAATCCTGGACTTGCTTACTTCAAAGGAAGTCCTCCTTGTATAATTTGATATTTGTACACATGATGTATTCATTCAAAATTCTTACCTTCTTACCTTGAAAAACATAACATACAATGTGACTCTATTGTGTTAATACTTCCTGTAATTTTGCTGGTATGAGGGATATGAAATTCTTGGGTAGCATGTATGCCATGATGCCAAACACATGAGCCAGCATCCTACAGCTAATCATCCTAGGACTAGACACTGTGAATCAGCTGCTGAATGTTAAATCAACATTTATGCAAATTCCAGTGAGTCAATTAATTTAGTTGGGATTAGAAACAGCATACTGACCAGGGAAATAGGTCATTCTGATGTACTAATTGTGATTCAAACAAGAAAGCATTCCAGATTTATGGATAGAAAAAGTACACTTCCATGTAAATTCAAATACAGTTTAGCAACAGAGGCTGCTGCAGTTAAAATAAATGAAAAATAACAGATGGACAATCTCTTTTCCATGCCTAGGACTATGAATATTTTTAAGAGAAACACTCTACTAGGACACATTATAAAATTCCAAGCTGCAACCCTATAGACACTTGGAAATGCATTTCAATAAACTCAGTAGATCTTACTTCCAGATATACATTTAGGTTGGGAGTGTAAACCATCATTTAAAAATGGGAGCTTGTCAATAGTTTCTGAAGAAAAAATCCTAACTCATATCCTGAAAAAATTAGCAAAGGCTGACAAAAAAAACCAAGAACCACATCTTAAAATAAAATCTATACACACAGTTGCTTAGATTTTCAGAATATATTTCATTTTGTTTGTATTTCCTCCAAAAAGAAGACATGAATGTAGTGCGGGCTAAATAGAATCATTTAGGATTAGATAGAGGTCTCGTCTACCTAATTTGGTGGAGTCCTTGTATCTGGATGGCATAGTGGACCTCAACTGACCTAATTTGTTCTAGATGCTTCAGCTGTCAATTTGTTATATTGTGAAGTGACTTAAGAGCCTCTTCACAATATTGGCAAATCAAACACTTCCTCAGCTCTATGGAGGAGCAAAGGAAGTAATTTTTTTTACCTCTAGTAGAGAAGTGCAGATGCACTCCATTGCTTATGAAAAACTATTAACATTGAAAAGTTTCTCTCACAAGAAGAAACAGGAAGGAGCATCAAGGGGCATTTTCCCTCTAGCTTGACTTCAAAGTTTGGTCAAGAACTTGCTAGCAGCTAAATCAATCACCAAGTATCTCCTTCCATGGAAGAGCAAAGAAAATGTTTCACATGCTAATGTAAAAAAATGGATCTCTTCTTAAGACATTTCACAATATGGCAAATGACAGCCAAGGAGCCTTTACAGCTGAAGGCTTGCTTCGATATTTCCAGCAATTGAATGCTCTGGAAACAAGCAAAAGCTGGAGTGTTCCTACCCCCACCAAGAACGTAGAAGCACTTGAAAGATACAGATAGGAAAGTTCTGCAGATGAGTTGATCTGCTCCACCAGTTATGCCATGTGATCACTGGAAAAAGGTGTGAACCAACCCATCCAAATATGGACCAAATGCCCACCTCATTGTACACTAATAATGCTACATAGACCACATCCAAGTTCAATGTCATTTTCTGAATGGGAATGCTGAGTAGGAGCAAGAAGTAAACACAGGGTTGGGTCCAGGAAGTTATCTACTCACTGTACCCTGCATGAAAGGCACTGCACAAGGATTCAGTACATGAAACACTTGCTTAAGGAAGACAGTAGGGGAAAATCTTTGCAAGGTCTACATCACACTTCTCCAAGGGCTTTCTAGCTTTTCAAAGCAGTTTTTTTATATAAAATACAAAGATTCACATGGAGAGGAGAGGAACTGTGAAGAGCCCATCTCTTCTCTGCAGAACAAATGGAATTCCATTAAGGACTGCCCTGGATCCGACCCACTAAGATTTGTTCATATAATGCTTTAAGCCTTGCTCACACAATTTAATATCACCATAAAATGCTCCTGAAAAGACTTACAAAAGCTACTATATTCAATATTCAGAATAAATATACAAAGTTGTGAATCTGCTCTTCTTAAAAAAACATGAAGGGAGGTGGTTGGGAGAAAGATCAAGAAGAGAAAGGTCCAATTTCATATGTCTGGTATCTGTACTGGGAAGAAATGTGATAAACAGCCATCAAAAAGTTCTACATCAATTATTAGTCATTGTTGAGTTCAAGAATTTCTAAAGGAGACTAAGCTGAGACGAAAAGATTGTGTGTGGAGGGTGGTGATTGCTGGTTTAACAAGGTAATAAGAAAAGAGGAACACCAGACAGTGATGTCACTGCATGCAGAAACAAAGAGCTGCAGGCCCTGAGAAGCGCAAGTCCTTGTTCCTGCAGCTTAGATGAAAAGAATCCTGTTGGAGACCACTGTTTATAACATTTAAATTTAAATTTAAATTTAAATTCATTCCGCCATTTCTTGGGTGCAAAGCTATGAATGCTTACTTGGAAGGAAACTTCACTGAAATTAAAAGAGTCATTCTGAATAAAAATGGCTAGATTCTAAGCATTCTTAATCTGGATGTGATTCTATTTGACTTTTCAAAGATTTCTAGAAAAATAGTTTTCCCAAACTATTTTTGCAACATTAGTATTTCTAGGCTTTAGCTTTTAATAAGGAAAAGCAGTTCATAAGAACACAAGCCTTCTTGCATTTTCAGCTTCTGAGAGCAAGCAGAAAAAGGTGGAAAGGAAAACAAAGCAAGTCTCCCCCATGAGGTTGGAGCAAGAGGTTCCACTAAAGAGGTTTGGACAGTTGTCAAATTTCAAACCCCAGTTGTAGACTAAGCACTTGAGACAGGGGAAGGGGAGTTATGGGAGGGAGGCCCTTCCTTTAGGACTCTTCAGTGCTCAAGTATAGGTATTTCAATCTCCATTACAACCAGTCACGGAATACACATAATAAGTGATTTTATGTTCAGAAACAACTAAGAGCAACCACATATAGGAAGCTGGATCTGCACAAACACCAACCAGCTATGCCAACCCCTCACCACCACAATCACCACCATTTTTCCTCTGCTTGCCCTTTTCATCCACCTTCTTCGGGCCACCCTCGCGGGTCGATCCAGCCTTCCTCTTCTTCTTCTCCCACCCGGGCTTTAGGCGCCTGCCTTCCTCCTCCCGGCCCTTCCCAGCCCGGGCGTCCCCCCAACCACGATGTTTCCCCTCGGTTCTGTACCTGATATGGCGGCGGCGGCTCCTGATCCGGCTCAGCCCCGTCCCCATAGCTGGCCCTGTCCGACTGGGACTCGTGCAGCAGGGAGATGTCATCCGAGGTGGGGGACTTCAGGCAGTTCCCCATCTCCCCCCCCCAGAGGGAAGTGGGGGTGTCTCCTCCTCCTCCTCCTCTTCCTCAGCGACACAATGGCAGCTCCTGGCGACCGCGGCGGCTCTCCTCTGGCCTCCTCCTCTCGCGGGCGGCGCCGCCAGCCGGAGCCCGGCGCAGGAAGTTCATGCCCGCTTCCTACCAGGCATAAGCGGCTTAGCCCCGACCACGGCCGCCCCGGGGACCCGACGCGCCTCTCGCCCTTCCTCCCTCCCGACCGCTCTCCTCCTCCCAAGGCAGCCACATGGGCGGGGGGGGGGAGAGAGAGAGAAGGCAGCGAGACCCAAGGGGGAGGGGGGCGGAGGAACAACTCTCAGCCCTTCAGCGCCTTCGGGCCCTCAACCTCTCTGGAACCGACAGGGAAAGAAAAGGGGAGGTGGCGTGGCGCCCAGGTGCGGGACACACGACCGACCCCCGTCCCCGCGGCGGCGGCGGCTCTTCTTCTCCTTCCTGGTCACCAGCTTTCTGCGCATCGAGCTTTCGCAAGCAGGCCCCTCTGCGTGGCTCCTCCCCGCTCGCCACCCTTTACGTCGCTACGAGGCTGAGCTACAGGCCCGACTCACGGCTTGTTTTGCCCTCCGCTTCCCGACAGAGTCAGAAAGAGTGAGGGAGCGTGTGTGTCTCTTTCCTGGGCTGAGGGAGCCGACCTCCTCGTGAGAGATTAGGATAGACAGACAGACAGACACACACACACACACACACACACGCAGACACGCAGAGGAGGGAGAGATTTTTGCCTTCAGATTAAAAAGTTAATTTTAAATAGAAGAGAAAAAACAAGCGAATGTTTCTGGAAGACATTAGGCCGTGTCTCAGAAACCAATACAGTACAGTACTGGCAATTTATGACTGGATGAGGGATGGCTTAAATTCATTGCAGTATTTATCTTTAAGAGTGTATTCCAGTTCTGTACATACATACATACAGAACAGGGCCTAACCTTGCAGGTTAGAATCACCCATCTTAAAATCACATAAGATGGACATCTCACTTTTTTAAGTATTAAAAGGAATACCATAGTAATTCTGCAGCCATACACAGTTACTTGGTAGCAAGTCTCACTGAACTCAACTGGACGATCTGAGATGAATATATTATGCTGCCAACCAGAGACCAGTGGAACTAAAAAGTGTGACACTTTTAAAAACACTACATATTTCTTCATTAGTGTTTTGTATTAATCTCTCCCTCTCCTGCTTCACACACAACCCCTAATAGGAAGGAGTATAATTCAACCAAATAAAGGTCAGACTTTTTGAGCAAGCCTTTCAATCTGGCTCAAAATCACTAAAGGCCACTAAAGACAGTATCTATCTATCTATCTATCTATCTATCTATCTATCTATCTATCTATCTATCTATCTATCTATCTATCTATCTATCTATCTATCTATCTATCTATCTATTTGATTTCTATACCACACCACCTAGCTAAAAACTCTGGGCGGTTTCCTATGAAAGAACTAAACAAGCTTTTGAAAACAAATGTGTCATTAAATACAAAGAAGTTTGATTTGTCACAGCCTTTTGTGGCTGCTACCCAGAAGGTGACAGCAGTTCATAAAAGATTTTGCCAAATAAAACTCCACAGTAGCAAAATATAGTTAAACACCTGCTGAAAACTGGTTTCTGGAGGGAATTCATTCTAGTTGTCCAGATTTGCAGGCGTTCACAGACTCCAAGAACAACACTGTTTTAACAGGGTGCTAACAAGTACTGACTGACAATTTCTTATGAAATCAGTCAATCCAGTCATGTATGGTAATCCGTATAAAAGTCACATAATAGGTAGTCCCTCATTCAGGGAAAGCTTGCCTGAAGGGAAAGTCTTTGCCTGTTTCCAGAAAGACAGCAGATGGGGCAGTCCTGGCCTCCAGCGCAAGGGAGTTCCAAAGTCTGGGAGCAGCAACTGAGAATTGCCCTTTCATGTGTTCTTCTGAGACACACCTGTGAAGGTGGTGGGATGAAGAGAAAGGCCTCCTGATGACCTTAGCATCTGAGCTGGTTGCAAGATTCAATCTTTGAGGTAGCTTGGACCCACGTCATTTTGTGCTTTGTAGGTTAAGGTGAGCACCCTGAATTGTGCCCTATAGCTGATTGGCAGCCAGCGGAGCTGCTTTAGTAGGGGTGTAATGTAATCTCTATAACCCGCCCGAGTCAGCAATCTGGCCGCTGCGCCCATTGAAGTTTCCTGAGACTATCCATTGGTAGCCCCACATACAGCACATTACAGTAGTCCAGCTGGGATGTAACTAGGGCATGTATCACATTGGCCAGAACAGGTTTCTCAAGAAACGAGCTTAACTGGCATACTACTATTAATTTTGCATCTTTTAAATTTGCATTAAATATTCTGCCAGTTCAGCATTGCAAGCTCATTACTAGGAGCTAATTCACAAGGCTTGTAAGTGCATCGTCCAGATGGTTGTTACCATTGTTGTGAGTTTTCATATATCTTCTTTCAGGCAAAGATTCCAAAAATTAACATTTCCACTTGTGCACACATCCATCTTTGGCAACTCTTTCACCAATATTTTATCTTCTCACAAGGTGGAGTTGGTTGCAGAATCAAAATGTCTTGTTACAACAGCTTTACTGGTTACTAGCCAATTTCAGTGCCCAAACTATCAACTCCTAAACAACTTGGGTCCAGGCTATTTGAGAGACCATATCTTCCCATGCCAGCCTCCCAAGCTTTTCTCAAGACAGCCTTTATTTCTGTCTCACTGTCTTCACAGACACACTTGATACAAACATGGAACAGTGTCTCTTTGGTGATTGCTCCCCAACTATGAAACATCGTTCCAGGAGAAACCATACTGCCCCCCTTCTTTTTGCCCTTCTGCCTACAGATGGAAGCCTTCTTTTTTAAGGAAGTTTTTAATATGACATGTTTGGAAGCTGCTACTGAGGAAGGAACTTTTAAGGAAAGAATATCTCACCTTTTCCTTTTATAATCCATGGTTTTAACTGGTTTTAGTAAGATACTAATTTTCTGCCTTTTAAGAATAAACATGTTTGACTTTTTTATGAATAAAGTGATTTTTATATTTTTAAATTCTTAATCTTTGTGTTTTCAAGCCATTTGTAAGCCATCTTGAGTCACAATAAAACAGTGGTTTCCCATCATTGGGGTAATCCAGGCAATTATTAGACTGCAATTCCCAGAAACCCCAGCAGCACAGCTAAGGCTTCTGGGATTTATAGTCCAAGAACACCTATCAATAAATCAAATATTCAAGACAATAAATAAAAAGACAGCCATAGTTTTCTTGGTCTTTCAGCAATATGCAATATTAAAGATGGGTAGTTTGCAAAAGTATTGCAACTATTATTTTTAATACAGTATATGCCTATAAACAGTTGAAACATAAAGCACTTCTCATGTGCTATCTATGATTATATAATCTTATTTGAAATTTCATGTTGTATAAATGTGTTCTAACAAATGCAATTTAAGTTGAAAAATCAATGTCTTCTTCTACAAGGTCTTGAGACTAATTTATAAACCACGATAAATTTAGTATTTGATTATTCATCAATAACTGTTTATTGCCTTAGGAGAAAAAACTCAAAGATAAATCTAAATAAAGTTCTAAAGTCCTAAACCAATACCAAAACTTAAAAAAGGAGCATTCTAAATCCTATTAGAAATACAGTAATCTTTTTACACCAAAATTAAAAGGTATTTAATATGACTTAATTTCTGAGAAATATAATGCCAACTATATAAACATTTTTTTAAAACTGATGAGACAAATTTCAATTATCCAATGCCTTTATATCAGAAAATTCAGCTTGCAATTGCTTCATGTTTTGGGTAAGCATATTTATTCCAGTAATTTGCTGTTTGAGGAAAATTAGAATAATCAACATGCATGACATCAGACTATTTAATGAAACATACAGATAGTGATCATGGATCCCTAAATATATAGGTCAATGAGTTGACTGCATGTAATACTTTACTGGAGGAAGGATATAGATCACTTTCAGATTTTGATTTTTGAATTACTTTGTTTAGATTCAGGAAAGGACAATTAGAATTATGTTGCTCTTTGTTATCACATAAATTGTCTTTTGAATGATTTATAGCAGGAAGCAATTCTTTTTCTTTTGGGGTAGTATTGGTCACTTCTAAGAACTGACCAGATTCTTCTACTCTTATTTCATCTGGGAAGTAAATTTCTGAAATTAACTTTTCTTGCTGAAGTAACAGATTACCAGAGGCCCGCTGTTCTTGGTTATCAAAGAAAATGTATTTTGGCTTTAGTGCAGAATCAGCCAATTCTTCTTCTTTTGGGATAATTGTGGATGGATTTGAGAACAGATTTTCAGCAGTCATTTCATCTGATAAGTAAAGTTGTGAAGTAGTAGTTTCTTTCTGTGGCTGCTGTAATAAATCAGTAGATGTACACAGTTTTTGTCTGTCACTTAAACGGTTGTCTGATTGATCAGCAACAGGAACCAATTCCTTTTCTTTTGTAGTATTGGAAGAATTTGCATACTTATTTCCTACTATAATTTCATCTGTTAAGAAAAGTCTTGAGGAAGAAACATCACTAACATCATCACAGAATGATCTTGTACTGTCAGTTGACCAAGAAGGGCGTACATATGCTCTGGATCTAACAGTCAAACCTCTAGGTGACATTTTTGAGCTGCCTTCCGAATCGGAGCTGGAATATATTTCTTTCACAGTAGCAACATCAGGTTTGTTTTTAGAACAAGCTTCAGTAGCTGCAACAGGAAGGTTGGTATTAAGTACGAGAAGTGTGATAGTTAAAAATATACCATATATTGAATTTATATGAAATATGATGAAAATAATGTCATTTATTTATGTATACTTCAGCAAAGTTCAACACAGAATGCTATTTTTGTTCCTATGATATAAATATATATTCATTTATTTAAATGTATAATCATAGAAACATCATGTGTTCAGCCGTGAAAAGAGCTGCTGGTGCAGCTTTTAAAATGTTAAAAAAATACATGCATTCACACACACACACACACACACAAAGAATAAAATAATGAAATGTTTTCAATTTATTCAGCAAGAATATGTGAAAGCAAAGCAAAAAGCAAAACATGCTGCATATATATGGCCCCATAGCACTTGAAGCACTCTCCAAGTAGTTTCAAGTAATTGGTGAAAAGCCACTTCCCTATGGCTAACCTAGAGTAGAAGCATCAGACAAATATGAGGGCACTGTCAGTGGCTGCATCCAAGCTATGGACCAACAGGGAGCAAAACCCAGCAGGCCTCCTCCTTTGCTGTTTTTTCATAATCATTTGATAAAGATGTTCTGATACTGACAAGTGTCTGGTTTATCTGGCAGATAACGTATTTCTGTGATAAGTGTGCAACTAAGCTAGAATTTGATTGGCAGCTTGTATTGTATTTGAAATCACAACCAGTGCCCAAACAGGAGCTGCAGGTTGATTCGGGAGTTCACCATTCATAGAACAGGATGTGAACATTCCAGCCCACAGTCCCCTTCTTTCCTTCCTTCTTCTGGTCCCACCTCTGAACATAAAGCTGCAACTGCCTAGATTACCAAACCACTACCCATAGATGCGCCCCTGCGTTTTAAAGAATGTATCAGAACTAACCAAAAGGGCAAACGCCTGTTTGAATTGTTCTGGGCTGAAAAAGTAGAAGCCACCCTGTGACCAAAAAGGGCTGCCCATTTCGAATCAGCCTTTGCACCAAGTGCTCAGTAAAAATACTTTTAAGTTTCATAAATGGAGAAAATCCCGCATTATCTGACTATATCCTCACACCCTAAGTTTATTTTAATCAACTGAATCTGGCTCTATTTGTTTTGGTTGTTTAATATCTTTTGTTCACTAAGGGTTATAATATTGTACTTGAAATATTTTGTTCCGCTGAAGTTGCTCTATTGTCTCTTTGCATCTCTTTTAACGCGTACATCATGCAGACAGCTCAGTATATCCCGCCCCTTTAAAGAGACTTTAGAGCAACTAAAGCCTGTTGTGGTAGCAGCCCATGCTTATCAAAATGGTTACATTATAAGAACAGTTATCAGTCTGTGAAACATAACTCAAACAGAAACTCAAGTGAGAGAACCAAAATCTTATACATTATAGGCATCAATTCAATTTTCATAACTCACGAGTTGCATCTTAAACTACAGTAGGTTACACAAATGGCACCGCCATCACTTAATATATGTTTTGTGTACATTAATTTTAACAGAAATGTACATTAGTAATTTATTTATTTATCTATTCTATTTATATTCCGCCCATCTGACACAGAGCCACTCTGGATGGTAATGGTAATCTACAGGTTCATATCTAGTTAAACAGGAAACATCTTCTGTTCTGTTTTTGAAAACACTGGTTGGGTCTACCCACTTTTTTCATTTAGAAAGAATCCAGGCTGCTGGGAATTAAATACTGATCCTCAAAAAAGTCTGTTCAAAAAAAAAGGGGGGGGGGACCAGCCACTGAGCTTGCATGCTATAGGCTTCAAAATTGAAGAACTTCAAAAATGGAACACTATAGACTGGTACAGTAAACCCCCACCTATTGCAGGGGTTAGGGACCTGACCCAACCTGCAATAATTGAAAATCCACAATATGCGGATGCTGGGTCAGGTCGAGACTGGGGGGGCTCTCTGGGGGCTCTTGTACTTACCCCAGGCCTGGCGCTGCTCCGATCGGGCCTGCAAGGGGTTTCCTGGGCCCTCGGAGGCCCCAAAAGTGCTTTCTAGTGATCCGGAGGTCACTTCTGGTTTACGGGAGAGCATTTCTGGGGTCTCTGACAGGCCTGGGAAGGCCTTTCTTCCTTACCCTAGGAGGCCTTTTTTTCATATACTCTGGACCCGCGATATACCGGACCACAGTATATGAACCATGAAAGGGCGGAAGACAACTGTATTAGACATGGACATTTCTTTTCAGAAGGGGTCCGGTTCCGAAATGAAACACAGCAGAACAGCTGCCATTCAGTACCAGGATCTACCTTCCAAAATGGAATTCACCAGTCTCTTACCTTGTTTTCGGTAGTGCGGAGCTAAACTCCAATGAGGAAGCAGCCTTAGACGCATCATCTTTCACTCTGCCTGGTGCTGGCCAATCAGACAAGGAGGTGCGATGATGCGTGTCCCTGAACAGCTCCTGATTGGCCGTTCCAGGAAGAGTTAAAGATGACACGTTTGAGGCTGCTTCCTTGTTCAAGTTTAGCCCCACCCTACCCAAAACAAGGTAGGAGAATGGTTCATTTCAATATGGAAGGTGGTTCCCGGTACCGAATGGCAGTTGTTTTACCATGTTTCATTTCAGAACCAGACCACTTCTAAAATGAAATGCCCATGTCTGACTGGTATTTTTTAAAGAGTAAAATAAAAACAGGTTTGCTTTTTAAAAAATAATGGATAGTCCTCCAGGAAGGAGGCTATTTTTTCCATATAAACATTATCTCAGGATTTCTGAAATCAAATGTCACATGCATTTTTCAAAGTGGCAATCAGCTCTAGGTCTGTCACAATCTGAACTTTTTACTCTGTCAATCAGGACACAATTAGCTGACTCATAGGGAGCAGTTACACTATTGAAATAAATTGAGAACTGGATCTGGGTATATGAAGTCAGTTTAAAGTCCTTTTGCAGTTTGGTATATGAAAAAAATGCCCTTTTGCAGTTCGGTATATGAAAAAACTGTCCTTTTGCAGTTTGGTATATGAAAAAAATGCCTAGGAAGGCCCTCTGAGACCCCACAAGTGCTTTCAAGCGATCCGGAGGTCACTTCCCCACTTTGCAGGGAAGGCCTTTTGGAGCCTCCGATGGGCCCAGGAAGGCCCTTGCAGGCCTGCTCAGAGTAGCGCCAGGCCAGGGGTAAGTACAAGAGCCCCCAGCTAGGCCCCCCAGGACCTACCCGACCTGCATCCGGATATCACGGATTTTCAATTATCGCGGGTCAGGTCCCTAACCACCGCAATAGAGGGATGGTTACTGTAGTCACATGGACTTTGTATCAGGGACAATTTGTATCCTAACAGGACATTTTGTAATCCAATTTTAAGTTGTGTAGTATATTGGTGCAGGTATGTAGGATTTCTAATCATTATGAATGTACAGTGGTACCTTGTATAAAGGAATTAATTAGTTCCATATGAAATTATGTTAAGCAAATTTTCTTTTATACAAATCTCCCATAGGAATGGATTGAAAACAGTAATCCCTAATAGCAACCATTTTTATATTGTATGGATTCGCCCCATAGATGATTCTGTTAAGCAAATTTCCCCTATATCTGGAATTTTTTATGTTTTACAGATTTTATGTTATACAAACCGTTTGTTATATGAGGGTCCACTGTATGTGAATTATATTACATTATATATAGGACCTCACCTGGAGCCCCCTGCTGTTTTCAACACTTAACTGATGAAGCACTTAACTTGAAATATTTTTTAAATATATATATATATTACAAGTTTAGACTGCAGGACATCCTTGGCTACAAAAACTTGCCCAATCCCAGAAACAATATGCTCCAATGGAGGGAATTGCACATGCAACAAGTTTTTAAAAACTCTATGACCAGAATTGATTCAAAGTAAGCAATCCTTGCTAGTGTGTTTACAAAACCCAGTTGTCAGCAAAAACTGTTTGTGCTTAGCAGTACATTGTGTAGTTGGAGATTTCAAGAGGTGAAATCCCAGTGCAAATCCATGAGTACTGTATTTTGAAACATAATTACACCTGAAGCTAATTTTCAATTCTTTCCTATGCAAACAGAATCATCAAAATCATGCTTGCTAGGGAAATCTGTGCCTGGTTGTAAAAATGGAGAAATACGTCAACATTTTTTTAAAAATACCTGTTGCCTGTGCTACCTCATTCCAGCTTGGTTCCTGTCAGATACAAACAAAAATTATCACAGCATTGATGTTATCATTTTTTAATTTAGTATATTATAAGGTACTTTAAAAGAAAATTTATAATGTTCTGGCTACTGCATATAGTAGCTTTGGCCCTTCTTGTTATGTCAATAACTATCAGATATTTCTTTTGTTCTTGTCCATTACTACAAGTGCATGAAAAAATACAATTTTTAGTCCCAACAAGCGACCCACTGAATCAATTAAACATAGTAAGTGTTCATTTAATAAATTTCACTCATTTGGTGTATCTACTCTACTTGGAATTAACTACTGGGCCTATTTTCATATAGTCCCAGGACTGCATTAATCATCACATTCTGGAGGTTGGACAGACTGGCCAGAATCTTATTAGCTATATGCATATGTAAGAGAAATCACAAATTTTGTCAGCAAAAAGGATGCTCACTGGTGTGGTGTTAGCTTTGCTCCATTGTTCTTGCCATGACTAGCATAAATGACCTTTAGGATACTGACTAAACTTTTTAAAAAACTGTACAGACTCCTACTGTGAATTTACACATGAACATGTGAAATTCCATATGTTCCAGTGGCAAACTACCACTAATTAATGTGGTGCTAATGTTCCTGGTACTGCACCAAGTGGACAACCAGAAACGTGACCAGCATCTAATTAATAGGTGACAACCTGCTGTGCTGTGTATGTAATTTCACATAAGCAAGCATTAATCACCAGTAGGATTCTTGCCACTATATAAATGCTGGTGTTTATAGGATTTCTAGTGATAGTCACTGAAAATGCTTACAAAAAAATCTATGATATATTCAAATTAAAAAAAACACATTGTGGCCCTAACAACTGGACATAAATATTTCCTAAAATTGTGGTCGGGGAGCTGATCTTTTTATATAAGGTGTACTATTCATACTTAGGTATTTTAGTTATTTTTTCTGTTTTTATAATTCAATAAATAGAGGCAACAATTAATGCATATTGCACAACATATTGACTGGTTCTCTACTAAGAAACAGCATGGGTATTTCTTAATTCAATATGAGTATTAAAGGATGCTCTTAAGAACCATCAATTGTGTGCTGAGTGAAATGAAAGAAGTAATATACAGTGGTACCTTGTATAAAGGAATTAATTCGTTCCAAATGAAATTATGTTAAGCAAATTTTCCTTTATACAAATTCCCATAGGAATGCATTGAAAGCAGAGTAATCCCATTTTATGTTGTACGGATTTTCCCCATAGGCAATTATGTTAAGCAAATTTCCCCTATCTCCGGAATTTTTTATGTTGTACAAATTTTATGTTATACAAGCTGTCTGTTATACAAGGTACCACTGTAGTTTTTCCCAGCATGATTCCACTTTTACCACCAAGCAGTACCTTATTCTTTTCAGGCCATGTAGTTTAACCCCTGGACCTACTGTAGTCATACTTCAAGAAATATTAAGCTTAAAATCCTCGTTCTTAATTTAAACTCAAACGGCCCAATTCTGGATCAAAATCAACATCTACAAGGGAGGAGGGGAGTTTAAAACTCTCTCAAACTTGTTTTTATGCTTAAGTTTATCCCTGCAACACAGGTGTTAAAAAATCTTTAGCCTCCCTCCCCTTGGCATCAATGGAAGGTTTAAAAAAATAATACATCTATACAGGACATTTTTAAATTAAAAAAAAACCAGAGGGGACAGTTTTAAACCATCCCCACCAACACATATTAGATCCAATCCGTTCCAGGCTAACTACTTACTCTTAAATGTGGAAATGTATAGTGGCACACTATTTGTTTATCATAATGTGGATAACAACCAAACTTGGTACAGAACTTACTCTGGTTATTTCTTCCTGTTAATCTGTCTCTTCCTCTCCTGTAGGAGTGATGAAACATTTGCACTCCAGAAGTCCCAAGCATGTGCAGTATTACCAGTGAGAAATGACTGTGGGTATTGTAACCCAAAACATCTGTAGTATCTATTGTCTCATTGCTGCCCTCCCCTTCAGCTTCTCTGTACCGTTGCTTCCCTTTCTGCCTGCATGATTCCCTTTTCCAGAATCTCAAGAAATATCATTTTGTTCACAGCTAAATTTGCAACTACCACAGCCTCTGTCCTGCTCCTTCTGTAGGTCTTTCTCTGGATACCAGATGGCTCTATTCTGCTTGGCTCTCCTAGCAAGAGTTTGGCTCCCCTTCATATTGTTTCCTGTTGTACACTGCAGATATATAGCGTAATGGGAACAAAAACTAATAATTTGGCCTCAACATCTTATTAAACGGAAAAACCCCTAAGAGTTAATTGGTCCATTTTCCACTAACATAAAATATTATATTTTACCTGTGGTTGGGCAAAATGAAAACTCTGTGAAAGAGACACAGGGGGGCCATAACACCGAGAATAAATGGATTTAGATCCTTTTCTGGATTCTCCATCATTCAATACTGTATCAAAAAACTGGCCAAGATACCTAAAACAGATGTTAACATATAAATATGTTACATACTCAAAAGTATGTGGTAAGAATGTATCAATTATAAAAGGAAACATCTACTTTTCTTTATTCTCATGGTGTAAGTGCCTTTGATAGCTTTATCTCTATATACAGGCCTAAATCCTATTGGGGGAAACCATGTGTTTAAGGGCAAGCAGCTGTCCTCTCTGGCTTGTTGGTCATCACACTTCTAGATGCACATCTAGGTACATGACCATTCAAGTGACCAGTAACAAAAAGAGTATGGCAGATAAGAGTAAAAAGTCAGAACGGCTTGTGTCATTTATCTATGTGATTGTACAGAGTGAAAGAATTCTGGCCACAATTGGAATGCACCAGTAAAAACCAAGACTAAAACTATAGTAGGGTGCTCCTTAAAATTGTTATTGTGAAAATAGGACTGTCAGAAAGTAATAACCGGCATAAAATAGTACGAATAAATCATTTAATGGTGACTCCAATATTCAACTTCACTGAATTTAAGTTTGAAATATTATTGGTGTAGTCTGTGGGCATATATTGGATCTATGATTTTATGGTGATTTGAGAAGTAATCAGCCTCACTTAGCAATCTAGCTGTTCACTATATGATAGCTTAACTAGGTTCTACTCTCAGCTTTAAATATTTAATAAATTAATAATGTATTATCATGCACCATAGTACTATAAAAAGCCACAGTTCAGAGTATTATAACAAGAAGAAAGAGATTATAACAAGAAGAAAGAGTAAAACTTTAAAGCCTACCTTCTTTTATAGTACAGATAACATAATGCTAATGCCAAAGCAAAGAGAGCTATTCCAAAAATGGTAGCACATGCTGCAAAAGCAGAAGTTAAATTCCTCAACAGATCTAAACAGAAAAAAATATTTTAAAGTTAGTGTTGAAAAATTATGCATCAACCACTAATTTTATTAGAAAAAAATAGATACCGGAGGTATCACTCGTGTCGGAGCTTGCCTGCGGCTAGCTTGTCCGGCACGTATCCTCTTCCCCAACTGCTGGGGCAGCTGACCGGCTCAAGCAGAGCTGCACAGGAGGGCAACGGGAGGAGGAGGGCAAACGAGGCACTCTTCCCAAGAGGAATCTGTTTAGACACCACCCCCACCTGCCAACCTTTCCTTTCCTTCTCTCTGATGCAGTCTACCCTGACTGATCCTTCCTCCCGATGGTACCTCGCAAGACGAATGGAAACAGGGAGGAAAAACTCATCTTAGAAGTTTTTCCTATCCCCCGAAATTGCACTCGTCTTACGAGTTTTTCGTCTTAAGGGGCATTCGTCTTACGAGCTATTACTTGTAAATAACAAGGTACTGGGGGCAACTGATTTGTACAATCAGGTTCACATTCATGGACACAAATGAAATGCACCCCAGCAGCAACTCAAATGGCTACAATTAGCCACAAAAAGTAAACCAAACCTTATACAAACACCAAGAGGATTCTGATCATTATTTTCGGATTGGTCAATAGCAGGCAAATATGGACATAATTTTCAAGTCTGGCTGACAAGGCATGAACCACTGAGGAAATCCCATTGTTTGGATTAAATAAACTAATCAGAGCAAAACATATATTTTCCCTTAATGTGGTGACCAACAAGCCTGAGAGGATAATCCCTTTTAAGTAATTTTCCCCTACGTAAAAGCAGAGAGATATTTCCCCTCAACAATGGTGCTTGCTGTCTATATAGCTTAGCATACTAAATTTACACCAAAATTTTGTACTTGATGAAATTATTTTGCCATAATTCATTGATCAGTAAGACTAATGATGTCATTAGCAGTGATGGTTTTTCCAAACCTAATAATTCCAAATGTCTATCTTAGGGCTCTTATGTAATTTCTGTCATCATCAGGAAGTTGCAGGGGCCACAGAACAAGATAGGGAAGTTTTTATATACTGAGATCACCACTGCCAGTAAAATCACTCCAGCTGGAGCAATTTTGGTAACTGAAGAATTCCTGACGAAGAAAGGCTTGTCACAGAAATCAGAATTATTAAATTGCTTTTAAAATTGCCATTGCCGATGTTATTGCCAGACTCACATAGCATAGCTATGCTAACAGGATTTAAGGTAGTATTTTAAAAACACATTACTCAACTAGTCAGTTGCACTTTTCACACAACTAAAAGAAAATTCATCCATCTATTCATCTATAAATCTAATATATCTATTATTATCAGCTTTCCTATTTGAGAATTATTGTTTTTGAAGTACCTCATTTATAGCAATAAACACAACAAAACAAAACCTACCTACAGGTATCACTTCAGATTTTACATTTGCTGATCGTTTAGTTCTCCCAACAGCTGATGGTCCAATAAAAAACAAGGCCGGGAAATGTTTATCTGTATCAAGAGGGTTTTTTACCACAAACACTTTTAGAATTGGAACAACTCCCTTCTGAGCATCAGTAACATGCTTTTCTACTCCCTGTAGCAGTTGCATGAAATGCTTCAGCAGTTTTGTTGTACAGACTGATAGCTTTCCTTGATCAATTGCTGAATGAAATAATTCATGCTTCATGCATACAGCAATCTTTATATTTGGAGGGATTATCTTTTTAATGCTGTCATCATTTTTCAGAATGTTCTTTTGCATGTTTCCTAAATAAGAATTTCCCCTCAAAGTAGAGATACCTATTCCTAGATGTTTTCTTGAAAATCTAATTAGATTTCTTTTATATAAAATCACATATTTGAGCAATTTTTGTTGCGGATGATTTCTGTTAGTATTTTTTTTAGGCACATCTAAATTTCTTCTGAAGTTTTCAAAATTTCTGCTGTTCTTTTTCTGTGCTGACTGCTGTAAATGCAAATATATTATTATTTTATATGATCTGCTTTTACTGGCTGCTTCTGATACTTCTTGATATCGTAGTCCATGCCCTGCAAGAAAAGGAACAATAGTTGGTTATAATAATGTTACAATAAAGTTTTGTCAGCCATTTTTTTGGAGGGGATTTGTCAACTGATAAATGGAATGATAAAAGCTGCCTAGGTGCCCTAAGCACATCCAATCTTGCTTGATTTTGGAAGCTAAGCAGGGTCGGCCCTGGTTAGTACTTGGATGGGAGACCACCAGGGAATACCAGGTGCTATAGGCGCCTGGAGTAGGAACTGGCAAACCACTCCATTATTCTTGCCAAGAAAACTCCATGGTCACAAAGAGTCGGTCACGACTGTAATGACACAACACACACACACAAATGGAATGATACAAGTAAGAGCAGTATGATAGAATTTCAGATATTTGCAATGCTATATTAGACTGACTCAAATGTTTAGGATTTAAGCTTACTATAAATAAACATAGCCTTATAAATATAAAAGCCACTTGATGAATTCTGTGTTTATCATATTTTAGCTTTCAACTGACAAATTATCTTGACCAACAAACTTCAGTTTTGTGAGACATTTAAAGAGAACTTTCTCTTTGGCTTGCCCCATATGGCAACAGCAGCAACTTGTCCACAAAGAAGAAAATGCAAGTACTGTATAACACAATCTTTAAAGAGTGTTGGAGATGGACTTGAAAACTTCAAGTTTTCATTAAGTCATGATTTTTTTTCAAAATTAAAGGGGGAAAATGAGAAGGCAAAATATAATGGTACTTTAAAGACCATTGTCCTAACATGGATTTTGATCCACCAAAGCTCACACTAACATAAATCTGTCAACTTTGTACCACAGTATTTTGTCATTTTCTCTTCCTCACATTCTATCTAATATTGAAAACATGCCGAGAAAGACATAACTACCTCTTTGGAAGCCATGAAAACTACAACAGGGAAAGAAAAAGCATATACACCTTATGGAAAACAGAAGAAGACGAAATTCCGATGGAGACAGTTATGAGCCTTCCTAATCCCAAATGCATTCTTCTGATAACACACAGGAACCCACTATTATATTCTTAAGAATGTTATTTTGTTATCAAATATGTAATTAAAAATTACAACAGAAAAATCTTGTAATGCTACATTTTAACAGTTTTTTAAAAAAAATTATTTTATTGAGGAAGTGACAGCATATATTTCCAGTCTTTACAAGTTTCCAAATCATTACATCATCCTTTGGTCCCTTCCTCATTAACCCTCCCTCCCCCCCAGCAAGCAGAAATTCACTACCCTTTCATGTTGAACATTATTAAGGCATGATGGAATAGTCTAGCCCATTTCTCGTTCTCAGGCTTCCCTTTTATCCAATTTATATATTTCTCCCACTCCTTTAAAAATCTATGTTTCCCTTCTGTGTTTCCTTCTTGCATAATTTGTATCCAATTATTTTGAAAAAATTGATGTATATAATCTTTCCATTTATCATATTTCCATTTTTCTTGGTCCTTCCATCCACCCGTTAATACCATTATAGCTGCTGCTATTCCATAGTACACGATCTTTTTTTACGCTTTTCCATTGTTTTTCTCTATCTACTAACCCTAAGAAAATATGATCAATTTTTAGCTCAATCCTTTTCTTTGTAATTTCTGATAACCAATTTTCTACTTTCTTCCAATATGTTCGTATTTTCTCACATTTCCATATCATGTGTGCAAAAGTGCCTTTTTCTTTTTTACAGTGCCAACAATATTGTGATATGTTATTATTTATTCTATTTAATTTCTGTGGGGTATAATACAATTTATGCAATACCTTCAGTTGCATATCCTTAATTTTTTCCAATTTTACCTCTCTTATCCCCCGTAATATAGCCTGAATCTTTTCTGTATTTAAATCCATATCTCCTTCCCAATTATATTTAATTAAATTTTCATTTTGATTTCCCAATCTGACCAAATATCTATAAATCTCTCCTGCTCCAACCTTTTTTTCTTCATATTTCTTATACACCACTTCCCATTGTCTATCTTCTTTTCCCTTAAGAGAATGGAACCATTGTTCATATCTCTTTTTCATACTTTCTGCCACCATCCATTTTTGATTCCCTAATATCCCTTTTAATTTATTTATCCCCCCTCCCGTTGACATTAATTCATGCATGTCTTTGATTTTATAATATCCTTTCTCTTTTAAATTCTTTATATCTTTTTGTGACAAAATCTTCCCCTCTTTATTAAACTGATCTAAGGGGCCCCAATTCGATACTCCACCTATTTTCGTCCTCTTTATTAAAATCTCCATTGTTACTTGCCTTGGTCCCTTAACTTCTTTCAATATTCTTTTATCTCTATCAAATATCCCTAAATAACCTGCTGAGTTATTTATTGCATCTTCTACTCTTTTCCATTTGGGTGTGAGATATTCCTCCACCTTCATTGCCCATTTTAATTGGAAGGCTATATAATACTTTCCCAAAGAGGGCATACTCCATCCTCCTTCTTCTTTTACTGCATATAGGATTTTATGCTTCATTCTTTGATTTTTCTTGCCAAAAACCCATTTCCTTAATGATGTGTCCCATTTCTTTAATATCTTTTCTGAAAGTAATATTGGGAGTACCTGAAATAAATACAGTGGACCCTCGTATAACGGAGGGTCCGTACAACGAAAAACCCGTACAACGAAAGAAAAATCCGCCCCCCTCCCCCCCGCGCCCGGAAGAGGACAGGGGCGGTCGGGGAAAGAGGGGAGGGGAGGGGATGGGGCGGCAGACAGGGAGGGGGGCGAGCCAGGGAGGGGTGCCCTTACTTGGCACCTCCCAGTGGCGGCGGTGGCTCCCGGGGCGGCCCCGCGAGGCCGGTGATGGGAGCCGCTTCCGGCGGGGGCAGCAAGGCAGCGGCGGCGGTGGCTCCCAGGACGGCCCTGCAAGGCCGGTGACAGGAGCCGCTTCCGGCGGGGGCAGCAAGGCGGCGGGGGCGGCGGCTCCCGGGACGGCCCCGCGAGGCCGGTGCGCCCTCCCGCATCCCGCAAGAGGTGAGTCGGCGGGGGAGAATTCCCCGGGCGCCGGGAAGAGGTTCGCGGGGCGGGAATTCCCGCCCACCTCCCTCGCCCCAAAAAACCTAGCGCCATTGGAATGCATTGGAACGGATTAAATCCAGTTTCAATGCATTCCTATGGGAAATTAGAATTTGTATAACGGAAACCTTGTATAACGTAATTTGATTTGGAACGAATTAATTACGTTATACAAGGTACCACTGTATAACAGTTTTGAAACTATAAAAATTTTCAAAGCCCTAATCTTTGACAGTATTCCCATTTTTTTTTATCTTTCCAGCCCTTTATTATTTTCTGGATCTTTCTCCAAGTTTTGTTATAATTTTCCTCCCCTAGTTTCTCCCAATTTTTTGTTAATACCACTCCTAAATAAATCATTTTTTTTAACTCCATTCCCCATTTTCATTTGTAATCTTAATTGATCTTGCTCCTTCCTAGGAACGTTTAGAAACATGATTTCTGAGTTTTGTAAGTTTACTTCTAATCCTGAAATTTTTTCAAATGTCTTTAATATATTAATCAGGGGGGCTGCCGCTTCTAAAGGGTTAGTCAATATTAAAATTAAATCATCCGCAAACATGTTTAACTTTATTTCCTCTTTTCCTATTTTATACCCTTTTATTTAATCACATTCTCTCAAATTTTGGGCCAGTGGTTCCATCGCTAATGCAAATAATGGGGGGGGGGATAAAGGGCATCCCTGCTTTGTACCTCTTTCGACTTTGAACTTTTCTGCTAATGATCCATTTATTCTTACCCTTGCAAAGTTTTCTTTATAAATTTCCTTTACCGCATTTGCATAGGGACCTGTACTATCCATCTGTTTTAATAGCTTTAATAAATACTCTCTTTCTACAGAATCAAAAGCTTGTTTAATATCCAATTTTACAATTATTACTTTACTTTGTTTCCTCTTGGCATCTGCCATTATATTCATTATTATTCTTATTGGATCACCTATATATCTCCCCTTGACAAACCCATATTGAACCTCCTGTGTTAGATCTGGATAATGAAATGTTTAGGGGGGGAAAGGAGACTGAGCATTTATTACAAGTGTTAAATATTGTCTACAGGGGCAAAAGGAGAGCGGCAATGGGAAGTCCAAGCTTTGCATTGTGCTCAGAATGGGTAGCAAGCCCATGGAAGGGGTGGGGCTGCAAAACAGGGGTGTAAGAAATAAGAAGCAAGCAAATAAAAGGAATTTAAGGTGGAATGGTAAGGCCAAAATAGGTGTTGAGAAAGATCAATGGGAGGGGACATGAGATTCCTCTCATTAAACATTAATGGAATGTCTTCTCAGGCAAGACGAATGAAATTAGCACAGTTGTTAAATAAAGAAAAGGTGATGATTCTATTCCTACAGGAAATTCATATGGACAAAACAGAAAATAGAGTGTTATTTTCCCACCCAGCATGGCCTACCAAATGGCAGTTTCAATCAAAAGGAACAAAGAAATCAAGAGGGGTTGGAATATTATTTAGAAATGACCTGGATGTCCAAGTGAAAGAAATAGTGATTGATACTCAAGGAAGATTTATAATGGTCAAATGCTTAATTTGGGGTCAAAAATATACCTTAGCCTCAATCTATGCTCCCAATAAAGGTCAAGTTAGATTCCTGAAAAAATCTTTAAGTAAAATTGAACAAATCTCTGAGGGGTTGGTGATAGTGGCTGGAGACTTTAATTTGAATATACAGGACAATAAGGAAACTCAACAGTACTGTAGAACTCATTTATGGAGTAATGTGGCTAATGTAGAAGGCAAACAGGGGGATCCAACGTTTTATTCAAACAGGCACAAAAAGTTTAGCGTAATAGACTTTATGCTGGTGAGGGAGGAACTTAAAGGAACGATCTCAAAATTTCAAGTGGGGGGTATTTTTATATCAGATCATGCTCATTTGTTAATGCAATTAGATTCAAACCTTCCAAAAAAGGACTGGAAATGGAGATTTGACTCAAGAACAATTTCTTCAGAAGTTAAGAGAAGGGAAATGGAAAATAAGATAAAAAGAGTATTTAGGGAAAATGATGTAGAAGAAATTAAGTCATCTCTTTTATGGGATGCCTCAAAATCGGTGATAAGGGGCGTGTGTCTAGAGGAAGAGGAGATATAAGAAGGAATTGAGTGAGAGAAAATACTATTCTAGGTGTCTTCAGAGAAAATATGTTATTATAAATCAGTAACGAACAGGATTCATATTCATGTACAGTGGTACCTTGGTTTAGGTAATTAATGTGTTCTCCGGGATGTTTTGTATCCTGAAAATTTTGTTTCCCGAAAGGCAGTTTCCCATAGGAATGCATTGAAAACCAATTAATCCATTCAGGAGGTCATAAAAAAGTTTTTAAAAGCCTTTTATCTGTTCAAAACTCTTTATAAAGTGCACTTTAAAGGCATGCAGAGCAGGACCCCCCCACACACACGCACAATGCATAACATACTGTAAAAGGCATGGAACCCCCCCATGCAGAACTCACATAAAGGGCATGGAAACAATGAAGCTCACCTCCCCCTGCAATGCAGTGCAATGCAAAACGCACAGAAAAAGGCAAGGAAACATTGAAATTCAGCTCCCTGCCTTTCCACCGCTTGAGAAATGCATGAAAAAAAGTTTGAAAAGCCCCTAAACAGCTGCAAAAAATGACCAGAATGGCTCCAAAACACGATGAAAAAGCAGCTCCAACACTCCCACCCCTCCACCAACTATGGGGCACAATGCATCCTGGGTACACATTTTTCGCAATGCTTTACAAACAAAAATGTAACCCGAGGCATCCCACTGAAAATTTTCTTAACCCCGATCCCAGGAATTTCTTTTTGTAACCCGAAGCGTTTGTATCCTGGGATAACACTGTATATGAAGTCTGTGGACTCACCACCACATATTGGGTTCTCTTCCTCTGTCTTTCGTAAGGGGCATATGCCCTTCATTCATTTAGTAGCACTTATTATAGCTTAGCTGCTGATACAGTGTGAAGTTAGGGAGAGTTAACCAGAATGAGGATTGTTCTCTGTCTCCTTCAGCAACTTTCACATAGCAGTAAACACACATAGTTATAGTAAGAGCAGCCTGGACAACACTCATGCCTACAAATTCACTAGCTGTTGTTTCCATTCAGTTGGGGTACATGCAATCTGACCTAGTCCCACAGTTGCCTAACTTTCTGTGAAGAATTTGGTGCATCAAATAAATAGTCATAATATATTTCTAGCACATACAAAAGCCAAGTAGTTTATCGTGTGATAGCAGAGCACTAGTCCATACTCACACTGCTACCTTATCAAGCCCAATACTATCCGTTCCAAATGCCAGTAATTCTTCAAGCTATAATATACAAGGCTCTCAAAATTTGAAAAAAGACACCTGGAGACCATACAAATTAGAGATGGGCACGACTCAGAAAAAAAACTTCGTTTTCGTTTTCGGTTTCGGCTAGGGTCTGATTCGTTTCGTTTCCGTTTTTCGCGAAACTTCGCAAAAATTAGTCGGTTCGTTTTTTCGTTGTCGTTAGTACTGGTTTGGGGGGTAGCGGGCTCCTGGAGGCAGCTGCAGGAGTCAGCCAGAGCCACAAGTGACGGACTGGCAGACTCTTTGCACATGCTGCGTTTCACATACTTGTATGTAGTGTAATGCAAGTAGATCTGGCTTAGGATTAAGATGGGTTAGCAGTGCACAAGAGCTAGGGTTAGGCTAGTGACGGGTGAGGTTAGGGTGAGTATTGGGGTGCACCTCTGGGTGCCTCTCTGACCCACTTAGAAGGACAGTGTACTGGTGTATGGGTTAGGCTTAGGGTTAGGGTTCAGGTTCGGGCTACGATTAGTGGGCTGTTTATGCCCGATTGGCACATCCCAGAAGTCTCTGTGGTCAACCTGGCCAAGTGGCCTTGCGATTGGTGGAAAATTTGCATGTTCCACTCTCATGGGCGAGCCCATCATTGCGAATGCACAGGTGTAAAAAAATAAAATGAAATGAAATAAAATAAAATCAACGGAGACGTTTTTTTGCAAGACAAACCCACTGCTGCTACCGTAAAAATTCAAGCATTTAAAATAGCTAATTTTCGCATGTTTCTGTGGTGCTTTGGTGGGGTTTTGGACCACGATTTAAAAAAAATATTGCGGTCGGCATTTTGGATCCCCCCGCCCGCACACCGCATGGCAAAGGCAGATGAGACGATCCCCCCCGCCTGGTACCAGCAGCGCAGCAGTAGCCGTAGCCAAGGAGAGGGGGGCGAGGAAACCCCCACCCCCCAAAAAAACCACCCTTCTGGCCTGGTAGGTGCCCTCAGACAGTTTTCGCCTGCTTTTAGGGCCGGGATCGGGTTTTTTTTACTTTTAAAAACTTTTTTTCTGTGCCGCTTGGCATTGCGCGATCGCGTGACGTCACGCAAGTAACGAGCACGACAAATCAGACCAAAATTGTTCGTTCGTCGGTTCGAGCTCGAAGTCTGGGGCAGTAATTCCCGTTACCGTTTCCGTAGAGTAACGGAACCGACTAACGGAAACGGAAACGGGAATACCGCTAAGTCGTGCCCATCTCTAATACAAATCCATAGGCCCTCTATGGCTTTCTGTTCTTTTGCCACAAAAAGGTCTTTTGATTCTACCATTTTGTTTCTATTTAAAAAAAAACCTCACCAAGAAAATACTATTTAAATAAATAAAAAGTTATCCGCAATTTCAGTTTCAATTACTGCATTACTGTTTGCCTCCAAACCACACCTTTTGCAATTTAAATTGATATTTGTTAAGCTCCTCCCTGTTAGTGCTTATTATTCCATGGCTTGCCCTTTCAATTAAAAATGCCTCATTGAATCATTTTCTAAGAACAAGAGCAGCAACGAAAACAAGTGGTGAAAATTCAACTGAAGAAAAAATCCCTGATATGTAACTATACAAGCAAGTTACTAATTTCCTGAACTCCTGATCACATGCCTGGTCATGTGATTAGCTGCAAAATCTATTGCACAAGCCAAGAAAGACTAGGCATGTGACAGCACAGCTAGTACTTTTGTCTTGTGCAATTGTCCTCACATAATTACATGGGCAATAATTTTCTGGCCACTATAATTTATAAATTGATTTACAAACCTATTTTCTGAACTGTGGTCATATAATTGTTAGTGTCAAGCTAGCAAGCAAGTGACCTGACTTTAAATCGCCTCTCATCCGTGAAGCTGTCTTGGTGACATTCAACCAGTTACTATTAGTCCCCCAACCAGGAGTGAAGTAGGAATATGAAGGGACGTCATGATGTCCTTAATGGAAACACTGTACTGTATATAGAAAGGTGCCCTAAATAATCTCGTAATTAGTTATAGAGTATATGAGTAAAATCAGTACCTAAAGCAAGAAACATGTCTTTCTTAGATGACTGATAATGTCAGAGCAAGCATCATTTCAGAAGAGATGTTCCTCTTATGTACATCAGAAAAATGAGTGTTCTAAGACAATCTCCACTAAAGAGTTCATTTTTTTATTTATTTATATGACTTTTATACCACCCATCTAGCTACTCTGAGTGGTATACATAAAGCAACCAATACAACAGAATAAAGAATAATAGAGCAAAATAAAATAAAAACATAATACAAAGGAATATCTAAAGATAAATAGAAAATAAAAACTCATTTAAACTGAAAATACATTAGAACTAACAGCATAACAAAATAACATTACGGAGATGAACAGAATTAGAAGCCAAGAAGGATTTAGGTATAATAATGGACAGATGTGTCAAGATGGAAAATCATGATCCAGTGAGGTTTTTTTTTTTCAACTACCACCTTTTTAAAAAGCCCTTGAAATCTCCCAGTGAGGGAGGCAGGCCGATTCCACAAGAGAGGGGCAACCACTAAGAAGGCTTGGTTCCTCATAGTGACTCTCCAAACCTCTCTTGGGGCAAGGATTCTTAGATGCCCCACATCAGAAGAACAATTGATACAGGCAGTTCTTTGTGGGAGAAGCCGCTCTGCCAGTATGCCAGTCAAGTATTCAGTCTCTTAATCTATTTATATTAGGCTCCACCACATGTGAATTAGGGTTTTTCTAATACATGTGACTACTCTATGACAGCAGTCATATTCCTTCATACATGGGAGTAACTTTCCTCACATTTACAGTAGTCCCCTGTCACATCACGGTTCAAACATTGCGGTCCCAGTACATCGCAGATATGCTGGGTGCATGCACCTATACATGCCTTCCCCCTCACCTCACCTGGAGAACTGACCTGGCAGTGTGCCGTGCTCCCGCACCACTCAACAAACAGCCCTTATCTCCAGAAAATGTCCTGCATGGTGCCGCTGCTCACATACACCTTTGCGCACCCTCCCTGCACCTCCAGGAAGTGCCCTGCAAGGTCGTGCCGCTTGCCTGCCCCTTTCTACTGTACACCCTCCTCGCCCCTCTGGAAAGAGCCCTGCTGGGTCAGTCTGCACACTGGCACCTTTCACACACACATGCACCTCTGAAAAGTGCCTTGCTGCCTGCCTCTCTCTCTATGTGTGTGTGTGTGTGAGCGTGCGCGCGCACGTGTGTGCATGCATGTGCACACATGAACATGTAGGCTGCAGTTTGAAGGCAAATTCTCCTATCCCTCCCAAGCTTTCTTGCTTGTTTTAACTCTTCTTCTGCCAGGAAGAATTAAAACAGGCAACAACAAAAAACCTCAGGAGGGATGGAACAGTTGCTTCAGTCTTCCGCTGCTTTGGGTGCACAAACATACGCCACCTCCTCCTGACTGTGTGGTGCCTGTGTTGTGTGTGTGGGGGGGGGAGAGAGGCTTGGGTGGTGCAAGGAAGAGAGGAAGCAGAGTCAGGAAGAGAGAGGGGCCCTTTCTGTATCATCCCCGCCCCTCTGTAAACTGATCTGCAGGGTCCTGCTGCTTGCCCACCCTTTTTCATCCTCCCTACCCCTCTGGAAAGAGCCCTGCTGGGTCACTCTGCACATGGGCGCCTCCCCCCCACACACACACAGGCAGCTGGACCCAGCATGGCACTTTTCAGAGGTGCAGGCGCACACGTGTGTATGTGTGCAAGCGTGTGTGTGTAAAGTGCGCGTCCCAGCGCAGGAACAGCGACAAACCCCTAAGATCTCTGGTCCGAATTTAAGTGGCCAGCGGATCTTAGGGGTCGTGTGAAAAGGCTGTTAGAAAGTGTGAACGGACACTATTAATCTTCAATCCTCTGTAGGAATACCATCAGGATCCCCAAGTAACACCCTATCACTCTAAACATCAACAGTGGCTAAACTCCAGGAGTACATCACAACTACAGTGCAGCCATTGAATTAATGGGCTATGACAAGAGATGTAAAATTTCCAAAAATTTTGAAGCTCAGAAATTTTCCTGGGGTTTTTTTGGGGGGGGGGGGAGGAAAAAATGCTACGTTAGCACAAACACCCTTTTTTACAGCTTGAAAATCATTTAGTAACATAAAATATAACTATGGACAATTTGACTTGGCAAATTTGTTGCTCTGTATTTTCTTCCAGTGCTTTGAGGCCTAGTGAAGAGGACAGAACAGAACCAAACATACCCACCCACATGCAAAAAAAGTGAAACCCTTTTCTTTTTCTTGTGACAATAGCAGCACCTCCTAAAGAAAGAAATGCATCTTGTTCTTGCACTGCAGAGTCCAGTTTTTAACCTAGGACTTGCTTGTCCTCAGTGCACAGAAATTAGAATAACCTGATATTATGAATATTTTTTAGAAATTATTTGGAAAATATTTGAACACCCTCTTAAAATATTTTATTCATCCTGCTAAAATAAAACATTCCATAATATTTTTTTTCAATTTGTTGGAAACAAAACCAAAAAGTCTTGGGGGAGGGGGAATGGGAAAAAAACATGTTTTCTTCTGAATTTTCCAGTTTTTTTCAGGCCTTCACATCTCTATGACTCACAAAATCCCTGATTCATTGGGCCTTCTCCAACTGTGATTTACTACAGAATTTCAGTAGCTTTGCATATTATAATTAGTCTGTCTGGGAAAGCCATGAAGAAAGCAAGTGAAAGCTCTGAAATTTACCCAACCCCTCTAATCTACTAACTCGAACTTCTAGCTCAAGAAATAGGCTCCTAGAAACTCTTGGAGAGGGAGCAACAATGGTTAATTACCCCTTCAACAGTCAGTCAGCATACCTCAGAACCCTATTTGGGTTGGCCTAAGACACGGGTGTCCAAACTTTTTGTAAGGAGGGCCAGATTTGGTGGCTGAGAATGTGTCAGGAGCCGGTTGCTCCCCGACCCTGCCACCCCACTGCAAGCCCCACCCACTGACCCATAAGCCCCACCCACTGGCCCCTTGCAACCCCACCCGCAGGAAGGAAGGCGGGGACCAAGGGAGGGAGGGAGGGAGGTGGAAACTAAGAGAGGAAGGAAGGAAGGAAGGTGGGGACCAAGGGAAGCACAGGGAGCCGTGGCCACAGGTCGCCCCTTGGAAGAGGCGATCTGTGCGACCTTGCACCCCCCAAGCTCTCCAGCAGTGGCGACGGCTTGCCCACCAGCTCACTCCAAAGCTCCTTGGTGGTGGCAGAGGCCCGCTGGCCTGCCCTCCCCCATACATTCCCCTGCAGTGCCGGTGGCGGCAGACCGCCCAGCCGCCCAAGCTTCCCAGCGGTGTCAGTGTTGGCAGAATACTTTTTTTTAAAAAATGGGGTGAAGGAGGGGGAGCGAGGGGTGGGCCAGCCACTCAGAATGGCCGGAAGGGCCTGATTTGCCCCCCGGGCCAGACTTTGGGCAGGCCTGGCCTAAGACTAAGTCAAAGAAACCTGGGATGATGTCAGTTGGCAGTTTGACTGCCCTGTGTACCTCCAAAGAGAACAGCCACCCTGAGTGGTCTTGGGCAAGCTGCAGTCCCAGGAAGTCCTCAGAAAGGAATGATAAATTACTTCTGAGCAATTTCTACCTAGAAAACCCAGAAGAGGATTGCCATAACTCAGAATTGTCTTTGTGGTGGCATCATCATCATCTTCATCAACTACTACTACTTATTATTATTATCATTATTATTATTATTGTCATTATTATTATTATTATTAAAAACAAACAGTATCAACACATTTTCAGTTTACTGAATATCTCTAGGGATGTCTCACAATTTCAACTGATTTGTCATTTGGACATTATGTACAGTGGTACCTTGTATAAAGGAACTAATTTGTTCCCAATGAAATTTTGTTAAGCAAATTTTCCTTTATACAAATTTCCCATAGGAATGCAAAGAAAACACGGTAATCCCTAATCGCGACCCTTTTTATGTTGTACAGATCTGCCCCATAGGCAATTCTGTTAAGCAAATTTCCCCTATCTCCGGAATTTTTTATGTTGTACAGATTTTATGTTATACAAACCGTTTGTTATACAAGGGTCCACTGTATCTAAATTCTGTTTCAGGTCTGGAAGCTTCTTTTTTTCTTGGCCTGCTGTAGTAAATTGAATCTAAGCAAGTGTGATATCTGGAAAGGTCCCTTTAACTAACAAATATTAAAGCCATTCTTGCTGATTAAAAGCATGGAGTCAAAAGTTTCATCTCAAAGAAATGGAATTAAACATTGGGAGGCAAATTACCTCTACAGAACACTAAAAAGCCCAAACCCTGCCAAAGAAGCTGTAGCCAACACTTGCTGCCCCACGCTACAAAGACAAATGAAAGAACGAATTAAAAAAATCACTGTGAGCTTGTGGGTTTCAAACACCAGAGTCTACACACTCGCCTTTCCACTTTACTCAAAGCCCTCTCCCCGTTGACTCTTTTATTATTTCCTCACCCGGCCAGACCTCCCAAAGCACTAGATGACGACCCACTATGGGAAACCCCGTGATCGGCACCAGAACCAGCAACGTGGCCATGAGGACTTCAAGCCTCAGCATGACTCTTCCCCCCATGCACCGGTTCTTTTCAAACCGTCATGGCGGCTCTAACGGCCCTCTCGGACTGAAGGAAGCGAGCGAACGCCATAGAAAATGGCGTGAGAGGCTCCCGCCGCTAAACCTGACGGCGCGCGCGAAGAAATTGGCGGGCTGTTGACGGACGAGCTGTTGTTAAGGAAGTGCGAACACGGGAGCGGGGGAGGGAGGGGTCGCGGGCGCGCGCGCGCGCGCGAACGACGGAAGGGACGCAACGTTGCATAACAACTGTGTACTGCGCCCTCCGCTCTGTGCGGCTGAGACTTCAATGAGCTCTTCCCGCTTGTTTTGCGCGTGTGTGCATGGGTTGTTGTGCTTTTTGGTGGACACCAGGAGGTTTTTATTGTTAGAGCAGTTCTTCGGAGACATCGCCAGACGTGCGTTGCTCCTTTCTCGGTGTACTTGCTCCTGTGATGATATTTTGCATGTTCTGTTTTTATAATTCATTTTTTTCTGCTGATATCCCTGCACCAAAATCCAGCATTTGTTCGATACCTTTTGGCTGGCCCGTCATGAAAGTGATTACGCCACGATTAACGGTGCAAAACGGTGGCCTATTTGCATACAGGCGCAGGTTGACAGTGCAGCTACTTTTTAAAGTCACCCCTCCTCTTTCCTGATGGTCCGGCTATGGAGCTTAGCCCCCATCCCAGTGTTTATAATTTTATTCAAAATACTTATTCTTCAGATGTTTAAGAGGGGAAAGGCATGCCCAGGACCTCTTAATCCAAATTGGCACCACTGGAATGGAAAGGTGACGATCCTTTCTCTGCAAACCATCTTCCCAGCAAAAAGCCATTCAATCTGTTATTTGTCTATGAGCAAAAATATATAATCTGCTACATATTTTCCCCCTCTTGGTAAGAAGGAAGCAATAGGAAGGGAAATTTGAGACTCCCTTTCCTTGGACTCCACTTCCAATCTCTTAAACCTTTTAATAAAGGTAAAATACTTCTTCCATCATTTTACAGGAACTGGACTTAACCTGTCAGTTCAATTTCATGCAGCATTTATTTTACAATCCAAGGCGGATTTGTTTCCAAATACTGTACTGTACTGTATTATTATTTGAATTATAAAATGGTTTGTACTCTGAAACAGAGAATCTACAGCAGCAAATTTAAAAACAAACGCCCACATGAGTATGGTGTAAAATAATACAGGAAAAATACTACCAAGCAGATAGGAAATCCAATCATCAGTGAAGAAAAGCAAGTAGAAATACATCCCCACCCATTTCCAGTCACTCTTAAGAGCAACAGTAATCACACTGGTTCTTTCATATTGACACAGGCTATTTCCTCTTCAGTTCCTTGGATTTCATGTTACTTTAGAGTTTAGATCTTGAATAAGTGTGGGTAGATGCAGCTGTAAGAACAAAATACTAACAATAAGATCAGTGCTGATGAGCAGTCTCTTTTTACTATTGTTATAATATTTTCAAAGAGGTATGACATTGTAACCGTTTTAAGTATGAATCTTCTGAACATTTGGCTTAGCCCAATGCAATGTCAAAGAGTAGTCCCAAAAGGGGAAGACATTAACAATGCTTACTTTTTACTTTTTAAGTACTCCAATGGCAATTATTGTAATGCAATAACTGATGGATATGATTTAAGCGAAAAATTCTGTTTCAGTACACCAGGTTTCATTACATTCAGTGGAACTTATGTCTGAGTACAGAAGTACAGGTATAAGCAAGTATGTTACTGGCAGAGTTGTCTCCACAGTTGAGAAAATAGAAAATTGAAAAGTTCATTTATCCCCTATACCAGGAATGCATTGGGGCTCACAGTTTTAGCATCAGAAAATCAGATAAAACTGTTTTAATGGCTCAATGTGTCACACTGTTGCTTTAGTATTACAAACAATACTCTTCAATAAGCTGCAGTGTTGATTATTTTAATAGACTCCTACCAGGTTTTTATAGAGTAGGTATTTTTTTGTCCACAAGATGGTGCTATGCCAAAAAGCTTTATTAAATAGAAAATCTATGTTTTGAGTGTTGTTAAAGCTTCTCTAGAGAAATTATGATTTTTAAATGTTCCCTGCATAATTGGCAGTTTTCCTTATTAAAGTTCTATAACATTCTGATTTGGAATCTTTGCCTTTTTCTTTTCTTTTCTTGAACAAAAGGTTACTTAAGAACCATGACTTAATGATTGAATAGGATATGGAATTACAGTGATGATTATATAATATAGTTTGATTTGTATCTTCCTTAAGGCGACAAACTACCACTGCTCAGGTACTGTGGTGAACTCATCTTCTAAGAATGAAATAAAAGTCATGCTAGATCAGAGCAGGCCTCTCTTGTCTGAGGCCAACTGCCTGTGCAAAGGAGAATGCCCAGTGTTGAATCTATGAGATGGAATGATAATCACAGAATTAAGGAGTTGGAAGTAGTGTTTAAGGTCCAGCCCCCTGGTCAATGTCCTGTAGGAATCCAAATCAAAGTTCTGACTGATGATTGTCTAATTTTCTCTCTCATTACTCCAGCACTGGAGCACTCCCACTAAGATAATTGGTTTCACTGTCACACTGTTCCTTGATGATATTCCTGATATTCAACTGAAACCCGTAACTTGAGCTCATTATTACATGTCCCGCACTCTAAGAGGACTGAGAACAGACCCTGTTCCTCTTTCAAGTATCTGAAGAGCGTTATCATATCAGCCTTCAGACTTGTTTTCTCAAGGCTAAATTTGCCCAGTTTATTCACTCTTTCTTGTTGCCCTTCTCTGAACTTGTTCCAGGTTGTCAGCATCCTCCTTAAAGTGCGATGTCCAGAAATGCATACAGTACTCAAGATGAGGCCTGACCAGAGCCAAATAGAGGGGAACTAGTACTTTATAGGATTTGGAGATTATATGTCTGTTAACGGAACTGATTATATGTCTGTTAATGGAACTGAAAATAGCATTTTCCCTTTTTGCAGCCGCATCATACTGTTCGGTGATATTCAACTTGTGGTCTACAGTAAGTTGAAAATACATCTCACATGCTAAATAACCCTCCATCTTGTAACTGTACAGTTGGTTTCCATTTTCTAGATGTAGAACTTTGTATTTGTCCCTGTTCAATTTTGTTCTGTTGTTTTCAGCCCAGTGCTCAGGCCCATCAAGAGCTTTTTGAATTTTGTTTTTATCCTTTAGGTATTTCTTTTTCTTCTTGATATGGAGTGCTTTTAATAAGGAAAAGGTGACAAGGCCTGAATTTTCTGTGAGATGAAATTTGACTTTCATCTGACGTAATGAAAAGACAGAAGATACATTGTAAGAATGATATGAGAGAAAGAATGAGAAGGCCATATACTTTCCCCACAGAATTCAGTGAAGGGTGTTTGAAAATAACTCACTGCCCACAGAGGAAAGCTCTCCCCCACCTAAAACTTTGAAAAACTGAGTTTACATTTGAATTGTTTGGCTATGAAACAGTACAGATCAAATGGGAAAATGAGTTTAAAATTATTTCCATTAAACTATATATACTTTCCATTCTGATGCTTTTTTATCAGCTTCTGGCAGTTCTCCTTCATATTAGAATTTGATCACAAAGAAGGAATATATGTATTACTGCTGTTTGGCTTTGACTTTACAGCCCTTATTCTAATCAAAGAATGAAAGAGAGATTTATGGCAACTGGTAGCAGTTGGACATTCATGGTACCAGGAATTAATCTTACCAATATTTATCAGTGTCAATTTTGATTAAGATTTTTTTAAAGACATAATTAAAGTAATAAATTCCTAACAAGACACATAAGAGGTAACCAAGAATATTTCAGGAAAAGGGGGTATAGGTAGAAAGGCTATAAATATTTGGAGAGAAAACAAAGCAACTATTTCCTGTTCTTGGCTGAGATTGCTTAGTGAATCTCCCCCTCCCCCATTTTGACTTAGCATCTTAGCTTTCAAAGTAATTACTGGCATTTGTTTACTTCTATTGTACATCTGCACAAAAATTCTATTTCTAGAATTAAATTCTAATTCAAGTTCTATTTTAGAATGCTTTCCTTTTAAAATGTCACTGAAGGTTTGATACTTAACCCCCTTGGTCTCAATAGTTTCAGGTATTTGAGAACAAGGAATTGAGGGACATCTCACAGCATTAATAGACAAACATTACATTAAAGTTACAAGGTTATAAGTAGTTATAAATACAAAGACTATGTGAACCTATAGATTCATATAAAATACACATGGTAGTCCATCATTCAGGGAAAGCTTGCCTGAAGAGAAAGGTCTTTGCCTGTTTCCGGAGGGACAACAGAGATGAGGATACATTATGTATCCTTCGCCATACTGGCCTATTGTTTGGGTTTCAAAGAAATGTTGTCAGTATCACAAAGCTATTCCCAGCATTTCATTTTCCAGGCAGATAACGTTTCCTGATCCAGACCTTTATCTGAGCCATCTTCTTGCTGCCTTTTCTAGCATGTTTCCCATTTGAGCCCCCCTGTTCCTGGCCAATAGCATGTATCAATGTTATACTGTAATAAATTTTATATGGTACCACTCCCTTTATTGTGGAACTTAGGTGCCTGATACACCTGCAATAAAGGAAAATCCGCAAAATGCAGACTCTTCAGCAAACTGACCTTGGGCTGCTCCTGCTGGCTGTGTTTCCAAAGAGAGGTTTTTAACCCCCTCCTGACACGTCAGAAAACCTTGCTGCCAGGAGCTGAAGGTCTGTTTGCTGAGGTGCCAGGAGGTGGTTAAACACTTCTTTGGAAGCCTGCTTCTCTCAAGAAAAAGCCACGATATACTGAGACCATAATATATGAACCGCGTTGCGGTGGGGAACTACTGTAATATTCATTCTTGTCTGCCAGAGTAGCCACATTTAACTACTTCTATTAATATGCTTTACAATCATTATCTATTTTTATTTTCATACCAGGCATTGTTTTCACTGATTTTCTAAACAACCATTAATTCACAGTCTGACTTAATATTTTAATAAATGTTAAACTAATTTTAATGTTGGTGTGTTTTGGTTGGACAATCCTTCTCCATAGGTCACCAGACCAAGTAAAATAATGGGAATAAAGAGCCTCTATGTAAACAATGATTTCCATGCTCCTCCCTTAACGATAAAATGCCCTATGGACCTTTATTTATTTAGATGGGACATTTTCATTTTCCAGAGTCACATTTTGTTACAGAATCTGTACACTGCTAGACCTGTAGGTTCAATATGTTATGGCATTGTCACTTAAAGAAGTGTCAACAATGCCTGTGAGATTCAGCAAATTTCCCTGTACATGTTTTTATAGCAGGAAAAAATTGTTGCAACAAATCTATTGCTTTTTACCTCTGAATATTTTTGTTTTACTGAATATAATGTGTTAAGATAAAAACCAGAGAGAGAGAGAGAAGCCTCTGCAGTTTTGAAGGAACCATGATACTGAGAAGCAAAAAGTATTCAGTTGGCTCCATGGGAGCAGGAGCTAGAATTGAATTCTTAGTGGGTTCAGGATGTACAAGATATGTAAATGTAACTCAAATTCAAACCATTACAGTACTAACCCTCAATATATTGGAATTCCCATGGTTCAGTGTGGGAGATTTTTAGAAAATCTGGAAAACACTGAGTTAAGTTTGAAGTTGGGGTGCAAATCCATAAACCCAAGCTATTTAAATTCAGCTTAAGATGCAAAGAGATTTATTCTCAATGGTTATCATGACTTTAATGAAACATATGGGGAAGTGTTCTTTATACCGCTCAAATTTGCTACTTAATACCGAGTCATCCAAATTTCTATAGTATATAACCTTAGTAAGATGTTATAAGTTGGTTGTTAAGTTTTTGACTTGTAAGCCCTTCAGGAACAAATGAGTGTATAAATATTTTCAGATATTTAACAACGGGAGAATTTGAAGCCAGAATAATATATTGCTAAATCTCTGCAATTCTGTATCTATTCTGGGGCACTGGACAATATTTTATTTTTCCCAATATACAGGGCATTAATTAGGCAACACTGAGCATATGAAAGAATGACACTTGATTTTAATTTGGGAAAGTGTCTCATGGAGGAAAGTGCCATTGTATCCAAGGCTGTCATCCAGTTAATGAATTCTTAGTAGATTAACTATATAAATTTTAATATATAAACCAATTTCATCTGCATAAAATCAGTCATGTTATCATCATTTTTAGGTTACTTCTATAAGCAGCACACCTTCTATTAAGAGGCATTTCATTATGAAAGAAAAAATGTGAAATGTCTCTGTTCTGATAGTGGCTACGTACTGCAATTTTAAAAATCGCTAACATTAGAAATATGTTTTTGAAACTTGCTATTGATAAAACATTTTATTATTTTCTGTTATATAACAATAATTACAGTAATTAGATCTATAATCCTATCTATAGCATTACTATAATAAACCTATTTCTTTATCTGTGTCTAGTCTTACTGAACTCACTGAGACTTCCATGCGAGTTAGACATTACTGGCAACAAAGTCACTGGACAGTGCTTTTCAGTCATAGTGGCAATATAAATATGGTGTTGCTACTGCCATGACATAGTCAGCTAAAAGGATTTATTCTGTATTCAGTTTCACTATAATGCAAGCTCACTTCTGAGGTTCTGGTTGTCTGGTTTCTGCTTTGGCTGCTTGAGCTTCTCCCTGTGCCAGAAGATGAGACTCCAAAGCAACAGAAAAGTCCAGATGCCAGCAACAAAGCCCAAATACTTGGAACCCTGTAGACATATACTTGCTGTAAAAACTTTCCAAAATTTGCTAAGCTTTGTGTGTTGTAATTTCCCTCCTTATATTGAAAAGTTATAGTTGAGCAAGGATGCAATTATAGTGGACTGAAGAAGAATTATGAAAGATAGCCTCTATGGGAGCTGGCAGAACATCCATTTCCATCTGAGTCTCCTTTATTTCTTTTTCTTCCGAAGGAACTCCGGGCGGTTAACAATATCAACAGATAGACAATAACAAATAACAACAATAGAAAGAAGTATCTGGCAAGATGGTGGGATAAGGTAAAAAAAGTTAAAGGTTGCCAAAGGCCTCATGAAAGAGCCAGGTCTCAAGGCGTTTTTGAAGGCTGGCAGGGACTGTGCAAGGCGCAAGTTACTCGGGAGATGGTTCCAAAGGAGAGGACCAGCCACAGAGTAGGCTTGGTTGCGGGTTGCCACTTCCCTAGCTTCCCTGGGTGTGGCCACATAATGTGAGAGCGCCTACAACATTCTAGTAGGTCGGGCCTCAGTTGATCTCTGGAAGAGTCGCTCTGCCAGGTATTCAGGTCCCAAGCCATGGAGGGTTTTGTAAATCGAAACCAAGACCTTGAATCTTATTCGGGACGCAACAGGTAGCCAATGAAAGCAGGCAAGAACTGGGGTGATGTGGTCATATTGACCAACACCAACCACCAGTCTGGCCGCAACATTTTGCACCCACTGAAGTCTCCGAATAAGAGTCAAGGTCTTGGTTTTGATTTACAAAACCCTCCATAGTTTGGGACCTGAATACCTAGTCTGTGCAGGTCTATGAACAGGTTGCTTTTGTTCCTCTACTGCAATTCAGTGGTTCTTACATTCAAACTTTACATATAAAGTATGGAACACCAAGATGCAAAAGCATCCACTCAAAGTTTTATTATTAAAAGTACTTCATCTGGCATCATAAGATTATTCATGAACAAATAAATTGAGACTGATGAGTATCTGATGGGCAGATTCAACAGAGAACAGAAATCCGGCAGTATCGGGGGCTGTGCAGAAGGGGACAATGCCATCTTATGATTGTTGAGGGAGCCAGAGCCTTGTTCTGCCCACCCCCCTTTTAAATGTTTTTCGTTACTGTAATACTGTGGTTTCCATCCTTGGGTCCCCGAATGTTCTTGGATGATAATTCCCAGAAATTCTGGCCAGCACAGATAGTGGTGAAGGTTTCTTGAAGATTCATTGCAAGAACATTTGGTGACTCAAGACTGGGAAACAGCAGCTTGAATAGAAAGGCATCAAATATATACAGCAATGATTCCAGGAGTAGGAGTAGCAAATATCTCTATATAGCTGATGTGTGTAAAGGAGAAATAAACTCTCACAGAAGTGGCAAGAAATCAATGGCAATGTTGTCTTCATACAAATCTCTCTCAATGACTCACTCTGAAATCACTGCTGTTATAGGCTCCTAGCCAAAGTAGCTGGATTGATCTTTCCTCCTTTGCTTTAAGACCTATATTGTCAATAATTGCAGCCAATTTTGGCTGAGGCTAAGATCCAATTGTATTCTTTGGTATCCAAGACCAGAAGAAGAGGGATTTCTTTACCCCTACTGACTTTTTCAGCTCTGCATAGTTCCAAAACAAAAAACTGAAAAACGTGCTTGGGTTTTATTGTTTCCAAGTCCTCTGCAGCAGATGTTTAGGTTAGATACGAGGCTGCGGAGACTGGTTCTTGTAGAAACTGTGAGATCCAGTTTAAGAAGACTAACAGATTGTGGCTGGTCATTCCACTAAGGAATCGGTGCCTGGGCAGATAGACAACCGGGTATTTTAAAGAGACAAAAAAGTATTGGTACATTTCTATTAGAATGGTGGTTGGCCCGGTCTCGGCCCCATCACTTTTGTTTGTGTTTGTATTACTCTGATCATTCTTTTCACAAATACTTACCTTTGGAAATTATAATCCATCAATTACATTTTAAATATTATATAGATATGCAAAATATTTGTTGAAATAATATCAAGTAGACATTATGGGGACTAATATACTGTACTGTATTTGTACTCATTTCCTATGTTTAGGGGTAACACCAGCAATCATAATACCACAACTACCAGACTGTATTACTGGCAGTGTAGCTGTCTATAAATCATTATGTACCAGAATGAAATATACACATCCTACAGGATACCACTACAATTCAAATTCCTTCCTGTTAGCAGTGTGCATGTATATTTAACATTTTTGCTTTGTACTTGCTGGCTGTGGAGTTCAGCTAGATGAATTCTGAAAAAAATCAGAGAGTATAAATAAAAGAAGCAGACAAAAGACAAATAATGATTATTATCATGCCACAATCCTATACTGCAGATTCACAAGTGGAGCACCTGGGCTCTTCAATATAGCTTTTGGAGTAGGCCAAAAAAATAACCATTTATCATGGCTTATGCTAAATAGCGTTACTTGGAGTTGTAAATCCCACCCCCATCCCTTTGCTAGCAGATCTTGCAGGAACCTCACTAGGCTTGTAAGAACACTGCCACGAGTTACATCAGTGGAATAGTTTAAATGGGCTGTGGAATGTGGGCAGCATACACACATCAGAGCTATAGCCCTTCACTACTTAGGCCTGTGCCTCCCAATCCAATTTATATCATCATGTCAGAAGAAATTGTTTTGCTGCTGACCTGAATGGAGATAAATCTAAAGTGGTGCACGCAGAAAACGTTGGTTCACTCAAGAAGCTAGGTGTGACGTGCCACCAATTTTCCCATCCTGTGCCTAGTTGGCTTTGCAAGCCAGGCCTGAACATTTCTTGTTATTAGTATATCATTTCTCTGCTACTTTGGTGAGATGTAAATCAGGCACTTGGTGTGGGATGTTTATTATTTTATCATGCCTGATACTTTCAATCAGCAATATAGGGGAGTAAGCGTTCTTTATTCTGCATAATTCCTTTCCTGATTCATTGAAGTGATTTAATACATTTGCTTCCCTTCCACACGTGGGTCTTCATTCCCTCCAAACCTCAAAGAACTCTTACCCCTGTGGCAAGATAGAATCATAAATAGTCACACATGCAATGACAAAAAGCCATAAATCAAAGACAGACAGCATACAGCTGGGACTATATCTCTCTGGCCCTATATTGTACCTACTTAAAGCTTACAAAACAAAACCCAACAACCAAAAAAACTGGCAATGGGTAACTATGGCCAAAGGGCACTCTGCATAAAACAGTGTGTTTCCAGAGCAGTGGTTTATACATTCGTTACTTAAATATTTATAAGTTGCCTTTCTTGTCCCAATTTAAAAATAAAACATTGTAACAATGGCCAAAATTATCTTGTGTAGTTGCACTGGTGCAATCTTAGCCTTATAACTTTTAGGGGTGAACTGCCTCAAGTTAAAAAATCACAATAGATATTATCTGTTGCCTGCTGAGTTACCAAACGCAGCACTTAACATATAATGTCTACAATGAATTTTCCACTTGAGGGCATATGTCTACAGAAGTTATGGCATTAATGTTTTGCTAGTGCAGCTACACAGAAAGATTTTTGCCATTATGATAAAACTATTTTTTTTAAAAAAATACAAAATACAAATGGTACGTTAGAATATATTGAAGCTCATGTCCTGAATCCTACAGGTTAATTATGCCAGCATAATACAATGGTGGAAACTTCAGGGGGCAACGGCTGCTTATTGCTTATTGTACACTAGTCCTGTGAACCGGTACACAATATGGGATACAAAGTGTAACTCCTTAACTCGCAGCAATTCTCTGCTTCAGTTTATACAGTTGCACTCAGATTTAAAAAACCAGCCAAGAAGATTTGGTGCTGATATGCAAATTGCAGATGATAATTGCTGCTAGTTAACCACTTACATCCGTTGTGAGTTGTACTTGCATATGCCGGTATGTGGCAAGGAGAACAAGGGGCAGCTTCACTAGTGGCCATTAGTTGCTGCAATTCATGTCATTCCACTTAATACTGGAGCAACTAGTCAATAGGATTCTTTGCATTTAAAAAAAGCCCAGATCCATGGCAGTAAAACAGATATTTGACTAAGGATACAGATCAACTTCATAACCACACACTGGTTGAAAGCCAGGGTTCATAAGTTAGGGGGCACACCTAAGAAAGCCCTGTTCCTACTGTAACAACACAACACAATACGCACACAAACACACACACAGCCTATGATTTTGAAACATAGTCTTCGTCAGCATTTCGCAATACAGGAACCCTAGCCAGGTGTCCAGAACACATGTAGATTCTACGCAACTAGAAAAGTGCACTAGCTCAACCCCTCCCATTGTTATTTTCAACACATGAACATGGCAGCGTGAAAATAAACATATTAATATGATCTCTGGCACCAAGGTAATATCATGGGAAACAGATTAGGGCAGCAATTCTGTACCTAGTTACCTAGGAAGAAGTCTCACCAGAATGTCTTTCCAACTTGGCAAGTAGTGGACTGGAGTATTTGGCTTCAGACCTGCATACGGTAAAGAGGAAAAAGCTCCACTGAAATCAATGAAGATTAAATGACTGCACTATAATCTTTATTCCACATTGTATCTGTTTCTATAAACAGATCCACAATTAGGATCTCTGTCACCCAAGTACAAACATGGATTCCATACCCCACTGGAGGGCGTGTAGAATAGTACACAGTAGAAATATTATTTTCATATATCATTAAAGGAAAATTATAAATTTTAATTTAAAATATGCAAAATGAGACCTTAAAGCCTAACTGATATAGGCAACAGTGACTGAAATCCTGTTGCTTATTGTAGCAAATTGAGTAGGCCCATTGAATTAATGGAGATTTTGTGAATCAACTCCTCCATAAGTTAAATTTATTCAAATGAGTCTGCTCTAACTTAGTTGCTTTAGCATAGGTCAAAACAGAAACAGAAACAGAAACAGAAAGATCCAGAATAACTGAGGACAATATCACTGCATGGATGAAGTCTATGTTGACAACTGTTATTTTATTCACCTCAGCCACTTATTGGCTCACTACACTATTCCACCGGAACAGGAATATAATACAGTATTACAAGATCAGCCCAGTGACTGGATTGACAATTCCTTTCAGCTGACCCACCTTTTGTTCAGAATAATAACCTATAAGTCATGATATTTATAATTTAATGGCCAAAATCCGGTTGTTTAGTACTGTATAGTAAATTTCACTAGAAGAGACCAGCTGAATCAATAGGGAGCAGATGAATCAATTTCATGACTCAACCCCTCTGAAGGTTCTATTGATTCAAAAGGGTCTATTCTAACTGCACCTTAGTGTAGCAAGACAGTTAAAGTAGTCCCATTTGAATCAAAGGACCTTACTCACTAAATCACCATGGACTGATCTAATGTGATTTGCTAAGCAATGGGATTTTGACTATGTATTTTATCTTGAATTATTTTATCTTGAAAATTAAGTTAGAGCTTAGACCAGACTTTTTTTTATTAAATATAGTAGACATTAATATTTCCTATGACCAGAGATATGTACTTCACCATGTAATTGTTGCTGCAAGGATACTGTATGCGAAATCCTGGAAACAACCAAATGTGCCAACAGAGAGGAATTTCCACGAAAAGATAAGAGAATGCATTGAAATCGACAGACTCTCCGGCTTTTTAAAGGGAGACTACGATGAGATTTCTCGGAAAAAATGGCAAGAAGTAACAAACCTATTAGCACTGTGATAATATTTGGTGATTTATTAATATGTTAAATCGCTATTTTTAGCTTGATATATTCAATGTAATTTTTAAACTGCACTCCTTTCCCCCCATACCCCTCCCCCCTTGTTCCCCCCTAAAAAACCCAATAAAATTACTCAATTTAAAAAAAAACTAAATCGCCATGGACTGATCTAATGTGATTTGCTAAGCAATGGGATTTTGACGATGTATTTTATCTTGAATTAGCATTTTGACCTATGACTACTAAGGACATAAAACTGAACAGCCTTCATTTGATATGCAGCTTCTGTCTTTTGTAAATTTTATTTCAATAATTTTATTAGAAATAGGAATAGTAGCTTTCACTGAAATTTAAAGTTACTCAGTTTAATAAAGCACAGTGTGTCTTTGAGCATAAATGTCTTTGTTTTTGTACAGTGCTAGTACCACCAGGTTTCTCTCTTGTTCTCCGTGCACCCGTAGTTACTAATGAAGCACCAATTATACCTATGGTCACTTAGATAGGAGGTAACCATCACTAATAAGATGCCAAATTATTGTTCTCAGTTAAGTGACAACTTTAACTGTAAGGAGGTAATATTAACCCTTTTATTGTATAATTTACAATAATTTCCACATCTCAAAAATTGGTATCAGATAAATCCCACATGTCTAACTTACTCAGATGCCTTGAGTTCCAGCCCAAAGCTAACTACTGATAGATGACTAGGAGTAAGCAGGGATAGACTGGAAGTGTTTACTTCTTACCTTGATCCATGTGTCTCTCTAAGCATTCTCTCCCCTAAAAGATGAAGAGATCATGCCCATTTTCTCTACCCGCTATTTGGTAAAAATTAGAGTTGGTGAGCTTAAGACACACAATAAACCTACTTAACATGCCAACTCCTATGCAAACCTGCTCACTCCTGAGAATAAGGACATGCGGTTTTTCTTTATATTCCAGCGTTAGAGCACCCCAGAATTGAAGAGGGTTACATTCCACCTATGGAAGAAGGAGACCCTCTTTTCGGCAGCTGTGAAACTTCTTGCTGGAATAAGTTATCTTTTGCTGCCTTTTCTTGACCATTGGTGGTTCCTAACCTTGGGTCCCAAAATGTTTTTGGACTTAAACCTCTAGATACCTTGACCTCTAACTGTGCTTGCCAGGGTTTCTGGAAGTTGTAGTCCTGGAACATCTGGGGACCTAATGCTGGAAAGCTCTGAATCATTCTTGTTCTGGTAAATCCCTGGCCCATCGATCTGAGGTTTTTCATTTGCAGCATTTGTCGCTGTCTGATGTTTTTGTGATTTGTTTTCTAAATATTTTGTTACAAATATAACTTCTTTTAAGTCATACTATTATTAAAACAAAAGGCAGAATATTAATCAGATCATTAATCAGTAGCAATCATAGTTGTTCCTCTTGTAGTTCAAAGCAGAAGTTCAGAACAGCAGTCAAGCAGAAGTAAGAATGCCATGGACTTGATTTCCTAGTAAAAGCAAAAAAGCAGGGCTGTAAAATATCCATAAAAACCCACCTAGCTATAGCTATGAGAGAAAGACTCCCCAGTTTTGACCATATTTTTGAATAATATAAGTATTGGAGCTTTGTCCTTGCATCTAATTTCATTGTAAAGTATACAAAGAACGCTATATAAAAAGATCCGGAACTGATCTTTATATATCTCATGTATCAGACTCACCAAGAGACATTAACAACTCTGTTCTCAGTGGGTGCAGAGGGTAGTGGGAAGAAGGAACTATTTAGAGTATCTATATTTTTATTTATTTTTGTAACTGGAAATGTTGAATCATTCAAATACTGTCTACTTCAGTCATACTTTCACTTTCCAAGTTATAATTGATCAAACAGTCTGTTGGCTATATGATTCTATTCTTATTCTGAATTTCCGAATTAAAAAAAAAACTGAAGTGTATTCCACAATAGTCTTTGCATGTTTGTCAAATCAACCACCCTATTTCTTGCCCTGGGGAAATAACAACAATGTGCCTTATGACTGTAGAGCATTGGCTCTTTGTTGCTTTTGTCATCACATTCCCAAGAGTAGTTTTCCTCATCTGACACAACTGCCAAAGAGAATATAATTATATTCGTGAGATTATACAATCCAAACAGACTGTGTGAAACCCTGATACTTAGACTTTCCTCTAGGTTATAGAACATTAGTTGTTTAATAAGCAACTACATTGGTGCCTCAGTTCAAGCAGACGTAGGAAGGGGAAAGGGCATACTGTTGTATACAGTATTCATTTTAGTACCATTCAGATGTATGTTATTTTTAAGTTACAGTATGTGAATGTGGGTGTGCATGTATGTATAGCCCTAAAGTTATGCACAGGTCTGTATACACTCTGTATATGTGTGCATTACACATAATATGTTGGATTAACACAAAAGCACAATGCAGTATTTCTGGGCCAATAAATTTACCAGAGGCCAAAACATTCAGAATCAGGATCCAAAGTGGTACATGAAAAATTACTATAAATAAATTCAGAAATATTAATCAGCACCATCATTGTCATTAAATCAGTAAAAATCAGCCAACTGTTCAAAACGATTTCTTCCAATCCAGGAGATCAGATAAGATTTTAATAGCAAATCTATAAGATAACAATTAAATGGCTTGGCAAGTTTCCCCATGGAAGGTGTTCCAGATATGTAAAATACCCTGCTCTGTACTCCTACAGAATGATTTTCACTTAAAATAGACACAAAGAGATAAGGATTTAATGTGTTACAGAGCTGTTATGCAGGAAATTGATCCTTCTCCATTGCCATTCCTTCTTGATATTTTGGTTATAGGCTGTATATCCTATCAGCCACAAGTTGGGGAAAGCAACTCTTAGATTTGTTGGAGTTAGGCCATCTGATGTATAATATACTGTTTGATAAACAGTGTCTCAGGATGTATAGGTTAACTTGAATTTTGTGCTTTTATCAAGTGAAAAAAATTGGTATATTGTTTTCTGCCACCTATGATTCTTATATTTTGTGGTTAATAGTTTTTTCGTAGAGCTGCTATTAGTATTAATGATCCTAATTTTCATTGTGTATGGTTTTTGTTTGTTGTTTTATCTCAGTCTTATTATTGCTTCTGTATGTTTATTTTATGTCATTTGTATGCCATCCAGCGTAGTGGCTTTGTTGTAGGTGTGTGGGACTAATTAAATAAATAAATATTCAAAATCTGTTGCATAAATAAATTCATACTTAGAGATGGTATGTTACAATATTACCCAATATAAACCTATTTTGGCTCCATCACAAGTGAGCAAAGTACCACAGATACCGATATTTTTCATACCTCTGTTGTACTGATACATTTATTTTCAGAGTCACATGATATATAAACCAGCAAGAACATTCCCATCGGTTTTAATTAAATCAGCTCCTTTCTTCCTTCCTATTTGAAATGTTATTGCCAGCTACACTATAGAATAGTTTTATTTTCTGGGACAGAGCTCTCCTCCATTTATTGATATAGCAGAAAGAAATATCTGTTTGGGGAGATTTCATCTGTGGTGCCTGTGACTGTGGAAGTAATGTCTTGTCAACCATGGTCCCAGCCCCTCCCTACCTGTAAGGCTCTGCAACTTGGTGGATAGCAGGTGTAGTTATCAAGCAGTAAACAAGACAAATCACACACAGAAGTCAATCTGTGCCAAGATTGTCCCTGTAAACCTGTAGACCTTGGATTGATATACCAGCTGTGACATTAAAAAAAATTAATTGCAGGGCAGCCATGCAACAATGATGGTGGCTGCCTTAACTGGGGACGGATGGAAAAACAATCAATAGGAACATGCAAACATGGTGTTCCAAACCACCCTGTTAGCAAAGGAGAAAATATCAGAAATAAACCATTAGCTGGGGAAATCCTCACTGTGCATCATATGCTTAGAAATTTATAAAATAAATCTAATAAATTATTTTGCCAGGTGAACGAGCCCTAAGTGCTTATAGGATAATGACCTTAATACAATTATGCATTTGAGGTTACCTTAGCACTCCAAATTCATTTCATTATTGTATTTTACAAAAATGTGTTAAAGGGCTTGTCATAAATATTGGAACCTGGATAACAATATATCTTTGTAAGAACTACACATATTCATCTAATAACTAGACGTGGCTCTGGATTATATGGTGGTTTTGTTGTTATTGTTGTTGTTGTTTTGTTTCCTCTCATTTACATTACTTAATATCAATAAAAATTGTTTTGAATTCTCTCCAAGAATCAGGCTTTGTTCCCCTTCCCTGATTTCTGGAATAGATGAAATATAGGCAAGCATTTAAAAACCAAATACATTTTTACTGAAACGTAAAAAAAAAAAAAACTTTACCATGAATACAAATATTTGTCTTCTCTGAACTAAAAGACTTGCTAAGAGTACAGTTCTTCACGCAGAAGTAATTAGGTGTTCAAAAATTGAAAAGCTGTATACCTAATAATCTCCCATACATTCAGTCTGACTGATCAAAACAATTGCATGTACAGGTCTGTGTGTGCACATAGTGAATGTAGGATATCAAATGCTATAATATAATGTGCATTTATCAATGGGATTAACATAGCTTTTGGTTCACTGGCACTGCAGTTTTTCGGAGATATCACTCCAATCTGGGGTCATGAACCACAGCTTCATATTGCAGCGTGAGCTTGTATGCAATCTAAGCTCATGGCAAAACACTCTGATGACAGCTGTACTTCAGGCTGTTTGGAGCCAGCCCCACTCTGTTCTGCGAAGTTCACTTTATTTCCATATATGAGCCGTTTAAACATGGGTGCCAAAGAATCTTTATGATTGTTTTGCTTTCTGTTTTTAGATGTAACGCAAGCATTAACACCTGTGTGTCTTAGGGTAGGCACCTGAAGCCACAGTTGGCAGCAAAATAAAAGCCTGATTCTTTACTGTGTTTATTCACATGCACCCTCTGTAGGGTTCAGTCCTATGGACCTCTTCAACTGCAAGGTAGTTCCCTTGCTGATGAAGAAGTTCTCGTGCACAGACCATTCAATGGTCTCCCTTGTCTTGTTTGAGCCATCAGAGCCTTGCTTAGACTACCCTGAGCCTGGGAGATCTGGTTACCTGACTAAGAGCTGGATCTGTCCTTAAGATGAAACCATGGAAGCTGTTACTTCCACAACTGTGATGAAAACTAAACATTAAGATTTCATTTCCTGCCCAATAAACTACCAGCCCACAATGAAATAACTGAAGAAATGCAAGGCAGCAAGTATCTGAACTTTTAAAACGATAAAGGGTTCATTAAACATAGTTGGCACTGATTCATGCATCATGTCATGCCATTTAGATTCCACCCCCACCCTCCCTGAAGTACAAACTCAGTAAATAACTGGAACATAGCTAGCACAATACATTGTAGTTTGGATAAATCACACATATTGTAAACTGAAAATTTTAATTGGGGGCAAATTGAATGCTACTTCTCTAAAAGCCCCAAGAAAATTCAAGAGGGTAATGTTCATTCATAATTTGGACAAAGCACGCAACCACAGTTGCCAATTTATCCTTGATACAGTTCAAATATATCTGTTGATCTTACTTACGACTATAGAAAAGAAAAATATTTTCAAGAATTGTACAAAAAAAAAATCTAACTAGGACCAAACCTCCAGATGTTTGAAGATAATGATTAGGAAAGATGCTAAATGTGGTTTTATATACCCATATTCTCTTTAAAATGACATCAACCATTTAGATTGACAGAATCATGCTACATCTCTTCCTCACTGAATCTTGCCAGGATTCTCTTCTGTTTCCCATTAGACTGATATAAAAAGTAGAGTGCAATTAACACTGAAGGCTTAGGCAATTCTCAGTCTTGACTAATGAAAAAGGCAGGCATTTGCCCAACAGATTTTATTGCCAGCAGATCTGTGCAGAGGAAGAAAAACAATTAAGACTGTCAAATTATTTGAAATAATTTCACATTAACAACATACCATCCTATAGAAGTCTATTCAGAATTAAGTCCAACTGGGCCCAATGGTGCTTGCTGCCATGCTGCTGGATTCCTTTTAGAGATGTAAACATTCTTTCCTTGCTCACTGAAAGAGCAACAACAAATCTGATTCAATATTTCTGGGGATTCCCATCCAGAGCCGAAGACTTAAAAAACAGTTGGTTAAGCAAAAACACTCCTCTCAGCTTTAAAGGAAGTTGGGTCCACTCAGCGTTCCTGAGCTTGCAAATTGCAAGTCTGTATTTTTATTCAATGCTTTCTGAAGGACAACTTGACTCTGAAGTGCTGTGAGGGGCGTATGCTTTTTAAAAAATAATGATATCAGCTTTCCAGAACATTTAAACACTTTCTTTGTCACAATAAACACATGTAGACGTTTGTTTACTCTGAACAAAACAAGTTTTGTTACTCTGTTATCTTGACATTACAAATTTCTGTATTATGCATTAGCTAATAACTGTAAATCCTGTGTGCAAAAAGAATGGGCTACTTTCAATCTGTGGAAAGCTTGACCTCAAGGGCAGAGAAACTGTTGACTCATTCTTTTTACTGCGTATATACTATTAGTCCTTTGTCACATTCTGGGAATGACATCATCTTCGTTACTCTTAGTAGCAGGTACTGGTAAATGAGTAGGTTTCGGCCTTCTTGGATTTGTTGACCGCCTGCTTCTCATATTCAGAACATAGTTCTAGTCCTACCCTGTTGCTGTTATTTTTGCTTGTTCTACACAGGGAAACCTTGTTGTCAGAATAAGGAATTCTTATAGCCTTCACCCTCCCCCACTGTGTACTCGGTTGCAAAGACCCAGGCTTTCTGGGCACACTGCCAGAGAAGGCAAGATTTGGAGGATGAATGCCATTGTCATTGTCAGCCCTTGCTTTTGCAAAACAGTGGGATTTGGGAAAGGTGGGGTGGGCTCTGGGGTAGAGGGGACTAGGTCTTTACCCTCTTTCAGGTTGACCAACAGCACGTCCAGGGTCTGATTATTTGAGGTACAAGAACTTCTGGAACACTTGCTGGTTTTTGGTAAATCTTAGAACTGGAGCCCTAAAATGGAGTCTTTATCCAGTGGTACCCAAGTTATAATCCAGAGCAAATCAACAACAGTGGAAAGTAATAGCAGCCTAGCGCCTCAATACCTGCAAGCATATGGACAAATCAGAGCCGTGGTTTGCCCTTCATTTAATGCAGCATCCAAAAATTATATTAAAAGAATGTTATTTCAGGTTGCCTAGTTTAAAAAAAACTTGAGATAGGAAATGCCTATTTTATAGTAACTCATAAAACCCATGAGCTACAACCCTATACACACTTACTTGGGAATATGTCCAGCTGAATTCAGTGGCATTTACTCCTATGTAGACTTACACAGGGCTGTGCTTTCAGTTTGCTCTGTTTGTACAGTTCCAACCTGTATACAGTACATTGAGTAAGGGTTGAGAACTGTGAGGAAAACTGTTGTTTTGAGGATGAGAAGAGAATCAGGTTCAAATTATGGTACCAAATCATAATAGGTGGGAAGCCACCATTTATGCAGAGATATTTTCCATGGCACTAGTCTCTGAAGAGCTTTCACAGCAATCCCAATGATTTCTTGGTTTCCTAATTCATAGTCCAATGCTAAACTGTAAATGTTTGGGATTTTTTCCCTGTCAGAACTTGGACAATGTTAAAAGTGTTTTTTCCCCCAGCACAGTCTCAGAATACAATAAAGTATTTCTTCACCCAATTCAAAATGTTACAGCCAGGTTGCTCATGGACACTGGGCATTGGGGAGCTTATAACATCCTTGCTGCAACAATCTGTTTCCAGGTCCAATTCACAGTGCTGGTTATTACCTATAAAGCACTATACAGCTTGGGTCCAGGCCACCTGATGGATCATATCACCCCATAGAAGCCTTCTTGACTCTTAGGATTTTGGGGGGAGGCCCTTTTTTCAGTCTGACCACCTTCTCAAGCTTGCTTGATGAGGACATGAGAAAAAGCCTTCCCAGTGGAATGGTTGAATGAATGAATCTGTTTTCTGAAAGCCACTTTAGTAATATCACACAGATTTTGCACCCTATTGTTGACAAGAATAAACAATAATTTCTGTAATCCAGCATTACAAAAGGGCAATGATATCTGTGAAGGGACCCAATAAACAGCTTCTTTGATTATTATTTTAAGCAAGAAATGTATTGTATCAATGCTAACTTTGTGTCTCTGTATGTTAGTATGGCAGTTCTGTTCTCTTAGCTCAACAATAGACTGAACAATACTCTATGGTGGGGAAAAATATCCACTCACTTAAAAAAATCTTGCTTCCTCTTTCATGAACAGTAAAACATAATCAGGTGCTTTTGCAGAGCCTGTTTCCTTCAGAGACAAAGGACTAAAACTTACAGTACATTTGAAAACCCTACCCTGTTTCCCCATTTACGAATAAATCTGTTAGGACAAGAAAAAAGCTATTTGACTTGACCCGTACAAACTACTATCTTATCTTCCAAACAGGCATGGAGCACTTTGAGAAAGTCAATTAATTGTCATTAATCTGAATGCTTCTGCTTCACCACACAGAATTGCTTAGGGCTCCATGTAAAAGTTCTGTTCAGATCAAGACATTTTGTTGTCGGAGGCAGAACAGAAAGTACAGCTCCCCAGTGAAAATGCATGATGTTCAAAACTAGCCAAGTTATTTTGGCACCTAAGGAAGAAAATTCAACCAACACCTTTCCCCATCAGTGGTAGCAAACATGCAACAAGGATATATAAATAAGGAATAATTTGCTGGCCCTTTCATAATACACAAAATCTGATGCCTCTGGCAGCTGCCCAACTCTGTCTAATGATAGGGGCTGGCTTTGATGCTGCCTGCAGGATGACAGGCAAATCCATGACACTCTTTAAAACTGGCAGATTAATTAAGGTGTGCCTAACTAGGAGAGTTCCCATGTATACCCTGGAAAATTAATTTTCCATATAAAATGACAGGGTATGAGCATGACTCTACCCTCCCATGTCTACAGTTATTGTTCATAATATTAGCATGGCAATAATTTATTCATCTGTATTTATTTACCATTGAATATAGATCTTGCAGCATTTCAGCACAAAAGCATTTTCATCTCATTTAACAATAAAGATTGTGTGAATTTAAAGCTTTTCACTAGAAACAGCAGAGCCCACTTAATAAATAATAAACAAATAGGACAACACCAATTTTCATGGTGGCTTAAAAGCTCTGGAGAATCAAAGCATGATCAGCTGACACCAACAAATTAGCATAGATACCCTGGGAACATTATTTCAAAACATGGGACCATTATAAGGGCATTTCACTGGGGGCCGCTATCATGCCTGAGAAAGCAGGGGTGCTACCAAAATGTTTTATCAGTTGACCATCTCAAGAGCTGGAAAGGTGGTTTCGGTATTTATCTAAACCAGCCCGTGCTGACCCCATTCAAGTAATGCACGTACTGTTTGCTGAATCCTGGCAGAGAACTTTAATTATAGAAAAGAAGGAAAACCACTGAGTTACACAAGGGGCTCGTGTTAGATAAGAATGTTCATGTAACCCCAGTTTGAATGTTGTTTGGTTAAAACAAGGCTGCTTGTCACTAGTAGGGGGATCTGCTCCTACATCAGAGGAGGGATGAGAATACATATCACAAGCTAGAGGTGGGCCTTAAGCCTAACAGGCTACATTACATAGAGCACATAGGCATGGCCATGTGCTCCCTGAGCCACATGATGTGTGCAGGCAGGGCTGTCAACCAGCAAGACAGGCAAGGCAGTTCACACACACACACACACACACACACACACACACACACACACACACAC
>JAHTLZ010000129.1:44815112-44868220 GCA_023846285.1 Phrynocephalus versicolor
ACACACACACACACACACACACACACACACACACACACACACACACATCAGAAGCTTCTGATTTTTGCCCCAGGGGAGACACATTAAGGTAAATGACTATGACTGATTCCTTGCCACTCAATTTCTTCACAACTGTATTACATTTTTCTAATGGTCTGGTCCTCTACCCAAGTCACAATAGGCAAGTCCCATTTATTTTAATAGGAATTGCTCTAAAAGTGAGGAAGCTTTGAACAGTAGCCTAAATTAGAATGCTCATAGAAACCCCATTCCTCAAATTCAGTTTATCTTCATCTGTGCCATTATTATCATTACTAAAGAAAAAAGACAGGCTTCAGAATATTGTACAATACATTAAAAGGTGCTAGGGATCTTAATATTTCATTGCGGTCCCTCCCTTTTGTTGCAAGGTGATAAGTTCAAGCAAGCAGATGTGAGAATCACATGAAACAGAAATTATGTTAAAGAATATTTGGTAGAATTAGGTTTTTGTCAACCAATTTGATTTTTCCTGCTTGAAGAACTCTTTAAGAATAGGATTCATATGGGGTACTAAAGAGGTTTTTAATTAATAGGTCAATCACTTTGTTTTCTTTCTAACCCCTGGTAACTTTTAAAACATCTTGCATTCCTTGCTCAGGAGTATCCAAAAATAGAAAGAACAATTGCCATTTGAATATACTGCCAAAATGCACTTTCCACTGCAATCCAGATCGAAATACAGCCAGGCAACATGGCACTACGTCACCTTTATAGGAATACATATGTCAACGCTGGTATTCTGGGCCTAAAGGCTATGTTTTTGTTAGTGAGAAAAAGAAAAAAAAACTAATGGGAGGCCTAAAGTGGAACTCATAACCCCAAACTCTAGTAAAATGGCTTTCAAAGGAACAGAGGGCCCTGCAGCATCTTAAAAATTAACAAATGTATTAAAACATGAATTTTTGTGGACTATGGCTCCTTTCATCAGAGGCATTAAGTCTTATTCCAGATTTCAGGTATCTGTGCCGTACTGTTAAGTGGGTAGTACTGTAGACAGTGAGGCCTGAGGGAGATTAAATACAGCAAATACCTACATTAATAGGCAATAGGCAATACCTTTATAGGTCACTGATAATTCTTTTAAAAAAAATCAATATGCAAGCTTTCACGAGTAAATCCCACTTCTTCAAAGCAAGTACCAAAAGTCCAAAATGGCACAATGGGGTTTGCCAGAAGGATAATATTAGATGTAAAGTTCTTGGCAATATGTATTTTGCTGGACACAGTCTCAGATGAGGCAGGAAGCAACAAGGCTGTTTTTATTTTAAGCTGCAGTTAAACCAGAGGTTTGGGTTTCACACCCCAGTTCTTTAAACAAAGTGGCATTAACAATTACATTGAGAGTAACTACCAACAGATTTCGTGAAAGGTCAATGTGCTAATAGTGTGATTATTACATTACAACGTTGGACTTGCACAAAATCTTCTGATAACACACACATGAGTATAAGCACGATTTCTGTTCTCAGCACTAGGAATTGGAGCAAGACACTTTGAATTACATATTGGCCTGTGTGGTCATCTAAACTTTGAAATGACACCCCCCTGCCCCATATGTTTACAGAGCTTTCTACTGTAAAGGCATACATATTTTGTCCATGGAGATGTGAACATTAGCTAATAAAGTAGTGCACTAAAACCACAGGTTTCATTAAACTAAACCAAGACTATCAGATATTGACCTGTCACTTCCTTTCCATGGTTTCATTAGCTGAAAATTCTCGAAACTAGATTGCAGTTTTCCCGCAGAAACTATGTAGCACCTGCCTGTACTATTCAAATTACAGAAACAAAGTTGAAATAACACCTTTTACTGTGCTAGGATATACTACATCCTATTCATTAAATTTAATATTCCTGAAACAGTAAAAATCTCAACCCTGAAATATTTACAGCTTCCTTGGATAAAAGTGAAATATATCTAGGAGAGCTTAATCTGTGGTTCAGCTTTCAGGTTGCTTCTCTTTTAACATGGCTGACTTAACAGAAGCAAAGAAATACGAGGTAAAATACATTAATTTCCTTTCCTAATAGCATTTTATATTCTTTATGGTTGGAATATTTCCCCAGGAGGCAAAAATCTTATGAAGCTAGTTGGCACTTGAAAAGGATTACAAGATTTTGCTTAAGATTTTTTTAAAAACAGTGACAACTGATATTTCAGCAAGTTTTGGCCTTCATCTCTTGATGGCTTTGGAAACGGGTGGGTCCAGCTCCAAACTCATTAGGGGTATAGAAATAAGTTCATCTGGTAATTTTCCACTAGTTGGCAATAGTTCTTCACTATTAGTGGTGATGCAACAATGCAGGATTAAGAATGACATTAGAAAACCCAATGCACAATTTTCTGTACACCCAGTATGTCAGACCTGCAAAGCTCTGGCACATCCCTCCCTCCTGGCATAGAAAACAAGATGGGCAAGTGGCTCCCTCACATTTTAAACTAATCTTTCTTTTTAACCGGTGTGGGGCTTATAAGAGGTGATGACTTCTGCCACGTCCAGCAGTTCGCTCTAGAAACTGACGTGGGAGTGGAAGGTGACTCTTCTGAGCCCCGAATTCAACCGGGGCTGTCTGGTTAATTTGATTTACAAAAGGGGGCTGGCGTTTCACCTTTCTGTGAAGCCTGAAAGCAGTCTGCAGGACAACTGAAAAGGAGGGAGGGAGGGAGAAGGGAAGAAAATAAAATTGAAAAGAGGGCTAGCTGTCAAATAAGAAAAGTCAGGAGAGTACCTCAGCGGCTGGAAACTTGGAGGCAGCAGCTCTGGTCTTCTTTGGGTCCCCCGGGACAACCCCGCGAGGCGGCTTGCCTCCTTGGCACCGCTTTGACAGTCGGCTTCGGCTTTCCCAAGGAGGAAGAGCCGCATCCCCAACGGCGGCTTCCCTGCCGGGCTCAAAGGAACCGCCGCCGCCGCTGCTGCCTCCCTCGGCGGCATCCTCCACTCCCGGCGGGCAGAAGAAGGTCTCCTCGCTGGGGCCGCTTTCGGGCATCTTTGGCCGCGGGGCGAGCGCCCAGTCCAGCCGGCGGGGCGCGGGCGGTTCCCAAGACCCGCCGGGCTCGCCTCGGAGGCAGGTGGGCGCGGGCAGAAGGAGGAGGAGGGAGCGCGCGGTGGTCCTCGAGTCGAGGGTCGCTCCCTTTGGCGCGCCCTGGAAGCGGCGGCGGCGGGGAGCCCAGCGCGCCCAGCACCCGCGCAGAGGCAAAAAGCCCGCGGACGAAAACCCATCAAATAAAACCAGACTGTTAAGGAAGGCGCGGAAATTTAAAAATGTTTGGACAGGAAGAAAAGGGGAAAAACCGTAAAGGGGAGGGACGGGGGGGGGAAACTAACGGTTCTGAAGCGCCCTCTTCCCTCCCACTTGGCCGCTTGGCAATTGGACCCGGGCCCCGGGGGGCCACCGTCTGCTGCTTCCCCCCCTCCCCACCCCGTCGCCCTCCCCCCCTCCCACGCCGGGGAGGGGGCTCGAACCTGGGCAGATTTCCCGGAGGAGCTGCGAGAGAGGCGCGCCACAAGGACGCGGCGCGGAAGCTACGCGCCGCTCCTCCGACATTTTGAGCGCCGGTCTGGCCTCTCGGCGCCAGGCTCTCGAGGGAGCGGCGCGGTGAAGACCGCCCCGAAGTCGCGCTCGGGGTTCCCACGGAGCCCCGGAACCCCGCGGGGGACCCTCCCGAAGCAGATCTGCCGCCAGTGGGGCTTGTGGGGCGTCAAGGGACGGCGGCAGATCCGCTCGGGCGCTCCTTTCGGCGCCCTACCTGAGGCGGAGCGCGCGCGGCTGGCCGCTCCCTTCCGCGGAGAAGAGAAGAGAAGACCCCCCCCCCATGCTTGGTCAAGCCAAGCTCAAGCTGGGTGAAGTCCGGCGACGGCATCCTGTCCTGCGTGCCTTGCCAGCTTGCACTTCGGCCGGGTGCGCCCCTCACAACAACCCCAATGGACCGCCCTGGCACCTAAGCACTACCTGTATTGATTGGCAGCTTTGGACCCCCTCCGTGGCAATGGGTTCGCACCTGCCCTAGATCTCTTGGCCCGCGAGTGCCATGGAAGTGGCTCCCCTGTAGGTGCCCTTCCCCAGCCTGGGGGTGGGTGGGTGGGGTGGGTTATGTCCTCCCTCTCCAGCTGAAACGCCCCTGGCCAGCAAATCCAAGGACTGGAGATTCTGGTGCTGGGAGGAAGGGGGCACCATGTAGGACCAGGGCCCTTGGTTCCATTCCAGCCTAGGCCGACGAGTGAGAAATCACTAGGTTGGCAAAGGGGAGGGCTTTCTTTTCAAGTGTCTGGTGCGGAGGTCCTGACCTAGTTTTTCCATACTGAAAAGGAAGTTTCGTTGAAATCATTTGAAGCCGGTGCCAGGGAAACGTGGTTCACGATAGCCCTCTTCCATGAAGGAAAGTTGGACTGCAATTCAGCCACTTCCCAAGCCTATAGAGGGGTTATCTTGGAGGCGGCGGCCAGAGGCTTCAAACGCATCCCACTCTGTCCTAATTTAACCCGTTGTATAGTAGTAACCCTATCCGTCCTGAAAGAAATCAACCCCGAATGTTCACTGGAAGGACAGATTTTTAAGCTGAGGCTCCAGTACTTTGGCCACCTCATGAGGAGAGAGGACTCCTTGGAAAAGCCCCTGATGTTCGGAGAGATTGAAGGCAAAAGGAAAAGTCAGAGAATGAGATGGTTGGATGGTGTCATCCATGCAACCAATATGGATTTGACCAAACTCCGGGAGGCAGTGGAAGACAGGAAGGCCTGGTGAGCTCTGGTCCATGGGTTCAGGAGTGGACTGAACAACAATAGTAGTCTATTCATCAGACATTAACCCCAAGATGCAAAGATAAACACTGGCTCTTCTAATCGGATTCCAAAGCATAGTCCCAACTATCCACAAGTTAGAATAAAACGCCTCTTGGATTATGATCTAACAGAGGAAGAAATACTGTCAAACAGACTGTCTTGGGAGCGCAGCACCAGTATTAAGCTGGCACTTGGCATGGCGGTCTGTGGAAATACACATGTGACAACTGTCTTTAGAATAGAGGCCATTCACATTTCATTCTTGCTCTTGCGAGCTAAAGTAGCCCACTAGCCTCTCACCCGGGACCTATTCACTTAAAAAAAAATAATGTTCTGGAAGTTTTTGCTTCAGGACCACCAGAGGCCTGTCATCTGAGAAAATAACTGTCTTAGGGTGTGCCTCCTGGAATTTATCCTTGAAAATATTTCTAAGGAGCTACTCACAACCTGCTGTGCCAACTCCCTGAAAACAGTGCAGTTGACTTTCCCTCTACTAGTAATACATTTAAGTGAAACTGCATTCATATTATTTACTTTTAGGCTGACATGATATTGGACAAGGGTTCCTGTTGGTTAAAAATAATAATGAAACTTAGAAGAAAAATTAAATGACTGTTGCAGTTCTTTTGGCTTTCCGGCGGGCAACCATAAAACTCATTTCTGAAATGTTAAGTTCATATTGTTTATTTTGTGCTATTCAATGCAAGGGAAGGACATTTCGATCATCTTGGCATGGTGTGGGTTTCTCTGAGCTCACCATCCAGCTCCTGTCACCTGTTAAGAGCCTTCCAACTGATGTACCATCATAGAATATGAATACCTTGGCTTCTTTTTTTTTAAAAAAAGCATGGACTACAAAGATTGGGAAGGGCTGTAGATTTAGCCTTTCAGAAAGAAAATGAGAAATTCCTGAGAGATGGGAAAATCCTTTTCTGGTCCATGATTAGGCTTTGGTTGGTAATTTCCTTTTTCAATTTTAGGCTCTGCTTTCCTCCAAAAGACCATTTAGAAAGGGATATGATGGGGTTAAACTCTGATGTGCAGAAAAGGTCGTTGTTTTTATTAGCAGTGGAACTCGATGTTTTTCATCTGACCCTTCTGAAAGCTTGGTTCAGAGAAGGGGAAGCTTGCACTGTTGAGAAGAGACATTCATTTTAAGAGTATACAAAGCCATCCAATGCCAGTTTAGAAACTTTTTCAAAGGGAGAGGAATGAACTTCACCAGTCCCCATTTTAATTTTTAAGATGAACTAATGGACTTCATTGAATCACATTTTAAGATGAAAGTGTGCATTTTTAAAAAACAAAAACAAAACTGATCCTGTTGGAAGTTACACTGTATAATCTTCTTTGTTAACAAAATGTGATCCACATGCAGTCATATCTATCATTTAGTCCTTTCTCTCATCACTCATCCACATTGTGACATGCCAAATGAAAACATTATTCGTAGGAGAGAATGAGAAGTAAAATATGGAAGCTTCTTATTCTACAACACAGCAAGGTTTTAATGAGAAAACTGTAGCGGTATGAAAGGTGACAGTATTTTAAGTACTTGATAAAAGTTATGTTTTGTTGCCTATTTCCATGCAAAGTATATCATGTTTTAAGTTTGCCCTTTTCTACTTAAAAGCTTAAGAACCAAATCACAAGAACTAAAAAGTAGTTCAGCTTCATTCACATTTTTGCTTTATAAAGTTTGTCTCTCTTTGAACTTCTACAGCAAGCCCACCTCTAGGGTGATTTATGGACTCTACAAAACAATTTCTGGCCAAAGTTCTCACATCTTAACCTAACATTAAAAAAAAAGTTTGCTCTGGCAAATTCCACTTGAACAAATGGAACACTTCTAAAGTAAATGAAAGCGGGCTGGCAACTTTCTGAAACAAACCAGAAGGATTTTCGACATTGGTAAAAGAGAACAAAACGTGCCAACCAAAGACAATCTTCATGTTACTAATTAATATCCCAGTTCCAAGGCCAGGTTCCAAAACATGTGTGCACTTGTAAGAATTAACATGTTTAAAAGTCTAAAGTACATCCACACCTATGAAAATCTGGGATTTTAAAAGGAGATATTTAGAAGCAAATCACTGATAATAAAATACTCTGATGAGAATCTTCCCTATGATCAGCCTTCAGCATTAAATCACATCCAGGCACAGACATCTTTTCCCTCTTCCCCACCCCCCTTGCTACACAGGGAGACAGACACACCCCATGAACTGATATCAGCTTGCATCCTAAACATGCTTGCCTGGAAATAAGTCCCACCAAAATTTCAACAGAAGTTTCTTCAGAATGAAGTTGAGCAGGGAAGCCATGACAATAATCACAACAATAATCTCTCCCAGGAAATAATCAGAGGGAATGCTTGACTGGAAGCTTCTCTTAGTGTCACCCTCTTGCTAAATATCCAGGGGTTGCAGAAGCCTCCTTCACTCCCATTTGCCCCTTTCAGGCATTAAAAGCCTTTTCACAGTGCAGTTCTACTCCTTCATGTGTTGTTTCATATTATTTTAACCTTTGTTAGGCAAGATGATGGGAGGGGTGGGGGAGGGGCGGGGGGAGGCGGGGGAATCACAGTCAGCCCTTTTTTTAAAAAAAAAATATCATTGGAAAACAGGAAGCTGGCTCTTTCTCTTTTCTGCTTAAAGGGAGCTGGGAAAAGTGAGTTCTAAGGGCTGCAAAAACCCACGCCCAGTGGATTTCAAGCGTGTATAGTGCAAAAAAATAAAAAATAAATAAAAAATAAAGGAAAGCTTAAAAAGGCACTTTCCCAAACTCGGCTTGTTTTTTATTTCTCTCTTTTCAGTGAAACGATGAGCAGAAACAAACCAGAGGGGTTTTTTTTTAAAAAAAGCGAGCGTCCGCCGGGCGGGCTTTCTTTTAGCGCGCTCTTCATGGAAAAAAACTGCTACTGGCGCGACCCTTCTGCCTCCGAGGGGCACAGAAAGGATCACCCCCACGTCTGCTTTGGAAAGAAAAATATACTGTATGGAGAAGAAGAAGGGAGGAGGGGTGGGAGGGAAGGAGAGGCTATGATGAGGAAGCGGGACCGTTTCGCGCGCGCGGGTCTGTTTGGAGTCCGGAGCCAAGGCACGGCTTCAGTCCTCGGCCGGCGGCTCCCTCCCCTCCCCTCCCGTCCCCTCCCCTCCCTCCGTCGGGGCGCCTGCGGCTTCAGCGGCCCTCGAAGAGCTTGGCGACGGCGTGCCTCTTGTAGAGTCTGGCCAGGTCGCCGGCCGTGGCTCCGTTCCGGTTGCGGTGCTCCACGCGGCTGGCGGTGCGCTCCAGCAGGAAGGCCACCACAGGCAGGTGGCCCTCTTGGGCCGCCAGGTGCAAAGGCAGGTTGCCCTGGTTATCCTCCACGTTCACGTCCGCCTGGAACTCCAGCAAAGTCTGCAGGGTGTCCAGGAAGCCGGCGCGGGCCACGTCGTGCAAGACCGCGAAGCCGGTGCCGTCCTTCAGATCCGGGTCGGCGCCCCGCATCAGCAACCGCCGGGCGATCTCTGGATTCCCCAGCTTCATCACCTGACAGGAAAGGACGGGAAGAAGCGGCGGGAGGAGGGGAGAGGAGGAGGAGGAGGGGAAAGAGAAACACGCAAGTGAGTTGGGTTCACACGTTCGTTGCCTATCCATCAGTCCTTCGGTTCTACCCGCGATGATCCTCTCTCTTTCTGTCTCACACACACGCGCGCGCGCGCACACACACACACAACTAGGCTTGTGGCTTTCCACAGCCCAAGAGCTGGGGAGGGGTAGCAAGCTGCAGGTCTTTTTTTTCCCCTTGCTATCCTTTCCTTGGGAATGCGAACTTCTTACATTTCCAGGAAACTTCTTCCAAGCGCACCCGCCCAGTATTCCTTGTTTGTCGGGCTCAGTCCTCACTGCAAAAGAGCGTTGGGTTGCAACTTCTCCAGCTCCTTCTTTTCATAGCCGGGATGCGAGGCAGGGAATCAAAAATTTCTCCGACAGGATGCCGAGATGGAGCCACTCCACCTGCCGTTCCCAGCCGCGCAGGAGCCCTGTGCCGGGTTGGGCGGCGGCGGGGACCGGTCCTGCGGCGGAGAAGATGCTACTGATCTCCTGGGAGGCTGAAGATACCCCGCTCAGCCTTTTTTTGGCCAGTAGGAAATGAGACTGGGAAGGGGGCGGAGTACTCGGATATAATAGTCAAAACTTGTAGAGGTGTGTTGGGAAAATCTCCAGGAAAGATGCTGGTCCAACGCAGCGTACTTCATCACTATGGTAACCAATCTCATCCCGTGTGTGAGACCCACTCCTGTATTTGAAAGCCATCCCCACCGAAGTCCAGGACATTTCTTTTAAAATCAATTCCAAAGAAATCAAGGAGAAACGAGACAAACAAATCGGATTTCTTCTTAAATACTTTGCCTGTCTCTTGTGTGGGGCAATTAAAGCATCCGTGGAGTAGATGGCTTATTTGCAAGAAATATATATGTACACTTTTGTGTTATATGTTGTGCACATGTTACATATCATCTCCACCTGCTTTCTTGTAACAATTTCCAACAGGAAAACTGTGTTAATTGTCCCAAGACAAAAAAATAAAGTGTCCTTTAGCACCTTAAAGGTTAACACATTTGTCACAAGCCTTCTTGGACTAGAGCCCATTTCATGAGATCTATGAAGTTTGTTGTCCAAAATTACATACATATACACACCCACTCACCAAGTGCAGATGGTAGTCAGAGAAATCAAAAGGAAATGAAATGCAGAAAGTACACTGACAATTATGTCATTAACACTGGCCATATTTCTTCCATTTTCTAACCTTAGGAATGAGAAGCCTTTTACTATGAGAACTGGGCAGTGGGAGAAAAGTTCAAAACTGGGAGAAGACCATTGCCACTAGTCTCCATGTACAATTTAGTCACATTGAAACACAATATATCTTAAGCTAAGAAGAATGAATAGCTGAGAAAATGCCTTGGATGGAATTGACCCGTTAATAGAAATTCAAACTTTGAGACAGCCAGCAAAAACAACAAGCAAGCAAGCAAGCAAGCAAACAAACAAACAAGGCCAGGCACATCATGGGATTTTGCCAAAATAAATAAGATTAAAGCTGAAACTGGAAGGATATTACATTTTTAGGAAAAAATAATCTGTTACTCCTCTATTGTCAAGATACCATATTTGAATCCTGTTGTGCTTGTGTTGTAGATTAACCCATTCACTACAAAGAGAAAGAATATAATTGATTAAGAATGGTGGTCTCTCCACCACCACCCCATCCCACATTTGTGGACAGTTCAATCTAAGCAAAGCCTTAGCAAACAGTGTTAAATGGATTCAGTGGGTCTCACCTCAAATAAATGGGACTACAATTGTACTTCTGTTTTTGTTTGGTATTGATTCTATGAATGCAAATGAGCACACCTTCTAGTTTCCTCTGTTAAGCGAGGAGGGGCAAAAACCCTTCTGAGGTCCTTCTGTTTGGTTTGAATAGAAGGGGTTTAAACCTCTGCTGGCTTCCCTAAATGCTTCCCTAAATTTCCTTTCCTTAAAAATTTTGTAATTATCACTAAATATAGAGCTCTTAGGACTTGGGCATCATCCCTGCTACTGTCTGTTAACAGAAAAATGAATTCTATTATAGCTTTATAAAACAGTAATGGGGCACAGGGACCAGCTTTTCACTTTAGGAGCAGGACTACCCAGCTCCAAAGCCCTCAGGCTTCTTGAGTCTTCTAATCTCTGTGACTTTAAAAAGATGCAGCTGGATATTCTGTAATATAAGACATTGAAGGTTATGCTTCGGTCGTGTTCTTTGCTTTTTGGGAACAGCCAGTTTTGAAGGATGATGTGTTCCTGTGCTCTCAATACTTTTTAACCCCATTCTGTTCCACTCCTTTCACCTCTGCTGGAAGGGAACACAACACACATACTTCGGCCTTATACAATTGTCTCTTGCAGGGAATGTTTGTTTTCTACTTTAACATGCAGTAACAGCTAACAAAACTGGAAATAACTGTAAAAACAAGAGGAAAATCAAGGTTCTGTAAGGGGAAGCAAAGGAACCAGAATATATCACAGAAATTGCAACGTATTAAGAGGGAAGTTTACTAGGTGATAGTGGTGTGCTTTGTTTTCTCATCAGCTGGCTTCTGGGTTTTAGATCTAGGATGTAAAAGGGCCAGGATGATAATTGTTAGAATTCTAGAAACTAGCACAGTAGCTTTTCATCATTTTGTCAGAATCAGTACAATCCAGCATTTAATCACTTATCCAGCATACTCTCAAGAAATTGTGAGTTTTGGGGTGGGGCAGGAAAACAGATTCAGGCATCTAAAAGTGAAGGGAGGGAAGGTGTACCATGACAAACATGAGGGAAGTAAGAATTTAAATAATCTCTCTTATGTTTACATTTCTGGTGTGGAATACTTTCAAAAGAGGAAAGGGATGGACTGGAAGAAACAAAAATAAGAGAAAAGGCCTACCCCATTTCTTGGCCAAACACACACACCCAAAAACATAGACAGAAGACCTGCTCTAAAACACCTGTTTGATTATTTTTTTAAGAAATTCAGAGAAAATAACAGCAAAAAGGTTGGTGGACCCGGGCAGGGGACGAAGCAAGACAGGTTTTCACTTTCTTTGGTATAATAAAGTGTAAGCAATATCAAGGACTGTGTGTTGACGATCTACTTTTTAATCATCTACCCACTAGCTGGATTATACATACTGAAAATAAGTCACCAGTCTTTTTTGTTGTTGTGTATAGCTGTTGTTCTTAAGGGTGTGCGTGTACAGAGTGTGTGCCTCAAATAATCATTGCTGATGAAGTGTGGCTGGTGGAAAAGATATGCTGTTTGCCAAGTCAGCTTGGCATCGAGTCTCTGGCTAGAAAAATGCACCCCTGTAAATTCTAAGGAGGTCTTTGGCATGGAGGAAACACCAGTTTTGCCTCTTCACTGGTAAGAGAAACTGGAGTCTCATTCTGGAAACCTGGCTACCTTTTCCTTAATTATTTAATGGTAATCATGGTGTGTTTTTTTCTATCCTAGCAGAGGTGCCTCAAGTAGCTCCTCTTTTACTCAGGGAATTAATGTTAGGCTTGTTAAAATGATCGATAAATGGGGACAAAACGCCACACAATGCTATTATAAACTTGGTTATTGCAAGTGTTACTTTCAAAAACAAAGGGGGGGGGAGGAGGAGGGAGTTTTGTGTTTAATATTTTTAAGCCCCTATTCTGTGAAAGTACCCTGAGACAACATTGTTGAAAGTGGACCCCATTTCGGAACTTAAAACTAAAACATGTTTTTCTTTCTTTCTTATTTTCTTTAAGGAGTGTATCCAGTGGTCCCAAAATGCACACTTGATCCACTGCCTGGCACGCAAATCAGTCTCGAGCTTTCATCTACGTTTTAACATCTCTTCCCGTGGCTGTGGGGCTCGCTTTTCTTTCTTCTCTCCCGTGTATTATTGTAACACTTTCAGCACCGTTATGTGAAGTTCTCAAAAGAAAACATCTTTCAACGGGTCCAGGATTTTAGTAGCTGGAAGGGCTCCAGCTGCCGCTTGTAAATCTAAACATTGGAATATGGGTGTAGGCGACGTTCTACCTATGGCGAGGAGATCCTCGCCGTGAGGCGATTCACCAGTTTACTTGGGGGGGGGGGAGGGAAACCAAGGAATTGGGGGGGGGGGACTGCCAGAGTCATTATCTTTCAGTCCGGGATTTAGGTGATCCGATTCTTTTAAGGTACGTTTTGGTTACTAAGCGGCGTACCAGAAAAATAAATGAGCTCGCCACGGTGAGGGGCAGGGGGAAAAGAGAGCAGAAGCCTCCACTGCCCCAGTTTTCACCGGCCCCAGAGGAACCCCTGCTGCTAGAAACTTAAAACACATAATCGGGATTTCGAAGAATAAAAACGAGGTGTTTACCGACCTGATCTGAAACACGACCTAGCCGGGAAGGTTTCCTTTCCCTTCCCTCCCCCCCCCTCCTCCGCCACTTGCTTCCCTGCCCCAGAAAAAAGGGCTTATTTAACAATTCGAGTTAACGTGTAGATGCATTGATGCCGATAGTAGAAATAAATAAATAAATAAAATAAAAAAACTACCTTCCTGACCCGTTTTACTTAAAAGTACGCCACTTTAGGGAGTTGGAGCTGCTAAAGTTATAAAATATGGCAACCAGCTCGCTTTTTAAAAAATGCAGATTTTTTTTCTCCCCTCCCTCTTTGAAAACGGTCCTCTCCCCAGTCAAACCAGTTCACCTAGCGGCGAAAGACCGTCACGGTCCGTCTCTAGATACCAACCTGCAGCGCAGTCCTTCCAAATCCATTTTGTGCATTGACGTTTACATTCTTTTCCAACAAATTAGTAACTTGCGCTAGGTCCCCTCTGGCAGCTGCGGACGCCAACTCGTTCGCGAAAGGTTCGGCCATTCCTTAAAGCGAGTGACGATCGGCAACGAGCAGAGAACTTGGACTTGTGTCTCTAATTCTTCTGCTTATTTTTTTTTAAACCGGGCATGGCCATCGGAAACTGACAGGAGTAGGGATGTTAATCTTCTGGAGTAGACCTTCTTGTAGTAAATACTCGTAAAGAAGCTCCTTGCCAGAAGCCCGCCCCTTGGGTTCACACGTGATACACGCTGCTGCTGCTGCTGCTGCTCCGCTTGAGAAGCAGATCTGTGCACCTCTAACGCGCGCAGCAAACATCCCCCCCCCACCGCCCCCGGCACACGCACACGCACACACACCACAGAAAGACCTCGGCAGGGCAAAAATAAAAAGATAGCTACTCTTCCAAGCGGCGTCTTGTGCATCCAGAGAAACGCCGCCAGGCTGACTGAAATGCGGAACCAGAGTCGGATAAGGTGAAGAACAAGGTGGAGGCGGAGAAAGAGGTGGAGAAGGCGCGCGGGGGGGGGGGTCAAAAGAAAGGGAGGAAGAAGCAAACCCACCGTTCTGTCCGGGGGAGACCTCCGGCATCCATCGCTTACCTCTCATCAAACGGCTTCCATACACGGTCCCGAACGGTTGGATTTTTTTCCCCTTCTTTTTTTTCCCGGTCCCGTCTTTCCACCGCACTCACTAGTACCCGCCTGCTTGTGGGTATTGTTTTTCCTCTCTTTTTCCTTTTTGCAGACCATCAGCCCGGCGGAGCTGACTTGGGTGACTCCACAGAGCCGCGGCAGCGGATGGGTTGCCGGCAGCCAGCCGGGCAGCAGCTGCCAAACTCCTCCAGGAAGGGCTTGCAGGAAGATCAGGAGCACCCAGAGAACTCCCAAGGGCGGCAGGAGCTGCCCGGACCCCCTCCATCATGCCTTGCTCTGGCTGAGCTCCATGCCCAGCAGGAACAACTGCCTGCCTGCCAGTCTCGCGCCCAGTCACACCCGAGAGGATCGCGGCTGCCTGGTTCTTACTCCTCCTCCTCCTCCTCCTTCGGCGAGGCGGATCGCGCTCCAGCGGCAGCTGCAACCTCTGTCACGTCGTCCCCACCGGGCGGCCGCCAGAAAGGGGCAAAGACTGGGTCGCGCCTCTTTTATTCCCCCTCCCCCCTTTGACAGGATCCCCGGTGGAACCCGTTGCCTGGCTGGAAAGCGGCCAAGAGGCAGAAGCCCCTCTCGGCTGGCTCAGCCCGCCTTCTGCGCCCGATCTCGCCGCCGCCGCCGCTGCAGCAGCAGCAGCAGCCCAGGCGGGCTCGGCGAGCCCTCCGAAAAGCCGCGCCGTGGTGTGTGGCTGGGTCCCGAGCGAGCCCTTGGCTTGAATTCTTCGCGGGCTCGGCCGCCGGGGAAAGACGGTCCCTGCTGCTGCTCCTCCTCGCTGCCGCTTTCCCCGTCCCACCAGCCCTCCTGTCGTCCCCTCCCCAACTTCTAACCCTCCGCAGCAGCTTTTTTTGAAAAGGAAAAACATTTGAGCGCTCTTTGACTTGAAACACCCGCCCACATTTTAACGGCAGAGATTTAAGGAGGCGCCACAGAGTTGCCGGCAAAAAAAAAAAAAAGGCAGGAAGGCCTGGGCGGGAGGGCAAGGCCAAGCCAGGCGGGGCGCGCCAGCCCTCTTCTCGGAGGAGATGGGGGGTGGCGGCGGCGGCTGTTGCCCGTCGGCTCGGGTCCTGGAGCCAGCAGTCGGGGGGGGGGGCGGCGGCTGCGGCGGCGGCGAGGAGAGGCCTTCCCGCCCATTCCCGAATCGCCCACCCAGCGGTGACCCAGGAAGGCGGAGGAGGGCCTGCCGCCCCCGCCTGTGACACACCCGCCCTGTGGCCCCCTACTCTTGAGGACATGGCGCCCCTCGTATTTCAAGCCTTCGCCCCTTTCTTGCAGGTTTATTCCATGCCGATCCTCCGCCCCCTCCCTTGTAGGACTCTTGTCTCCTGCCGTCTGCGTTGCGCCCCGGAGGGCTCGGATTTATGTGTGTATGTGTCCCCCCGCCCCCGCCGCCCGCATAGAGCTGCTCTCGCTGGAGAGGGAACCGAGAAAGGTTCAACAGCACGTCTGGCTTCTCTCCGGACGCTCCAGCGTCCCTAGATTTGGCTCCTGATCCGAGGCGAGCGAAAGGTGAAAGAGGCGGGCCAAAAGTTAAGGCGACGTGTAGGGGAAGAGTGAGCCCTAGTCCGCGGCACGGTATGGTCACCGCTTTCCTCCCTCCCGCAGGACGGGACAGCCCAAAGGCCCGCCGACGTCTTTGCCCATTTTCGCCCCACGGGGCTGCCCACCCCCCCGCTTCCCCCGACCTCTCGAGCCGCGCACGGAGATGTCAGGCCGCTTTCCAAAGGTAACCCAAAGGGAAAGCGATCTGCAGGTTTCCTCTCTCTCCGTTACTAAGGAGACGGCCCAGACAAGGTCACGCCGAAGGGTCAGTGTTAGACTGCTCTCTGGCTGTAGCAAACCAGCAGCCACCGTCCCTTCTGCGCCGCTTCGCCTCCGCCGAACCTCCTTCCTTCATGGCTTCCCCGCCGCACCTTGGAGAGAACGCGGAGGGAGGGAGTGACTGGCCAGCGCGTTGCAGATGGTCAGGCAAGGATGAGGCCCGGATGGCCTCTGAGGACCAGAGAGATGCCACGCTGAACTTTGCCTCAGCATGGATGACTTGCTGGCTCTCAACACAAAGTTTTCTCTATGAAACAGCCCTGGCCTTCCAAGAAGGAAATAAATCAGACTATATACCTGGCAGTAGGTACAAATAACACCTAAGGATATTCTGTCATTGTAACCTAAAACACTTCTAAAGGCTGAGAGATACTCCCTTCTAAATTATTGTTTCACATTGTCCAAAGTGGAACTTAGTGTTCAAAACAGGCTCTAAACTCTGGACAGGCTTTTGCTATAGAAGGAAAACTACTGTTTTATTTATTTACATCTTGTACTTGCTTATTTATTGCATTTAGGTACTGTACTGGCTTTTTGCTCACCTGGGTTCCCAAAGCAATTTACAATAGAATTACATAATTAAAAAAAACAGATTTGAAACATATTTTGGGCAAAAACATTAAAAACATTATCTTGAAAACAGTTTGGAAAGAGAGTTCTAGAAACCAAATGAAATATCCTTTGTAAGTAAGGATATTGTTTCAGCTGCTTGCTGTAAGGTCAACAGAGGTGGGGTTGACCTCATTTTTGCTTGGGAGAGAGTTGCGCAATTGGTCCTGCAACAGATCAAGTTCTGTTTTGGGTACTCACCAGTCTAAGTGGTGGAATAGGTAGCAAGGCCTTTCCTGAGGATTCCAAATGCCAGGCAGGTACAGGAGAGGATCCTTTACTTTTCTTGGCTCCAAGCCATTTAGGAATTTATTAAATATCAACAGGAAAAAAGAAAAGAAGACGGAATATAAAAAGGATTGACTCCATAGGAAGTCACGGCCTTGAGATTGCAACAGCTAAAGAAGACTAATAGTGATATGGCATTTTTGGAGATCTTCAGAAGCAATTTGATAGCATATAGCAACATCAACAATAAATCAAACCCAACACCTTGAATTGAACTTGGAAGGAAACTCGGAACTGGTGCAATTTGCTCAAGAGCCCTGTGGGGGGGAAATAATGGTACTGTATGTAATACTGTTATTACCACTCCAACATTCTCATTCTGTGTCTTCTAAGCATTTCTGTCCCTCATCCATTCTTTTTCTGACTAGATGAGTTAGGTGGGTGGATTAAAGGTTGTAAAAATATAGGAAGACATTTGGGATCATAACATTGAACAAACTTAAACATGGATGCCATCTGTTTAAATGTCTGTATTCCATTAATGAGAACATAACTGCAGCTTCAATATGACTCTAAGTGCACTTGCTTAAAATAAAAATTTTATATCACTGAAATTTACTTCTGCTTGATTTGTCTTTATTCAGCAAAGAGCCATTTGAATTAGTGGAGCGTGGCAGTAAAATTCAGAGTGTGCAGAATATTTATTTATTTAAAATATTTTTGCTGTACCTTTTTCCTTAAAAAAGACCCAAGTAGGCTTACATAATTAAATGACAACATTTACAACCTAGAAAGAGTTAGCATGCAAATATTTTAAAAGATTTAAATAAATATCATAGAATCATAGAATAGCGAAGTTAAACAGGGCCTATACAGCCATCAAGTCCAACCCCCTTGCTCCATGGAGGAATACAAATCAAAAGGCTATCAGCCAGGTGGTTGTCCCATTTTCTCTTGAATGCCTCCAGTGTTGGAGAACTCACCACATCTTGAGGTAATTGTTTCCATTGTCTCTAACAGTTAGGAAGTTTTTCCTGATATTTAGACCAAAGCTGGGTTCTCTGAACTTGAGCCCATTGTTTTACATCCTGCATTCTGGGATGATTGAGAACACATCTTGCTCCTCTTCTGTATGAGAGCACTTCAGATATTTGAAAACTTGCTATCATATCACCCTCAGTCTTCTGGAGTACACCAAAGCAGCGAACCTGGGTTTTCAAGGAAGGGCAATTCCATCCAGCATAAGTTGTATAGTACAGTAATACCATGGTTTATGAGTGCCTTGGTTTAAGAGTGTTTTGCAAGACAAGCAGCCATTTCTGATCAATTCTGCCTCAGTCAACATGCACTGTCTTGCAATACAAGCGCTGGAGTAGGCTAAAAATTGCACTTTATTATTGTTACATTAAAAACACAGTAAAATACAGTTATTTGTCCAAAGCAGAGCAGATTCCACAGCCAGGTACCTAAATGATGTTGTGGACGTGGACTTCTAGCCAACTTCTTTTTTGAGTTTTGGAATTTTGTGTGCGCAGTATGTGGTCTATGGGGCCCCAGAACAAATCAACTGAGTTTCCATTATTTCTTTTGGGGAAACATGCTTTGATATAAGTGTGTTTTACTTAACAAGCATATTTCTGGAACAGATTATGCTCATAAATGAAGACATTACTGTATTCACTCATCTGCTTTCCAGCTGACCAGGAGTATGCCTATCTTGTCTGGATTAACTTTCAGTTTCTTTGCCTTCAGCCAGTTCATTACTGACACCAGACACTTATCTAGAGCCCAAATATCATTCCCAGAATTGAATGGAAAGGAGACATAGAGTTGAGTGTCATCCGAGCCCCAAAACTCTGGACAGTCTCTCAGTACAGTGGTACCCCAGTTTACGTATGCCTTTGTTTACAAAATTTTCAGTTTACAAAAGGAAGATCCATAGGAAATAAAATGTCTCGGTTTATGAAAGGGTTGTATGGGAAACCTCTTGTCACCCTGGTCTGAAATAGGCTCATAAGATGGACAATGACCCGAATAGGTTTGTTAGGTTTTAATAGCCTTAAGGTGAACAATGGCCTAAAGTGCTAAAACCCATAAAGTATGGGTCGTTAGCTATGGCCTTGGTGGTGAAGTCGTGAAGTATTTTTGATTTGTCTGGGCATTGTTGAAATCACAGCCTGATAAGTGGTAGATAGCCTGTGCCTGAGGCCCCCTGCCTCTGAGAGAGGGTTTTTCAAAGCTCAAATGAATGACTTCCCTGACCCCTCTCTCAAACCACCTATCTTCTCTGTCTAATATGTGTACATCCTCACCTTTGAATGAGTGCTCTTTGTCCTTCAAGTGGAAGTGTGCTGCTGATGCTGGTCCTGAGCTGTTACCCCTGCTATGTTGGGCCATCCTTCTGTTTAATGGTTGTTTAGTTTCTCCAATGTAGAGGTCTGCACACTCCTCACTGCATTGGACCCCATGTACTATATTGCTCCTTTTGTGTTTTGGTATTGGGTCCTTTGGGTGGATGAGTCTCTGCCTGAGTGTGTTTGTGGGTTTGAAATAAACAGGGATGTGGTGTTTGCTTTAAAATCCTTTTAAGCTCCTCAGACACTCTAGCCATGTAGGGAATGACCAGGTTCTTCCATTGGGTCTGGGCCTCAGGCTGATCCATTGTTCTGGGTTGGCACACCGCTTTGTTGAAGGCTCCCATAGTTTGTGAGTAGTGTGTAGCACTGAGTGTGGAGCTGTGGGAGGTGTTGGAGCAGTTTTTGCATCGAGTTTTGGAGTAATTCTAGGATTTTTTGCAGCAGGTTTTTTTTGACTTTTCCAAATGTTTTTGGTGCATTTCTCAAGTGGTGGAAAGGTAGGGAGCTGAGATTTGTCGTCTGCGTGCCCTTTACTGTGTGTTCTGTATTGTGTGTGTGGGGGGGAGTGGTGGTGCTTCTGCTGTGCATGCCTTTTACTGTGTGTTCTGCATTGTATGTGTGTGTGGGGGAGTTCTGCTGTGCATGCCTCTTACAGTGTGTTCTGTATTGTGGAGTCATTGTCATGCAAGCTCATGTGGACAGAATTTTTGGGGTTTCATTAGCTTGTGTGGATAGACTTGGGACTCTTGGACTGGAGCACTGAGCACCTGGGTGTGGGTGTGTAAAGCAATTTTTAAATTTTCGGCTCACTTAGTGATTGTGGAGTCATGGCACCTGTCCTTGTACAGTACTTGTGTTGTCGTGGAACCTGCATCTGCACGATATTTATGCCTTTAAAATGCAGTTTACAAAGAATTTGAACAGATAAAAGACTTTTTCTGACTTTTTCTGACCTCTGGAAGAGATTAATTGGTTTTCAATGCATTCCTATGGGAAACCACACTTCACTTTACAATTTTTTTTTCCTTAATATGAAATGTCCCAGAGAACGGATTAATTTCGTGAAGCGGGGTACCACTGTATTTTCATGTAGATGTTAAACAGCATAGGGGAGAAAACAGAATCCCAAATGGATCCCACAATCCAATAGCCAGGGTTTCTAACAGGAGTCCCCTACCCCAGCACCAGCTTCTGAATTCTCCCCCTCAGCAAGGATTGGAGCCACTGTAAAACAGTGGCTCCAGGTTTCATCCCATAGAGAAAGTTCAGAAGGATACAATGGCTGATGGTATTAAAGGCCACTGAGAGGTCCAGTAGTACCAATAGTGACAAATGAAGTCTCCATATTGTAACTGGGCCTGAAGATGGATCAAGATAATCCAACTCATCCAGGAACTCCTACCACAACTTATACTGGCATCTTGCCCACGAATGGGGTATTAGAGACTGGCCATTAATTATCTAATACCATGGGGTCCAAGAAGTGTTTCTGTAGTCAATCAAAAGGGGATTTCAGCACCACCCCTGAGACCAGACCAGCTAACTTAGGAAGGGAGACTGCTGAGCAGTGGGGAGTTTTGTAAAACCAAAATTGTTGTCCAAAAGCACAAGCCTTTTAAATCACCATTCTTTTACAATATCACGGTGTGTGTGTGTGTGTGTGTCATTATGCAAAAACTAAATTTGATTTATCCATCCTTTAAAAATTAGTTTCTAGAAGAGTGTGTTCTGATACAATTTTCTCCCTGCAGACAGGTATCTGTATATCGTTTCAAGGGGATATTAGTTAGAGTGCTAACTTTTGACTGATGACATGTAGATTGTCAAAATTTGGAACCATCCAAATCATATTGAAAAGTCATGCCTATAACTACACTAAATACTTAAGGCTAAATCATAGGTAGTCAATCAGTTGATGGAACTGATTATTCCCTTGCCTATCTCACCAGACACACCCTCAAAATCTACTCTGGAATCCCTGAAAGTGAAGCAGATTTTGAGAATGCGTTGAAAAATGTGGAGGATGGAGACAGAGCAAATCTTATTATGTTAGCAGGTGTATATAACCATGACACTGGATTTAATCCAGGATGTTATTCCTTCATTACAGTGCAGTTATGGAAGAATGTACAGTACTTCAAAAAAGTGCATTCTTCTATATGTATTTATTTAATTAAATTTTTACTCCACCCTTCTAGATACTATATTAGCAGTGCATAGCTCACTGAGTTAGATATCTAGATGCAGAGCCAGAGGTTGAGATTTTTATTTCCCACTGTGCCTTATGTGCATAAAACCAGCCTGTGTTGCCTTGGGCAAGCTGCACAGTCTCAGGGCACCCAGAGAAGAAGGGAATGATAAACTATTTCAGATTATTCTCTATTTGGGGTCATCATAATTCAAAATTGACTTGATAGCACATGATTTTTATTATTTAATGCTATATTGGACTACGATGGAGCATCTGGCAGTAAAACCAAGGCCTGGGAGTTTAAATTTCCATTATGTTTCCCAAGAGGGGGGCAGCTGATATAACCCTCATTTGTGTCTGGCTAATAGAGTTATTTCCTCCTTCATGAAGTAGAAACTAGTGAACCACTTCTCAGTACTTTATATTAAAAAAAACATGGGAAGGTATCGTGAGACTTGGTGGTACATTATTATGATGATTCAAAAACACCAGGCACAGTCAATCAAAATCATAAAAACATGGTCTGGGATTATACAATAGAGAAAAGTTTTAACCCAAAAAAGCTCTTAAAATTGGCACAGTATGTATGCTGTTCCTAACATAGTGGACCTTCATATAACAAATGGTTTGTATATAAAATCTGTACAACATAAAAAATTCTGGAGATACGGAAAAATTGCTTAACAGAATCGCCTATGGGACAAATCCATACAACATAAATATGGTTGTGATTAGGGATTACTTTGTATAAAGGAAAATTTGCTTAACATAATTTCATTTGGAACAAATCCATTCCTTTATACAAGGTACCACTGTATTGTCATTTTTGTAGCTCTGATGGTGCTATTTCTGAGATCTGGAATTGTTTGTAATATTGTGTGAAATTTCTTGACATTGTTCCCAAAGCCCCAATGGCTAGGGGAACCATTGAAGTATATTTCATCCATAAACAACATGTTTTGATTGCCAAGTTTCTGTTGTTGTTGTTGTTGTTGTTGTTGCTGCTGCTGCTGCTGTTACACTGAACAGCCTGCAAGAAATGTGCCATCTTATCACAGGTACATTTAACTTGCCTGTCAAGTAGAATTCTATTATGGTCATGGTTCCACTGAAATGAGGTACAATTGGATACACAGATAGCAAGCTGACTTTATAGTACTTAAAACAGCTCTTTTGAACAAAGCATGATCTATCCTGAGCTTGAGCCCTAAAGTGTTCCCCTTGCTGTTTCATATCTGGAAGAGTATTGCCAGTTTGTCACATATAGAACATAAACATTTTTGTGCTGGTGCAGTGTTGTGCTCTGAGTGGCAGCACCAGCATAATGGTGAATGTTGCTATGGTAACCGTTGTTGCACCCAATTGATTGAAATTGGTTTCCTTCTTGAGGCAAAAGATAAGGTGGCACCCTGTTCTTCTCCATGTATAGAAGCCAACTGATAGCAGCAGGCAGAATCATACATTTAAGTACAACAGGTTAGCTAAGGGTACAATCATTCTCCATTAGAATGATTGTAGGAGTCAAAATGACTGACTCTGGCATTGCCTCTGCTGTCTTCCCCATCTGCTGGTTAAGGTAGTTGTCTCCCTCTCTCTAAAAAGGCAGGGGTGGCCCTTGTCGCTACAATGACTGTATAATTGTGCCATAAACTAATAGAACGGAAGTGGAGAGGAATATCAACATGTTCAGTTTTGGTTTCTGTTGCATTTTGAGGGCTGAAATTTAGTTTTTGCTCAGGGATGAAAGAAACAAACTAGAAAAACGTCTTTTTAGTTTGATTACTTGCACTAGTTTAAGCCATACTTCTGTTTCCCAAACAAATATTATGGTTGCAATGGGAACTAAAGTACTGTTAGGGAATGCTGGAGAGAACTCCAAGGGATGACAAGAGAGTGCCATTTGTTTCCTGGTACTCTCTTTGGGAATAGATCATATCTGAATTGAATGAAAACAGTTGTGCCGAAGTGGGTTATGCATAGGAAATGGTTAGGTAGAACTTAAGCAGAAGCCACTGTTTTATTTCTTGTGCTTGTCTTTCTGAGCAGGGTGAGGGCATCTGAGGCATGCTGTCACATGCGGTATGCATCTTGTACCACTTTCCCCCTCCAGCCCTACTTTAGTGGGTCAGTCCCCTGTTCTTATTATAGTACAGGCCTCTTTGGTAGCCTTCTGATGTCTATTAGTTATTTGTAATCATGTTTTATAATGAAAAGAAGATGATACTTATTTTAACAATATTTTTCATATTTAGCTTGAAAAACAACAACATGGAACTTTTTCCTAACGACTGACCCAGCTGCTTCCTTCGACGTTCTTTTCTGGCTTGGCTCCAGTTCAGGTTCAGTTAGTAGGATCAAATAATAGTTTAAGTTTGGTTCTGATTATAATAAAAATACCAGCACTCTGTTTCCACTTTGATTTTAGATCAACTGGCTGCAGAAACATGGAGTGTGCCAACACAGAAACATCATAAACTGTTATGGATTTTTCACATAGGCATGTACTGTACTTTACTCAGAAATATTACAACTGAACATGCCAGATGCATCTACAGTATTGGCCTAAACCTGTTTGCTTGCTCCAGTTAGAGTAAATGTATTCAAATAGTGGGCTTTACACGAGTGTTGATGTATCATTTTATCAGTTAAGAAGTCATTTGTTGGTAATCTAGTTGGGACCAATGTCTGGATTTAAACCACTGGGTTTGCAATCATAGCAGATGTTCCATAACAGCATTTCCACACACAGAGAATCAGATATAACTTTGTTATTACAGAAATCTCCAAGAACTTTCCTGTGGCTGGAATATCTTGGAAGTTATAATTTGAAAAGTAACTTGGCCCATGTCTTTGCAGAAAGTCACTGGATTTTTTTTTTTTTGCCATTCTTGAGTGATCAAAATACATGACAGCTCATCTGTAGCATGTTAGTTTATTATACGTTAATTAGGAACTCTGAGTTTGCTGACACCTGCGATGAAAAGAGGATGCAGAAGAGTGTGGGTTGTGGAGGATGCTGCTTGTACCCATCAGATGAGCCCACTTTATGTTAGCCTATTTCCTACAAGAAACAGCAAAGACACCCTGAATGACGGACTACCTAGTGTGTCTTTTTATGATTCTACCATACATGGCTACAAACACAGACTTTGTGTTTATAACCACTTATAACTTTGTGTTTATATCTCTCGTGTGATTACATTGACACTATGTTATCAATTGTTAGTTTTAATGTTGCCTTCTAATGCTGTAAGATACCCCTCAATTCCGTTTCTTAAACTGAATGTGTCTTAACTGTAAGGTAAAGTTAAAGGTTTTCCCCGCACATACATGCTAGTCGTGTCCAACTCTAGGGGTGCTGCTCATCTCCGTATTCAAGCCAAAGAGCCAGTGTTTTGCAAGTCCTTGGCCATGTGGCTGGCGTGGCTGCATGGAAAAGTGTTTACCTTTCTGCTTTTTACAGCAGTACCTATTTATCTACGTGCATTTACATGCTTTTGAACTGCTAGGGTGGCAGGAGCTGGGGTTAACAGCGGGAGCTCACTGTGCTGTGTGGCACCCAGGATTCGAACTGCCGAGCTGCCAACTTTGCAGCTGATCTTTCCAGTGCTCTAGTCCGCTGAGCCACCACAACCCCTTAATTGTAATGGACTGTAAATTGTCTCTCCGTACTGTAAGGTGCCTTGGGTTCTTTTCAAAGGAGAAAAGCAGGGTAAACATACTAAAAAACAAAATAAAATTACAGAACTGCAATAAAAAGTGCACCACACAATGCCCAGTTGTAGAAATAAGTAGTATAAGTAACTTGTGGAAGTCATTCAAGTCAGCATGGACAGCTGTGGAAACTGCACCCACCCCATTTCCACCACCAGTTGACACCATTGTGGTTTGTACCCACTCCTTGGCTCAAAAGCAGAAGTGACTGGAATCTCATGGTTGGTTTTGGGAAAAAAAGCTAGTTGGGGCCTACAAATGGTATGTGTTGGTAGTGGTGGAGTAAGAGGATATAGAAGTAGCATGGTCAATAGCACCCCCTTCAGGCTTCTGGGAGCATGACTCTACATGTTTAGGTAGAATTTTTCTCCAGCCAAGTTGTGGGGTGGGGGGGCTTGAGGCTCCACTGGGGCATTTTGGACAGTTCAAAGAATAATGGGGAATTATGCCAGTGTAGGAGTGCAAAGCACTGTGATCCTATGTATGTTTACTGAAAGCTTCACAAGGTTATATACCAGCTGAAATCCCAGTGCTTAGAATAGTAACACTACCGTGTTTCCCCGAAAATAAGACGCTGTGTTATATTTATTTTTTCTCAAGAAGACACACTAGGACTTATTTTCAGGGGATGTCTTACTTTTATTAAGTATAATATGCTTGAATGTCAGCCCTGCACACAACCATAGCCACGCCTATCACTAGGCCTTATTATCAGGGTAGGGCTTATATTTAACAAATGCATAGAAATCCTGCTAGGGCTTATTTTTTTGGGAAGGTCTTATTTTCGGGGAAACAGGGTAGAATAGGTCCATTGAATTGGTAGTGTTTTTCCACGTCAGCTCCCCCATCGGTTTGATTAATCCAAGGGGTTTATTCTAGTTGGGACTTTATTAGTTTCATGTCTAAAAGCATTAAGAATTAAACATTGTTTATTATAACATGATCTTGTTCCAGTCTTCATTTTATAAAATTAGATTGCTTTTTTTCTTTCCTATTTGGTCAGTTTGGCTTTGTTTGCATGTCTCATGCCTCAGGCTCTTGGTATGGATTGGAAACATTTGCATTGAAGTAAGAGGAGGTAAGAAAGAGTAGGAAATACAGTGTGTGTTGTATTCTTGTGTGATCTGATCATATAAATAATCTACAGTTAGTTCAATGGGTTCTGTTTTAGAGGAAACATGCATGGAGCCAAACTGTTATATGTGTTTAAGATCTGCTGTACATGTGTATTCACTCACCTGACTATACATCTTGGACCCCTATAAACACCACAGTATAGCTTCACTGATTGATTACATTTGTATCTTACCTTTCACCTCAGAGCTGAAGGATCAGCACAGAATTCCTCCTTTCAATTTTATTGATCCCAAAACTCTGTGGTGTAGTGTACTGATTAAAGAGTGGGGCTAGTTGAAGGGAAACTGATTTTGGGACATAGATAATCAGAACTGGAAGTTGGGGTAATGGACAAATTACGGTACCTAGAATTCCTTGGGTGTTATAGAAACGGGGCATAAAATATTTAAAACTTTAAATAATTGTTTAAAACTTTAAACTGACTTGTTTGCTTTCCTTTAAATGTAAACTCTTATGCACCTAGCAACATGGTCATCATACCTCAAAAAGGACATTGTAAAGATGAAAAATATACTGGAATGGACAACCAGAATTGCTAAAGGCCTTTTAACTCTTAAAAAAATGAGTAAGAGGGTACATGGTAGATAGGCAAGGAATGGACCCCCCACCTCAAAGTTCTAGAACCCAGAATCATTCAGGGTTGATAACTGGCAAAGAATTTCAGTACTATTACACAGCACACCAATCACCATAACTATGAGATTTACTACCACATGCTGATGATGGATAACATCTTGGGTAAATTTAGAGGAGCATTAGAAGATTGATGGAGAATTAAAGCTCCCACTTGCAATCAGTCATAATGGTCATATATTATAGTACTGGACACACTAGAGCCTTATTCAAGCATTCAATTGAGTGGGCAAAAAGGGCTGTCAGCAGCACTACTGCTCTTTCTCCATACAGATTCAGTGAGATATTTGCATATTCAGCATGAAGTTTTGAAGAAGAGCATGTAATGCAGAAACCCCATATGGCAGGAAATCTCTGGAAACATGTTAAATGGCACTTGCTTACAAGATCCCCCTCAGACGCTGGCATTCAGGATGTGAAGGTTTGACTGGCTTCCGGGAGTAGAATGGCCAAGAATGCAGGGGTGGGGGTGGGGGCTTGTATGCACACTTGTATCCCTATTGTGATTAAGATGCCTCTTGATCTTTTGAGGGGAGTGCCTGAATAGGGCTTTCATCTCTGAATACTAGTTACTGGAGAATACACTGGCAGGGTGTGCTCCTGTCCCGGTTTTGGATTTCCCACAGGCCCTTGGTTGGCCACTGTAGGAGTGGAATGCTACAAAGCTAAAACAATCCCATGGTCTCATCTGATAAGGCTCATCCTGCGTACAGTATTTGTTTAATATCTTGCTATCGAATGCAGAGATAATACAACACCGTGTAGAAGGCTTACCATTTATTATGGTTCTTATCAAGCTGCCAGAAGTACACTGCAGAACTATGGAGACCTAACTTACTATGAAACTACCAGTTTCATTCCCACCAAACTGCAAGAGCAAGCAAAAATTTGTCTTTCTGGAAAATCGTTATTCTTATTAGCTGAAAGGAGAAAAACTTCTTTGTTTCTACTGTAAATTAACATTGCATGCAATTTACATAATATGCATGCACCTTATTTCAGTTCATTCTTTGTATTTGATCTTGAGGGTGCGTGTCACCATATATTACATAGTAAATCAACTGAGACACACAGGATTTGTGAGGTTAGTAAAGATGTATGTAAGTGTAAGTACATGTACAGACACAAGCACATGGCAATGAATGTGACAGAATTTATCAGGAGAAGTCTTGAATTCATGAAAGACCCCAAACTGAGTTTGAGAAACTTATGTCGTTCTAGCACTTTGTGCCACTCCTCAAGATCAGTTTCACTTGAAAAGCCAGAAAGTAATTTCAGCTTATCTTGTAATAGTTGCACCTTGTATGAATTTGTTGATGCAGCACAAAGAACAAAAGAGAACGGAAAGGTACATTTCAGCCAAAGAAGTTTGATAGATCCATTTAAGAATAAATTATCGTTAGCTTGAGCCCTGAAGATATGGTCAATTGGGCAAAGTGGCGTTTCAGGACCCGAAAAGGAGACCCTGCGCCTGTGGGAAAACACTAAGAAAATTTCAGAATACATTATTTTCAAGTCCCTTAATAAAGATCTCCTCAGTTGGGTTGGGTTGAATGCCAATAGAAGAGGCACACCAGGGAGTAGAATGTCTTGCTACCGTCACTATTACCTTCCAGTTTCTTTTCACATAAAGAATTGTTTGCCTAAGACAAAATAATATTACTACTGTATTGCTAGAGAGCATTTTACATTCTAATATTTCTAGGATTACACAAACCATATACAGTGCTACCCCAGGGTTACAAATGTTTTGGGTTACAAAAAACTCGGGTTACCACAGAGAAATTATTGGAAATGGGGATGCCTCGGGTTAAGAACATTTTCAGTGGAATGCCCAGGCATTGTGAAAAAAGTGTACCCAGGATACATTGCACCCCCGTAGTTTGTGGAGGTGTGGGAGGAGTTGGAGCTGTTTTTTCATCGCGTTTTGGAGCCATCCTGGACATTTTTTTGCAGCGGGTTTTGATTTTTCAAACTTTTTTGGTGCATTTCTCAAGCAGTGGAAAGGTAGGGAGCTGATTCTTTGTTGCTTCTGTGCCTGTTCTGTGCATTCTGCATTGTGGGGGCTGGGGAGGTTTGACTTTTTTGCTTTTTTCTGACCTCTGGAACAGATTAATTGGTTTACAATGCATTCCTATGGGAAATTGCACTTCAGTTTACAAAATTTTCAGGATACAAAATGTCCTGGAGAATGCATTAATTACTTAAACCAATTTGCCACTCTATAAGAGATGGCTCAAATGCTATACCACCAATACAAAAAACCACCCAAATTTGGTTCTATGGGGTGTAGCCATAATATGTATAAGCAAGGTTATATTACTTAGGCCATTTACATACAACATGCCAGTACTGTTGAGTGGGAGCTGTGCTGGCATGAAGAAAATCCATGTAATTGGCTGGTAAGCAGAATGCCCACATTAATGATTTTTAACTGGCCTTACTATGGAAACAGTGGCCTTGCAGAGACTTCAGTACATTTAAAAGCAATGTACATGTGACATTTTTATCAGCTGGGGGCTTTAATATGAGAAATAGGACTCAGTGTAATTTTCCACTCTTTACAAACCTAAAAGTCAGAGGAATGGTCTTTCAGTGGACCTTGTATGTGTTTTATGTAAACAACATAATCCCAGTGGGGAATAATATATCCCAGTGGGAACTCCTGTTTTGTCTGTCTGCAGTTACACACAGATACTTAGAAAGCATGGGTGTGTATAAATCTATTTGCTCCCTCCCTAAGGTATCATTTATCTTTAGGTAACTTATAGAAATTGCTGCATTTCTTAGAAGTCAATAAAACTGACATGAAAGATTTTTCTGTTTGCTCTACTGACTGGTTGCTAGACTCTAGTTGTATCTTAACAGTGGATGCATGAATATAATAGCCATGTAAACAAAACACTGTGAAACTGTGCTTGACAGGTTTGGCTTGCTTAGCAGGTAAGACCAGCCTCAACAATACTTGTCAGGAAATGTGTTTCATGTGTCAAATAATGAAAGGCTTTCATTACCAACCGAGAGATGAACAGCTGCTTAGCACAGCAATCATATTCTCTCCCCATAGACGCAGCTGCATCCAAATACCAAGATCGAAAACAGGGAACACAGTTGCAATTATATATGTCAGGTAGTGTAAGCTGAACTGGTATACTGTTTGGCATACTCATACATACATATTCTATTGTCATTAGTGAAGCCACTTAGAAAATTACTGATTTAGAATAGCAAACCTTAAATGAGGCCACAGTTCTTCTTGTCTTTCAGTGAGACTTCTGTTATAATAAATATAACATAATTGGAAATATGTATTTCCAAGGATAAAAGTGGGGTAAAAATAACAAACAAACAAACAAACAAACAAAAGTAAAGTGTCCTTCTTATATACCGCCCCATAATACTTCAAGTAGCCTCTGGGTGGTTTACAGTTTAATTACAGTATGCAGGCTACACATTAGATCAAGCCACATGTATATGTATAAGCTGCAAAGAAAACATTTTTCTCTACCACTACTGATTCGGCAAAAAAATCACCCAGCAGAGCCTTTCTGAATAGTCAAAAGTCTGCTACATGCCGACCCATGGGTGGGCAACACAGACCACTCTGTAACTTGCTGTGAAGAATTTGCACAACACTTTGCAGGCAAAATTGAACAGGTCCAGACTACATTGGATGCTGCGACTGACCCAGAGACTCTAAATAATATACACACATCCGCCTGTCATGTACTAATGGATCAATTTCATCTCCTACAGCTGGACAATGTGCTCAGGACCCTTAGGGAGATGAGGGCCACCACATGTCGGTTGGATCCTTGCCCCTCATTGATCATAAAAGCTGCCAGAGAAGGTATGGCAGACTGATTAGGAAGAATAGTGAATGCTGCCTTGCAACAGGGCAGGATTCCAGCATGCTTAAACACTGAACAATTACCAACCAGTATTGAATATTCCATTCCTGGGGAAAGTCCTAGAGTGGGTTGTGACCTCCTGGCTCCAGATGTTTCTAGATGAGATAAACTACCTGGACCAATCTGAATCTGGCTTCAGGCCCGGCTATGGGACGGAGATAGAATTGGTTGCATTGGTAGATGACCTACGCAGGGAATTGGATAGGGGATCTGTGTCCCTTTTGGTTTTACTAGATGTTTCAGCTGCTTTTGACACTATAGACCAGTGTTCCCCAACCCCCGGGCCGCGGACCGGTGCCGGTCTGTGGATCAATCGGTACCGGGCCGCCCGAGGAACTAAGCCTAAGCCTAAGAACGGGAGCGGCAACCGTCCCGCTGGACTCTGGAAGGTCCTAGCGCCTGTCGATACAGGGGTGGGGTGGGGTGGAAAAAAAAAGAGGGCCTGATGCGGAGCGGCCACGTTCTGCTACGACTCCCTGTCGGCGACCCCCCTTCCCTCCCCGCCCCTGCGCGTGCGCGCCTGCCCGCCCGCCTGCCCACGGCCCCATTCTTCTATGTGCGGCTTAAATAGGAGGGGAGCGGGCACGGCTGGGTCCAGAGCGCTTCGGCTGCCTTATTATTGTTGGGGGGCCGGGCGGGCGGCGCAGTTAGGTGGAGATCCGCTGGAACCGGCGAACAAGAAGAAGAAGAGGAGGAGGAGGAGGTCGAGGAGGAGGAGGAGGACATCGCGGGTGGAGGAGAAGACGAAGGCAGGTGGGCGAGTGGTCAGCCTGGATGCCTGCCTGTCATTCCGCAGGGGGGAAGATGCTTTTTGCATTTGCACCCCATGCGGGCGAGGGTTCTTTTTTTTGGGGGGGGGAGGACTTTTCCCGCTTTTTTCATCCGGGAAGAGCCTTCCTGGCCTGCCGCCCCCCCGTGCCGCTGTCGGCTCTTCTTCTCCCCCCCCGTCCCTGCTGTGTGGGGCAGGAGGAGCCCGCCTGCCCTGCGGCTGGAAGCGGCGGGGGGGAGGGAGGAGGAGGAGGGGGAGGAGGAGGAAAAGGAAGAGGCGAGCGAAAGGGGGGGTTGAAAGGGGGCACATGTCAGGAAAAGCCGGCGACGCAGCCTGGATTGGAAGCCAGGAGCGCCCCCCCCCCGTAGGCCACTTTGGAGGGCTGCCGGCTGGGTCGTGTGCCGCCGCCATCACTTCCATCCCGGGCAGAGAGGAGGTGGTGGTGGTGGTGGGGACACACACCAAGGGGTGGGCGTGCGGGGAGAAGGGGGGTTGTGCGCGTGTGCCTTTTGTGTGTGTGACACACTTCTGTCACGCGTCCCCTCCCTCCCTCCCTCCCTTGCCCGCCCGCCGTCACCGGGCTCAGTTGTGCCTCTGGTACAGTAAGAAGGTTGTGGGGATGGACGTCATCGGTGGTGGTTGTTGTTGTTGTTGTTGTTGTTGTTGTTGTTGTTGTTGTTGGTGGTGGTGGTGTGTGTGTGTGTGTGTGTGTGTGTGTGTGTGTGTGTGAGAGAGAGAGAGAGAGAGAGAGAGAGAGTGAGAGTGTAGGGAGTTCTGTTCAGCAAGAGAGCAGGCCTAGATCTTTTCGCAGAAGGAAAAGATGGACTAAATCAAAACAAGCGGGCCAGGGAAAAATTATCAAACATTTACCGGTCTGCAGCGATAAAAAGGTTGGGGAGCACTGCTATAGACCACAGCATCCTCCTGACTTGTCTCTCTGAAATGGGAATTGGTGCTGCATTAAAGTCCTTCCTGCAGGAGAGAATACAGAAAGTGGTGTTAAGTGATTCACGTTCGGCACTAGGGCCACTAACCTTTGGAGTCCCCAGGGTTCTGGATGAAGATGAATAAATGAATAAATTGAAACTAAACCCAGACAAGACAGGGGTGCTTCTGGTCAATCAAAAGGGAGAACAAGGGATAGGGATGCAACCTGTACTGGATGGGGTCACCCTCCAATTAAAAAAACAGGTGTGCAGCTTGGGGGTGCTCCTGGACTCATCCTTGAGCCTAGATGCCCAGGTCACAGCGGTGGCCAGGAGTGCATTTTCACAATTAAAGCTAATACACCAGTTATACCTGCTTCTGGAGAAACCTGCTCTGGCCACAGTGACACATGCTCTAGTGACATCTCGGCTAGACTACTGTAACATGCTCTATGTGGGACTACCAATGGAAAGTCTCAGGATACTTCAACAGGTCCAAAATGCGGCAGCCAGATTGTTGACTGGGGCAGGATACAGAGATCATATTATATCCCTATTAAAGCAGCTCCACTGCCTGCCAATCAGCTATCTGGCACAATTCAAAGTGCTGATCTTAACCTACAAAGCACTACATGACCTGGATCCTAGCTACCTCAAAGATAAATCTCACAGTATGAACCGGCTCGGGTGTTAAGGTCATCAGGAGAGGCCCTTCTCTCCATCCCGCCGCCCTCACAGGTATATCTCGTGGGAACACATGAAAGGGCCTTCTCTACTGCGGTGCCAGACTCTGGAACTCCCTTCCACTACAGGCCAGGACTGCCCCATCTCTGATGTCTTTCTGGAAACAGGCAAAGACTTTTCTCTTCAGGCAAGCTTTCCCTGAATGATGGACTACTATTATGTGTCTTTATATGAACTACCATGCATGACTACACAGACTTTGTGTTTATAACCACTTATAACTTTGTGTTTATATATCTCCTGTCACTATGTTTTCAATGTTTGTTTCCATCCCTCATAACGTTTAGATGGTCTACCATACATTATTGCATTGAATGACTTCATAAATACACCAGCGTTTTCAATGTTAGCACCATCCCTCATAATGGAATTTTTACTCATTTCTTTAACTGCTCGTATTCTCTTTTAGCTTTCATGTTGCCTTTTATTGCTGTAAGATGCCCCTCAATTCCCTGTTCTCAAACTTGAATATGTCTTAAATGTACTGGACTGTATATTGCCCCTCATTACTGTAAGACACCTTGGGTTCTTTTCCAAGGAGAAAGGTGGGGTAAAAATACTAAAAAATAAAAAAAAATAACAATCCCTATCAAATTGATGCAATTAATATTTATTTAAAAGTACATTTTAATCACTATCAAATAGATTTAATATCCTGTAGATGCACTTAAAATAGTGACACACAGAGGAGGCAGCATAAATAAAAATAAATTCCACAAAAATGCACAGGGCTTAACTCATGGAATCAGAGTATTCTGTTACTAACACCAGGGTGGCAAAGGACAGAGAGATGGCAAGGTGGCTACTGCAGGGTATTCTTCTAAGATAGTCAATGCCCTTTGGTATGGATGGGTGACAGAGGGACACATATTGTTGCAGAAATCATAAAGGATCCAAGTAGAGGGCTGAAGATTGACTGGAGATCTTCAGTAAAAGTTGAGTCAAGTCCCATGGCAAAAGATCCTAACAAGAAAAGAGATCCAAGAAGGGTGGGGGTACCCTGGAAATGGAAAAAATGGTAACAAATGACAAAGAAAATACATAGGTGCTAATTTCCTACTTTAGATCAGTCTTTACTGATAAGACAGACTTTGAATCCCTAGACATAAGTAAAGTACAAGTGAGGGTGCTGTGGCCGTGGGAAATTCAAAATCCTACTATTCAATCCTTGCTTTCCCAAAGGGTAGCACCCCATCCGCCTCTCTGACCTGGGGAGAGAGCCGTTTTTGTGCAGAGAGCTGGGCAAAGGAGAGGCAGAGGTTTGGGGGCTCCTTCGTAGCCCCAGTTTACTCTCCAGGGCATCCCAAAAGCGGTGTGGCTTTGCAGCCCACCAACCACTGCCTCCCCTTCAGCTGGCTCTCTTCATGAAGCCATTTCGGTGATCTCAAAACGGTTCCATGTACACAGCTGAAGGGGAGGCAGCGGTTTGTGGGCTCCTTCATAGCCCCCATTTACTCTCCAGCCAGGCCGCTCTGGGCATCCCAAAAGTGATATGGCTCTTAGTAGTGCTCTCTGTGGCTCTCTCAGAAGTGTTGTGCCTAGTATGTACCTAAGCATCTCTGGTTGCACTTGCAGATTGATGGGGAAACAAGAGAAGCTGCTCTCTGCAGCTTGACTGCACAATATAGAACTAATCACTTGGCATCTGCCACAGTCAGGCTGCTTTAAATATGGGAACATAATTCATTTGCCTTGGTCAAACCTGCAAAGGAAATCTGTTTGAATCCCCATTCAGCTATGGGAGCAAGGATTGGGAGGATCCTTGGTGAGGAATGCCTTCCCACATTCTCCAAGGGTTGATCCTTCTGCTGTATGTCAATCGTGGGTCACAAGTGCTATGGAACTTGACTTCCAAAAATGCTGGAAGGAGAAGGCCTCTATATCCCACCCTATGGTGTCTTATAGAACAGGTATGACTCCAACCAGCCTACTACTTCTGGCTTACCCTGCTGGGAGTCTCCTTGATTAAAGCCAAAAAAGTCTGGTTAGTGATCAGGAGGATTTCTGCCTGCAATGGAGTTTGCTTAATTCCTGTGTGTGCTTCTCCTGACTGCATGCAGAGCACAGGTATGACCAGCTGTAGCAGGATGGGGGGTTGGGGGCAAGACACAGACACAAAGAGATGAACACATGACAGTGCTCAGACCACCAGAGTTGTGGGTGGTGAGCCCTGTGTAAATGTTACTGGGTGTTCCTCCAATGTCAAACAACACTGTACTCAGGCAGGCCCTACTGATTCAGGCATGTCTTATACGTATGTGTCTGTCAACTCGACTGGAATCTATTGTTTCAGCTGGATGACAGGAGTCCTTCCTCCCAGCACCATAGTCCCCTCCTTCTCCCCAATCTCGTCTACGCCATTTCCTTAATGCCCTGGATTTCACCTGTGTAGATAGCTTCTCCCTCCCTCTCTATCTATATATATATCTGGTATTCAGTAATATGTAACCCCTATCAAAATTTTATCAAAATTTGTAGCTATGTAGATATGCTACAGAGTGTGTCTGGCTGTATTGTAGCAGTGCTGCAGAGGAAAATGCTCTATTAATATACAATTTCAGGCAAAAATCAAACAAAAACAAAACAAAACAAAAGACACAACACATGTGGCACCTTAAAGACTAACTTTCATATTTTAATGTAATGTTTTGTGGACACCTCCACTTCTTCAGACATATAGCAGCAGAATGAGGTGGGCAATAAAATATGTGATGGGATATACCTTTCATACCCAATATGCAAGAACAGATCTAAGAGTGTGCCAAGTGGAAGGCCAAACCAAGAATAGCAGACCTACCACCAAGTGGGATAAATGCTAAGAAAAAGAAGAATACTGTAGGTTTGAGATGGTTCCTTCTTCCAGCTGTTGGTAAACCAGTCATATATTCAGTTACTTGTGCCAGCTTTTCTGAAAAAAGGTTTCCTCTTTCTTTAAGAGCTGAATAAACTGCAGGAATTGAACAGGTCAGAAATTTCCATTCGTTCGCTCTCCTGCTTCACTGTTGTCTATCATAAACCACCCGGATAGGTGGGGAGTAGATCCTACCTTCCTGAAGATTACAACTGACCCTGTGATTAAACACTCCACTAATAAATACTCCAAATTTAAAAAAAGGCAGAGCCATCTCTATTTCGCAGAGGTTGCCGTTTCCCTCGGAAGGCGTCCCTTTCGCATTGGCGACCCAAGCCTAGGTCCTGCATGTTTGCCCTAAAAAGCCAATCCCACCCATTGCGCTCTCTGCGCGGCTTACCCCTGGGATGCCGAGGTGGATTTACTCCGAGTTGAAACCGAGTGGCTGGAAAGCTTCCCAAAGCTCCCTCTGCCGAGGAGCGCCTGCTACGGCCGCGGCTAGCGGCAGAGGAGTACAAGAAACAAATGCACAGAGCAAGCGAATTTACGACAGTACCATAAATATATATATAAAAAACCCAACCCACAGGCAGCACCGGCTCTCCGCGCAGGTCCTCCTTTGCGTGCCTGTCTTGGTTGAAAAGCCACTCCGCCGGCCCGAAAGGAAGAGAAGGAGCCGGGAGTGGGACACACACGCGCGCGCGCGCGCGCACACACACACACACACACACACACACACACACTCTTCCCCCCCAACCCTTTTTTTTTGCGCCATTTCCGGCCAGTCGCCTCCCGGCGGCCGAGGCAAGGACCGCCGCCCGCCCGCCCGGGGCTCCTTTCTTCTTCCCCCGCAGGAACCCTCCGTGGGTCCCCCCCCCCAGCTTGGCGGCCGCCGAGCGAGCCTTTGACAGGAGGGCGAGTCACGTGCCGGCCGGAAAGCGTCTCTTTGCGACCTCAATGACAGGCAAAATGTGCGACAGCCGCTGGCAAGGCAGGGAGGAAGCTGCTGCTGCTGCTGCTGGTGGTGGTGGTGGTGGAGAGCCTCCTTCCCTTGTTTAAAAAGGCAGGGCTGGCTGCCGCCGTGCGCCCTTTTGGGATCGCAGCCTCCCCTCCATCCCCCTTTTCCCCTTCCCTCGTCGCTAGGACAGGGGATCCCGGGAGAGAGGGCACCTCTGGAGAGCCACCTCTGAGGGACTGGCCGGGAAGGGAGTTTTATTTCCCCCCACCCCTTTAGTCTCCTTTCTCTTTCCTTTCCTTTCCCCACCCCCACCCCCACCCCAAACTCCCTTGAGCCCCACTTCTCCCCAGCAGCAGCAGCAGCAGCCTCCAGGTGCGCACCGTTCAGGCAGCAGGAAGGGGGGGACAAGTACCGGCTGCAATGGCGTCCAACATGGACAGAGAAATGATACTGGCTGATTTTCAGGTAAATTTCAAACTCTGCCACCACCACCACCCGCCTCCACCACTGCCATCTTCTAATCGTGATCTCTCTTTTCCTTTCTGTCTTTGATCGCTTCCCTTTTTCTCCGTTTCTTTGCGTTCATGGGGAGATTTAAGCTCCAGAGTTGTTAGCCTGGCTGTGAAACCAAACCTGGAACAACAGAGAGAGTAGCCCATTCTGAAAAGTGTTTTACCCTTTGTATCAAGTTTCAGTAGTCTAGAGGACATGGGTAATACTGCAAAAAGGCTGCTTCACTTATACCTAAGTAACTTCTCTCTGACCTTTTCAAAGAAAAAAATATCCCCAAACAGAGCCATGTGTATTTTCTCACCCTCTCCTGCTTTGTTTTAAACATTAGATCTGCACCCTTCATTTCCTTAGTTCTTTCTAGCCGTCCCTTGTAAGTTTTGAAATAATACATTGCACTGAAAAGAAAATGCACTGCTGTAATTGCTAAAGGCCTGGCAACATTCCTATGGCCCATGCCTTCATTACACTGGAATATGAGATAAAATACAGTACAGTGGGAGGAGGGGTTTTGCGAAAGAGATCTAGGCTTAAAACATTAAAAATCCCACCATGCCATTTGCACAGAAATGAATTTTGACATGGGCTAGGTGTGTATCTGGGTACAATGGTAGGAGTTTGTCATCTCCCATTTGTTACATTTATCTTCAGCTGTTGAATATACTGGTTTGGGCAGTTTGATATCATTCCTCTTTCATTTCAGATGAAATGGCAAGTTGCTCAGTGTTTAGTGGTTGCGACTAATAAGATAAAACCCAAAGCCAACATTGGTAACTTGGTGTACATATTTAGAGGGAAAAAAGCATTGTTTCACATCATGCCTGCACCTAGTACTGAAATCTTTTGTATGTCTCTCTGTGTAATATTTATGCTATGAACCTGTGCATATCTAGTCAGAAAGAAATCCTGTTCACTCCAATGAAGCTTACTCTCATATAAGTTCCTACAGGCGTTCAGCTTTCATTATATAAAATCTTAGGATAAATGGCATTTTAATGTTTTTTTAAGTCATGGCTAAATCCCTATATGTAACCAAACATCTGCTGGTGTTATTTTAGAAGATATTTTCATTTTTCTTTTGTAGTATGTGAATTCAAATTAATTTAAAAATATGTTTAAGAAACAAGTAATTCTATTGTATGGAAAAGTGAATGGGTATACATTTAACAGTCAGTGTAGTGTAGTTGGTAAAATGACAGAATAGGACTCAAGAGGCCTGGATTAAATCCCAACTCAGCCATGGAAGCTCACTGGGGGTGTGGGATTGGTAAAATCACTCCTTAAATATCTGACTTACCTTGAAAGCCCTGTTTGTCACTATAAATTGTTTTTGACTTGACATTATGTAACAACGTCTCACATCACCATGCTCAACAACCAGGTAAATGTGATAACAATGTTAGTAAGTTTATTTAGTACACTGATGCTAATAACAGAATTAGACATTTTCATCGAGAACATGGGTAAAATCCACAGAGTGTATGCAAAGATGGAAGCTTAAGTGCAATGAATACATCACACTGAGCTTACGTCTAAGTGAACCTCCTAAAGATCCACAAGAGCTGCTGGATAGCTCAGTGGTTCAGTTCTCTGCCTGCAGAGCCAGAGGCTGGGAGATCAGTTCCCCACTGTGTCTCCCTGACAAGGGTGGGATGTCACAATCCATAGGGTCCCATTGAAATGCTTAGGAAAAAAATCCAGTTATCAGACATATGATGGTAGATGCACATTTTTCCTTTAATAGGTAAGGAAAATGTAATTCCTTTTTTAAAGATGTGAGTCTAATATTACTTTCACAGAAAATGTATTTATGTGTAGAAATAATATTATCTATCACTCGTAATTGGCTGGATTGTGCAATGAGTTAGAGATCTGGCTGTGGAATCGGAGGTTGGTTTTTTTTTCTTTCCCACTGTGCTTCCAGGGAGAAGAGCCAGCCTGTGTGGCCTTGGGCAAGCTGCACAGTCCCAGAGCAGCCCTAGAAGAAGGGGATGGTAAACCACTTATGAATACTCTGTACTGCACTTAGAAAACCCTGAAAGTGTTTGCCATAAATCAGAATTGACTTGGTGGCGCTTGATTATATATTATTATTAAGGGTTGAAATCTAGTAGTGCACAACTAAAGCAAGCCCATAGAATTAGGATTTGATAAATCAGCTTCTATGTAAGTTTCATTGATTCAATTGGCTTGATCTAGCTATTATTTACTACTGAATTTCAGACTCTGTTTAAGGCTCTTTTGGGGTGGGGTGGGGGCTTCCTTTATAGATGCATCAGAATGTTGCATACTTCAAAATCACGGACACACATGAAATACGGGGGGGGGGGGAAACAATGTCAAGACAATCAGGCTATTTTTGACCAGAAGTAGTCAGAACTTGAGATGTGTGCCAAATCTTTTCCTCAACTTCAGCCGTCATGCAGGGGTACAGTGTCCATGAAGTGGGTGAGTTTGGTGCAGTTCCAGTGCATGAGTTCTGGAAGTGTTGGGTTTGTTGGCTGCATGCTGTTGCTCTGAGAACACCCAAATGTACTCATGGTACTTTTACATATACACTTCAGGGAGCATTATTAGATTCTTCGAAGAGTTTTGTTACATTTCTAGGATCAGAAATTTACTGATTTTCAAGTCTCGCTGGAATTATGTTTTTCTTGAACAATGCAGTTGTCATCTTGTTTAGCAATGTAGAACTGAACATTGGAGCTTTAACTTTGATCTATTTTAAGGGTATTTGAATGTCTATATAACCTTGTGTGTAAGGAATTAAGTGACTTAGTTAAATGTGCTGACAGTCATAAAAACAGTTTATAAATAAACTAAAAAGTCTGCTTTTAGTTAATCTTGTAGTGGGTAAATTTGGGGCATTTTGAGAGGCTGCACTCACAATCCAGTGCATTTTAAATGTGTACAGCAAGTCTGTGATTACTTAGCATTTTTTCCAACCAACAACGACACTGATGTTTGACAGATTTAAAAGTGAGTGAAGTAGTAGTCATGATTTCTCTGTATTGTGCTGTAGGTTCATGTCTCATGGAGGTTCCTGGATCAAAAGCAGTTCATTATTTATCGTTGTTGCATACTCATTTAAAGCAGGATTCTAACTGGTTAAAGTGGACAAGGGTCATCTGAGTCATCACTGGGCTAGCTGAATCTGTTCTGAATCCAAATCCCTTCCAGTCTAGTGATACCGAGAATTAAATTACCAGGGCTGCATCCTCACCCTGGCTGAACTGTTAGCACTGTGGCTGTCTCCCTGACATGGAGGAATAATTTGGATCTGTGTATCATAACTTCTTCCTCACTCCGCCCCTTTTTTGGCCCCTTTACAAGTAGATCTAGTAAAACATTTTTGCTGACACTTTCTCTTGGCAGACCTCTAAAAACAGAAGGCAGTTCTGCTGGTGAAAGGGGAGTATTCCTAAACCTAGCTTCCTGTAGTTGACACAAATTTGAATTAGGAATGGATTGCACTGACCAGATGCAATCCTATGTGAAGTTTCCTGGAAGAGCGTTTTCTTTCTTTCTTTCTTTCTTTCTTTCTTTCTTTCTTTCTTTCTTTCAGTAAACTTGAATAGGATTGATCTGTTGTCCATTTTAAAGTCTGTTACTCATCAGTTTATTTTATTTAATAGTCTTACAAATATATTTTCCCAGCCCTCAGAATCATTCAAATTATCCTTTCCATTCTTGTCACACATCTAAAACAGTTAATATACTTGTGCAAGCAATATTGAATTGTTTGTCCACGTACTGAACTCCTCCAAGTTAGCAGCACTTAGTGATAGACAACATTTACTTAAATGTATCACACTGATTTACATAACAGTAATTTCCATTGAACCCAGTGGGATTTACTTTTCAGTAATCATACCTAGTTGCACTGTAAGTAGCCTGTAATTAAAGTTGAATCCAGGTCTTGCAGGTTCTTTTAGTGTTGGTAGTATTTTTCTTCCTATTTTGAAGGGGAAGAGGTGATTTTATAATAAATTTCACACAAACATGAAATAATATATTGATTATATTTGCATGGAAATGTTGAGAAAGAATAATTTAGGCAAAAAAAGGAATAACCCGTCGCCACAAAAGCTCAGGCATTATGATTTTTAAAAAATACCCAACAGCACCCAATGAAATATCTCATGTTTCATAGTGATCTGTAAAATGGTTTTAGCTACATTCTGTGGATGTTCATATCTAAACTTGCCCTCAAACGCTATTGCTTTCTTTTCTGTGTAATAATGTTAAAGCCTACAGGAGGGTGCCAAGGCAGTACTTAAGTATTCATCTCATGTTAGATGACGAGGGTTGAGAGGCATTCTTCTGATTCTTCCTTTCCCCATCAGCTGAGGTTGAGGAGACCAAGGGAGTCTTCTGGAGCCACATGAGAGATGGTGAAGGGGAATGAGCAGGGTTGGTGAAGATGTCCTCCTTGCTGCTTCCTTCAGTGAGCTCCCTACTTGGCAGTCCCATTGTCTGTCATGAACACTAGGAGTTCTGTCATTCATGGCACATACATGTTGTAGGTTCCTTCTCAGTGTTGTATTCTGATTTACAATTGTAATTTACACATGGCTTTATTCCGGTCATCAGCACACACTATTGCTCTGTTCTTTCAGTTCCATGCCCTTTGTTTTGCTGAGGAATGTTCTAGGGATGGATGCTGTATTGAGAAAGGTTTCAGTAATCAGCTGATAGCCTTGATAGTAGCATGCCGTTTTCATATTCAATGTGGCTTTCAGACTGGTGCTAGTCTAATGTGATGATACTGTCACAGATGGCTGCCTTATACATGGGGGAGTTATCTCAAATTGAATGCTTACCTGTTGTAGCAACTACTTTTAATTGCTAATACTTCACATGAAATCCAAATAGAATGGATTGCTTGTTGTTGGTTTTATGGAGTGGTGCAACCATTAAATACCCTGAAGTTCTGCTTTTTAAAAGGGTATAGTCTGCTCCAGGGTGCAGTGGATCCACTGGTATGCATTGTATCTGTTCAAAGATAGTTTAGTGGCCCTGACCTGGAGGAAAGCTACATTGCCCTGTTTAAATGAGCTGGGGATTTCTCACTCAGAGTTCCTTTAGAGCAGAGGTTCCTAATTTTTTCATCCCGTAGATGACTTGCCAATTTTTTTTGTTTTCTGTAGACTCCCTGCCTGCCTAATATTGAATTTTCCCAAACTTAATAACTTCAAATGGATTTTTGACGGCTGACACAGTGGTACTCACTTTGAAAGGGCTTTTGTAAAATAGGGACAATTGTAAAAAAAGAAAAACATGTACACTTGTTATTCACACCTTTATTGAAAAGACACAAAATGCAAGTAAATATTTGGGTTTGGAATGAAACAAATAAGAACCTAGTAAAATTCTTACATAAAATTAATACACAAATAATGCTGTTAATGGGAGGGATGAGCCTGATGCTCGGATAGCAATTGTAAATATTTATTTACAATACAGTGCAACCTTGACTTACATCATTAATCTGTTCCGGAGGTCTAGACATAAGTCAAACATGCCTTAAGTCAAATGAACTTTTCCCATAGAAAGTAATGGGAAAGTGGATTAATCCGGTGGTCCCCAACCCCCAGGCCGCAGACTGGTGCCGGTCCGTGGACCGGTCGGCACCGGGCCGCCTGGGGAGGCCGGGGAGGCTCCTCCCCTTTTCCTCCGCCGCCCTCCTCCTCCTCCTCTTCTCTCCCGCGGGCGGCCGGTGGAGGAGGAAGGCTGGAGGAGCGCAGGAGCCGCCGCCGCCGCCGCCTTTGTCTTTGCCTCCCTCCTCTGCCCGCCGGTGGCGGCGGCGCATCCTCCTCCTCCTCCGCCCTCCTCCTCCTCGCCCTCCACCACCACCAGCAGCAGCAGCAGCCACGGCGGCGGTGGCGCGTCCTCCTCCTCCTCCTCCTCCCGCCGCCGCCGCCGCCGAAGGAGCAGCAGCAGCAGCAGCAAGGGCAATTGCGGAGGGGTGGCGGCGGCGGGGCGGGGGCGATTGCAGCAGCAGCCACCCCCTGCAATCGCCCCCCCCGCCGCCTCCCTAATCGCCCCGTTCAGCCGCCGCCGCCGCCACCCCTCCGCAAGTGCCCTCGCTGCTGCTGCTGCTGCTCCTTCGGCGGCGGCGGCGGGAGGAGGAGGAGGAGGAGGAACCGGAGCAGGAGCAGGAGGCGGCGGCGGCGGCTCTTCGCGCCGTGAGGGCGCTTCCCGGCGTGGCCGTACAGCTGTACAGCTCCCCAACTAAAATGCTTCCATTGTGGACCAGAATTTTGCAGCCAGATTTTTTACAAGACTGAGCTGACTGTCTAACCAGTGAGGCCAGCCCCAAGCTCCCAGCCCTTCTTCTCCTCCGGCGGCAGCGGCGGCTTCAGCAAGGTCGAGGACCAGCTCCAGGTGCTTTTAGTGTCTGTTGTCAAAGTTCTCACAAGGAGCAGTTCTTCATGGATTTCTTGGTCCATAAAAAAGCGAACATATGCCAATAATAGTGCTTCATTACCACGTAAAGTTGACATCTAGTTGAATAGAGAAATGGTTCCTTTTCAGATAATTACACAAGAAGCTTTCAACATCATGACTCATTTCATCAATACGTCTTTGAACGGTGTTGCTCAAAGGAATTTTTTTGAGTATATCATATGGAGGCATGTGTAGAACAGTTTTTAAAACCTCTTCAACAGCTGGTAAAATCAGCTCTTCCCTGATAGTATGAGCTTTTCCTGATTTTGCTATGAGTCGTGAGATACTGTAAGACGCCGCAAACCCTCATAGTATTTTTCTGATGCTGAATGAAGCCAAACTTCAAATAATCATCGCTATACTGCCTCCATTTCTTTTTAGCCTCAGCCATGTTGAGGAGAAGTTATCTGCTGACAAAAACAAAAATATGATAAGACAGAGCAATTAAAAATTGATTCCTGCCCAGATAGCATACAACTATTTTAAAAACATTTTAAAATCATTCTTGGCAACATTGGAAATATTTTTAAGATATTTCTATAAGTGTAGAAATGTCTGCAAAAATAGCTTACGGAAATATTTCTGAAAAATATTTTGAAATACTGTGTGCTGTTTGGGTGGAGTAAATCTTTATTTAATCTTTAGTTAGGTAGATATAGAGGGGAATCAGGATAAAGAAAATGTTGCTTTTGTAGTGGTACAGTAACCCCCCGCCTATCGCCGGGGTTTGGGACCCACCCGACCTGCGATGGTTGAAAATCCGCAATATGCAGATGTGGATCGGGTGGGGCCTGGGGGGTGAAGTTTTTGCCACTGGGTGTCAACATTAGTATGGTAGGCTAGATGGACCACTAGTGATCTGATTCAACAAAATATTGCTTAGCAGGCTTACTACTATTGCCTTCTAATGTGCATGAAGTGGTAAAAGCTATATGTAAATACTAGATTTGTGTGGTCCTGGGGGAGTTTTACTTATTTCATTATTTATTTAATACTTTGCCTTTGATTTTACCATACAAACTAAATATGGCTTACTAATAAAATATAAACCACAAACAGCAATTTCACCAGTAACAGCAGCCTGGATACTGTGATTCGTTATGTGTTGTCAGGTTGCTTCTGATTTGTTATAACCCTATGAATTAATTCTCCAAAAGGTCCTGTCATTAATAGCCCAGCTCAGCTATTGAAAACTGAGGATTGTGATGCCTCTATTGAGTCAATCCATCTCATGCTCATTCTTCCTCTTCTCCTATGGTGCCTGGCATAGGTGTCTTCTGTAGTGATTCTTCTATTTCTCATGATATGTCCAAAATATGATTATTTCGGTTTAGTCATGTTAGTATCTCGTGAGAGTTAATGATTGATTTGTTCTATAAAAGTATTAATTTGTCTTTTTGGCATTTCAGTAATATTCATAAAGGTCACCACGACAGACTAAAACAGTCATTTTTCTCCCGTCTCAGTTTTCTTCACTGTCCATCTTCCATATCCACACATAGTAATACCTACCATAGTACTACAGGGATGTGTTGCTAGAGACCAGTGTTGTTAGAGACCAGGCTTTGGTCTCTAGCAACACCTCCTTACTTTTGAGTATCTTCTAATTCCCACATAGCTGCCTTTTGGAGTTCCAGATTTCTGACAGATATATAGAAAATATTTAGCAATTTCGGTGCCTTCATCGTCAGTGTTACAGTTCCATAATTCTTTGGCTGACATGATTTTTGTTGTCTTAAGTTCTGACTGTAATCCTGCCTTTCTGTTTTCCTCTTTCTCAGTAGTTTTATCAAGATGTTGCTAATTTCTGCCAGCACGTAGTATGGTATCCAGAGACATAGTGTGGGTTGCCAACACCGGGGGTGAGGAGTGCGAGCAGGCGGAGGGACACTCCCACTTGGGCGGCACTGGAGGTGGGTGGATGAAGGGTGGCGCAAGGGCTGGAGCAGAGAAATGCAAAGCAGCAACACGTTCTTGCTCCTTCTGGCACCTAGAGGGGTGCCTGTTCTCTGTAGGCCAGCCTCGGGGGTTGGGAGCCCTCCAAACTCCTTCCCACCTTACCTCCTGGTCAGCATCTTCCATGGCCATTGGGTACTCTCTGCGGAACCGGCAGCCACTATGGCTTGGGTACTGGCTGCAGACCAGATGCGACATGCTTGCATAGAATCAGTCCCAGGGCAGCAGTGCTGTGGGGAAGGGCCAAGGGTCCCAGGTTTCTACTGCTGCTGCTGCTGTTGCTGCTGGCTCTTCCTAAAGGCATCCCTTGGCAACAGACTCCTGAGCATTGGCTGAGCCTCTCAAGAGGGAAAGGGAGGAAGCAAGCAGGCAGGCAGGCGTGCAGGGAGGGCAGGCTCAGGAGCCATCTGTTGAGGTATCAGGACAGTCAGATTTAGTGACACACCGATTTCTTTTAGAATTGTCTATAGTTTCATGATCCACATAGTCACTGTAGCCTAAACTGATTTTATTATCATTTTGCATGCTATATTTATATGATTCCTTTTGCCTCCTCCTTTCTTAAATCCTGCTTGAATATTTCCCATTTCCCATTCTGTAAGCCTTTGCTGAGCATCACTTTGTTTGCAGGGGAAGCGTGTAGTATGTATTGCTGTAGTTCCTGGATTCTATATTGAACATCCTCAGCGTGTTTAGTTTTCTATATTTGTTAGCATATTTTAATATGATATGATATATTCAGTTTGTGCAAATAACTGTCAGTGTTATGTTTATTCCTTGTGCTTTATTTTTTTCAAAGTACTTTGAGAACAGCTTTCAATTTACTTCCTAGAAATGTAGGTTGTTTATCAGTGTTCTTTTTTGAGAGAATCGACCTTGCTCATACTCGTTTTCTATGACTCTTGCTAGGTTCTTTTCATCTTCTTTGTATTTTACTGTTTTCAGAAAAGGTATACCCCTGATGGTTTTTTGTTCTTAATCCTGGTTTAAATTTCCTGCGCATTTTGAGATGAAATACATTTGATCAACCCTGTAAACTTTTTTCAGTTGTCCTCTTCTCTCTCTCCCCCTTTGCAATTATACAGTGGTGCCTCTGATAACGACGGTAATTCATTCTCCGAGGTTAGTTGTTATCCGAAACAAGTCGTTATCTGAAACGCAGTTTCCCATAGGAATGAATGGGAAACTGTTTAATCCGTTCTGGAGCCTACGAAAAAGGCACAGACACCTGGTTTTTTGCTCAAAACTCTTTAAAAAGTGCACTTTAAAGGTACAGATGCAATGCCACCTGGGATAACTTTTTTACTGATGCATGCTGGAAATTCATTATCTGAGGCAGTCCATAGGGAAAATTCGTTATCCGAGGCAGCTATTAGGAAGATTCGTTATTCAAGGCAGCCCATAGAGAAAATTCGTTCTCCAAGGCAGACCTATACCTAGGAATTGCGATTCATTATCCGAAGCAGCCCATAGGGAAAATTCGTTATCAGAGGCAGCCCTATACCTGAAAATTTGCAGTTGTTATCCAAATTATTCGTTATCCGGGGCAGTTATTATCCGAGGTACCACTGTAATTATAATGTTCCTCTTCATCTCTACATACAAGTAATTGAAAGGGTGTATTTATGAATATGATCCTGTTACTTCTGTATCTCTTTTGTCCTTAATAATTTTAAGAATTTCATCAGTTATCCACCAAGGCTTTTCTCTCTCTTTTTGACACCAGGAAAGAGTCTTTATCCATTCTTCTCTGATTGTATTTCTGGTTTCAATGCAGAGTTCTGGTTTGTGGTCTAGTGGATGTGGTAACGCAGATATTGTTTTATTGTTATCTTTTATTTTTCCCAGAATATTATTTAAGTTACGTTTTGCTACTGTGATTGTTTTAGTGTTCTTTTCAAGCTCTACAGCAGTCTTTTCCATATGACACAAGGAATGCAAGGAAACTTAAATCAAGTTTAAGAATGCTGTAAAATCAACAAGGGATTGTCTTTTATGAGAAGAAAAAAGTAAAGAGAAGTTAGAAACAATATACTGTATTAAGAACTGTACAAAAGAGGTGATAAATTCTTTACAAATAGAATCCTTTGATATTTATTCATATGAACAGCTTTGATCTGAACCTGTTTTTTTTTTTGCAGAGAACATCTCTTCTTCCAATTACATAATCTATTGGATGTTTATATTAGCTATCTGAGATTGTTCAGTTCAGTTATTTGAAGTGTGGATTTGCAGTAAACAGATTGTTGGCTTCACAGACGAGTTCTATTCGTTGCCCTACTACTGTACTTCATTTTAAAGCCTAAGGTGAATATCTCGGTGTTCGGTTCTGCTTTATTTCCTACTTATGCTTCCAACGCATCCTTGATCATTAGTTCCGGTACATCTTGTTTGGGTGTGTGATCCGTTTTCTTGAGGAAACTAGGCTTTCAATTTTTTCTTCTTTGGCACCGGTACTTGGAGTATAGACTTGAAAGTTGGTACTATTGATAGGCATTCCATCAATTTGATTGGTCAATGCCTTGTAGCCCTTACATTTTGTGTTATATTAGTAGTAGTCGTAAGAGCCACCTAGTTTCTTAAGAGTTAGATAATCATTTGAAAATGTCTGATTCCATTCCACTTCCGATCAGCCATACCAAGTATTCTGATGCTTTTGTGTTTCTTTTCCTGAGCCATGCTTTTGAGCTTATCTTCATTAGTCTAACATTCTGGGTTCCGGGTATAAGCTTTCTGCTTCTGACCTTCCTTCTGCCTCTGTGCATAGTTGCACTCAAATTACCTTTTGCCGGTCCTGTTGCTTCACTAAGACTACTTGTCATTTATTTTTTGCTGTTTCCTAAGAGTTGACTATGTCCCTTCGAACCTGGAAGTCTCGTCTCCTACTAGTAATTCTTAATTTTTAAAATTGTCTCATTGTAGGATTTTGAGTTATAACAGATTCAGAAGTGATTTGACAGAGCTTTCCTGTAAATATGACTAAGACTTAGTTTGAATGTTAGCTGCCATTCTCTGCTAAAAATTGTCCCCTAATGTGTTCTTCTACTACTGTTTTTGCCAAGTAGCTCCACTTATAGAGTTTTTCTGCACTCATCACCACTGGAACTATCCATTCTCCCATGGCTTTCAATTCCTGAAGCATCTGAGTGCATTTTAGTCTTGCCTTTCTGCTTTGACTACTCCAACTTGCGTTTGTTAATCCAGATGTTCTGACATAGTAGCTCTTCTCTTGCTGCTAATAAATTAGACTCCAAAGGAACAGGGAATCTTTGTGGATATGTTCACCAATAAACATTCCTATACAAATGAAAAGTTACTGTGTTTATAAGATTCAAAATAATGCATAGCATATTATATATAATAATATATTTTCTCTGACTTTTGATATATAGAAATAAGTAAATGCAACATTCCAGTTGCTTAGTTTTATGTTCTTTTTAGTAAGCACATAAAGATATCATTTGAAGAATGTGTGTAAAAATAAAACTGTTTTACAAGTTATCATAGAAGTAAAATCATTTTTCTTTGTTAAAATATTAAATAAGATGCTTTATGGTAGATTTGGCAGAAACTGAAAAAATGAAATAATATTTTTTGAAACATATGAAAGACTATCTCAGGTGTGTTTGTGTGTTGTGTCGTTACAGTCGTGACCGACTCTTCGTGACTCCATGTACATTTATTGAAATAATTTCTCTGAAAAATTATTCCTTACCATTATCTGCTTTTGCTAGCCTAAGATTGCAAGAGTCCATTAATGTCTTCTGATTTTCTTTTCTGTGTTTGAATTTCATTTGATTATGCTTTTTACTTATATTACTCCAGTAACGAAAAAACAAAAACAAAGGTCGTCTCCATTCCAACATGCTGGAACATAATGTAATATTGACAAGCTAACCCTATTAGGAGTCAAAGGTTGTCATGAAGTCTAGTTTCCTAGCAAGAATGCTTTAAGTTTTTCAGAGACACTCAAACTCCATCAGTACTCTAAGACCAAGTGCCCAAACTGCGATTCAAAACCCACTAATATTTTGCAAAATGCCACTACAGCAATTTAACCTGAATACAAGTGGTTTTTAAGGGGTGATGTCTGGTGCCCCCAGAAAGGGCTTCGAGTGCCACCTCTGGCACCCATGTCCTAGGTTCACCAACACTGCTCTAAGGTATGCATCTCAGAAAGAGAAAAACCAGGATCTTTTACTGTTTAATGAGTGGAATAACATAAAATTAAGACCCTTCTCAAAAACAGGTAAGGAATAGAAGAGATGGATCTTTCAGCCTTGTTCATATTGTCATTCTGGGGCTATGTAAAGAGAGGAAAATACATCTCCAAATGGTCCTTGTTGGGGAAGGTCAGCATGTTTTTTTAAAGATGCTGTTTATATAGTTTTGTACCATTAATCCTTTTAAGGCCTTTTCACATGACCCCTAAGATCCGCTGGCCACTTAAATTCGGACCAGAGATGTTGGGGGTTCGTTGCTCTTTCTGCGTCCCCACCCCTCTGCACTTCCTTGCTCCTGTCTGTGTGAGGGGAGGGAGAAAAAAGGGGGACAAAAGAATGCAGGCTCACCTCCGTTTGCCGGTCCAAGCCTCCCCGCCCTGTCGTCGTCCTGATTCCTTCTCTTAAAGGGGCGGGAGGTGAAAAAACAACAACAAACAGAAGCGAGGAGAGCCGGGCACTCACTCCTTTACATCCGGATCTGGGATTTATCACCCTCCAAGAGCAGGTACCTGAAAAGTGCGCTGGGACGCGCTTAGGTGGGCGTGGCCGCACTTAATTTTCTGTAAACTCCGGAGCTGGTGGGGAAACAATTTTAAGCTACGGAGCTGGGAGCCATTTGCAGCGGAGTTTAGGGGTTGTGTACAAATGAGACCTTAGAGAGGTGTCTTTTGTTGTTATATTTGTTTTCTTTTTGTATATAATAGGACCACAGTATCCGTTGGGGATCAGTTCCAGGCCTTCCTGTGGATAACGAAAACCATGGACAAGAGAGAACGCCAACCCCTCAAAAAACTTTTTTTGTGACAGTAGCTTGCTTTACAGCTGCTGTTTGTGATAGTAGCTTGCTTTGCGACACTGAACTATTTATTTAATTTTTTCCTCTGCCAACAGTTGATAACTAAATCAGTGTTTAATGAATCAGTGGATACGGGGATCCCAGTGTAAATAAAATAATTTTAAAAAATAAACACATCCATTATTACTCTAGGGGCTCTTGAAATAATAAACCAGTGATTTTAAAAAATGGTGTGAACATATTCTTAAACTTCTTCAGAGGTATAACTGAAAGTTTTTAAAATGGAACAACTGGTTTGAATTCATTTTTAAGAGAGCTCCCTGAATAACAAGACACATTAATTCAAAGCAATTCTGCTTCTTTGTAAAATATTTTTCCGTTACTGTTACAAAGGAAACATGCATATGGAGAGCATCAGTTCAGCATGGTCCTTGGTTTTTATTTAATCAGCTTCTGTTTCTTCTTATTTCTAATGGAAAAGTTGCAGTTGGTTGTTATGAGAATTCCATTGCAAGCAGGAGTATAAATACTGAGTATAAGCAGCACCCTTGAATATGGTTCAGAAGATTTGCTGATAATGAAGACCAACTAAAGAGTAATGAAGATCTGTTTCTTTGGCATTTGGTGGTGTACTGGATACTTTTATAGGATAAATATAAGTTAGTTGAAATAATTGCTAAATATAACACATTCATAAATGCACAAGGAGAGCAGGTCATGGTGCACAGATAGTGGTATTAACACTGCTGTTCTATATAGGTCTATCTGGGAGTAAGCCCTGTTAAACACAGTAGGATTTACTTCTGAGTAAACAACCATAGAATTGCAGTGTCACTATAACATGACTTTTCTTCTTACATCCTTTGGTTGAATGATTCTTTGCTTATTTGTTACATATGTATTCTGCCTTTCCTACAAATTCAAAGAAATTTCTTCCTCTCTCTTTATCTTTAGTAGTCTAGAGACAGTAATTGGTCCAGAGTCACCTAGTGATCTTCATTAGATTTGAACTCAAGATCCCCAGTTCCTAGTCAGACATGCTAACAAATTCAGCACAATTCAGCATCCTCCTCCTCCTCCTCCTCCTTCTTCTTAGTGTTTTCCTGCAGGTGCAGGATCCACTTTTCAGATCCTGAAACTCCACTTTGTCCAATTGACCACGTCTTTAGGGTACAGGCTGCTGATTTGCAGTTCAGCATTCTAAAGGGGCTTTTTGAATGTACATAAAAACCAGTATTGTATAAGAATTTTGAGAAATCCTGGCTTCTGCTCCAAAGGGTTAAAAAAAGTACAGTACCTTCAGGTTTGTTGAGGATCAAATACAAGTGGTACTTATGACTTATGGAATTAATCTGTTCCAAATGCATTTTCAGAAGTTGAATTTTTCGTAAGTCTCCTAGGTGCTTTGATCTCTTTTACAGAGATCAAAGCACCTAGGTCCTAGGAGGAGGAGGTGGTGGTGACTATCTCCCTCAATCAAGGGCAGCCAAAATCTGCTCTCTGCAGCTGCGCCAGACAGGTGATTTTGACAGATTGGACCTGTCAAAATCACGTGTCTGGCACAGCTGCAGAGCGCCTTCGTAAGTCAAATTTTTCAGTTGTTGAAGCAAACGTAAATTGGGGGACCACTGTAATTTGTAAATCAATGTTTGTTTCCATTTGTTGTATGTAAATTTATTTTCCTTCAGCACAAATAGGTCAGTTACAATATTCTAAAGATAGTTCAGCAGTTTCCAGTTGATCCATACCCATGTTTGTAACAATCTGAAATCAAGTATTTTGCATCTGGAGTAAAGACTTGAAAGCTGGTACTATTGATAGGCATTCCATCAAGTCTGATTGGTCAATGCCTTGTAGCCCTTACGTTTTGTGTTACATTACTACTAGTAGTAAGAGCCACCTAGTTTCTTAAGAGTTAAATAATCAATTGATAGAAAATGTCTTATTCCATTCCACTTTAGATCAGCCAATACCAAGTATTCTGATGCCTTTGTGTTACTTTTCCTGAGCCATGTGTTCGATTTATCAGTGTCCCTTGTAGGAGAAGAGCTACGCCATGTGGGCAATATGGTCTAGGAGTGCTCCTGGAAGAAGGGCACAATGAGATACTTATGAGTACACTGTACTTAGAGATCCCTCAGAATGATCACCACAAGTTGGAATCAATTAATTATTATAATTGTTTTAATTGTTTGTTATCTGGCTTGAAAGCCTGGTGTGGGGAGGCAGGAAGAACACTGACAATAAATAAATACTGTAGCTGTCAATAATTGAATCTGAGTTTTACGCAGGCAAAGGCTGTACTATACAGTAAGTCCATTCCAGCAATCTACATGCCATTGTTCTGTCAAGTAAATACACAGACCTTTGTATCCTGGTAAGCCAAGATTGGTCACAGCTCCCATTCTGTGTACACTTGGTACCAAATATGTAAGGCTTTTGTTGGGTGATTCAATGCAGCAAGTATTTT
>JAHTLZ010000129.1:44868230-44916405 GCA_023846285.1 Phrynocephalus versicolor
TGACCTCTTCTTTATTTCAGGCATGTACTGGTATAGAAAATATTGATGAAGCTATTACCCTACTTGAACAAAACAACTGGGATTTAGTTGTAAGTATTTCTGTTGTTCATGACAAGAGAAGAAAATTTGTGGGTGTGGGTGCATGCTTTTTTGTCATCTCAGGATTAAGTATTGCTATGAAAGCACAGTTTTGATTGTATTTTTTTAACAGAATGGATAAAATCTTTTTTAAAATAAGATTTAAATCGCAATTTAAATCAAAAATGATTTTCTTTATTTAAAAAATTAAAAATATCCAAATTAAAAAAATTTAAATTATGATTTAAATCAGTTTGATCCAAATTAAATACACCCTGTATCTGAACAATATTTACATTGCATTTTGCTTGAAAATACAGTAGGGGTAATCTTGTTTGGATGTAACAGCTGGGTTTTACTACTTGGCTTTTAGAATTTTGGGCATCAGCTTCAAAATTGAAATTGCAGAAATTTTGAACCTTAGAATCCAAGTTTTTTTTTTTTTTTGTACTTGGTTCCTGCATTACGGCTGTACAGAAAGTCCAAAAATAGCATGACTTGTTTATAGGTGACCTAGCAGATATGAGACTTTAAGGATGAGTAAACCATTCCATGTCCTGTTGCCCACATTTTCCATTAGGTTGGGGAACATGCATGCATGTATGTATTTAGAGTAATGCTACTTCACTTCCACAGCCACAGTTGCAGGCTGTTCGGGGATGCAATGGAGTATTTCTTTGCGGGAGAACTCTATATTTTCAAAGCCAGGGAAGCAAACTTCTCGATTCTGTGTTTTAAATTTAATCTGGCTGCTAGAGGTAGTTCCCTCTTAATGGACAGATGCCATGTCATTGAATAACACTACATTATGAAGTAGCTTTCCCTCCAAGAAGTACTGTAGAGATAGAAAGGATTTGCGTTTAATAGAACACACACTTTAATTCTTGCCAGCTCTACTGCTTTCTGATTTTGTTGCTGTGCTCTTAACCTGACAAAGAATCAGCTGTGTTTCTCTGCTTTCAGTCAGATATTGAATGATACACTAACATTGTACTGTACTTCTGTGTTGATTTGAGATTTGTAGTACAAGTAAATTAATTTACAGTAGTGTGGCTTTCTAGCAGTTTCTATGGTCTCCAAAATAAACAAAGATATATGTACTATGGAGGAAACAGGGGATAACTGAACCTGGAATGTTAGACTCTTGTGGAACCAAGGACTAATCTCATAGGAGTAGAAATTTCCACCAAGTGAACTATGGGCTCTTTTTGTAATCCACACTATGTATAAACCACCTGGGCCATAAAACCAGTTTCTGGAGGTCAAGATGGTAGAGGTCAGTAAGGTAAAGTAAAGGTTCCCCCCCGTGCATGCATGTTAGTTGTGTCCGACTCTAGGGGTGGTGCTCATCTCTGTATTCAGGCCGAAAGAGCCAGTGTTGTGCAAGTCCATGGCCACATGGCCAGCATGGCTGTAAGGAAACACTATTTTACCTTCCTGCTTTTTACAGTGGTACCTCTTTATCTACTTGCATATACAGTATATGCTTTCGAACTGCTAGGTTGGCAGGAGCTAGGGTTATCAGCGGGAGCTCACTCTGCTGCGTGGCACCCAGGATTCAAACCACCAAGCTGCTGACTTGTTCAGCATCCAAAGTTCCTCTGTGAAAGTCGGCTGGTGTATTAATGGATATAATAAATAAATAATAATTAATAATAATTAGTCTGTGGAACTCCCTGTTATAGGATGTGGTGATGGCATCTGGCCTGGATGCCTTCATTAGACAGATTCTTGGAGGAAAACGCAATCACAAGTTGCAAGCTGTGATGGAGATGTTTAATCTCCTGACTTAAAAAGAAGGTACTTCAAAGGCTAGATGCAGGGGAGTGGTATCGGGAGATAGACATCTAGTCTCATGCGCTCCCAGAGGCATTTGTTGGGGCCACTGTGAGATACAGGAAACTGAACTAGATGGGCCCTTGGTCTGATCCAGCATGGTTCTTCTTATGTTCTTATGACTTCTTTATTAATGGCAATGGTTCAAAGTAATTGTGTATTTCAGGGCTGCCCAACTTTGAGCAGGTTGACGTCTACTTTTTCTGGCCCAAAGTGCCTGAGGGCTACTACATGAAAACTAATGTTTTCTCCCTTTCACTTCCAACAGGAATATAACCGCGTGCCAGTTCTTCCACACACTCAGCCTGACCCTCCCTCCCTCCCTCCTCCCTTCATCAATTGCCTTCCAAGTTACAGGAGGGCCAGGACATCCTCACATAGTTTGTTGGGAGAGCCAGTGTCTCTCCCCCAGCCCAGCCCCAAGACAGGTGACACATAGACCCATTTTGGGACCTTCCTCCCACTTTCCTCTGCCCGCCTGCCTGGTATGACTAACTTGAGGGAAGCGAAAGCACAGAGACACACACAGCATGACAGTAGCTCCTGTGCAACAAGTTCCCAGCTGGGACTGGACTTGACTCTCCTCCCCCTCTAGCCTCCTCCTCCTCTTTCCCCCTTCACCCTTCCAGCCTCCTCGCTGCCACCGCCGCTGCCGCCGCCGCTGCCACCACAGCCATGGGAGTGGGAGGAGGAGGAGGGGGGAGAAGAAGGGTGGGTGGGAGAGAGGCACCAGGGGGAAGGAAGAGGGGAGACATCACTGTACAAAGGAGGTGGCCGCGCCCACGATACTGCCTCTCGCTCTCCCTTCCCCTCCCCTCCCCTCCCTCCCCTTCATGCTAGCGCTAGTGCTAGCGGGTCAGCTGATTACGAGACAGAGGTGCGCCAATCATTTGGCCAACAGGGATGGAATGGGGGAACTAGAACTGCCCCACTCAGCTGAGGCAGTGGGCTGGCAGACCCAGAACTTTGCTGGGGCAGTGGTGGTCCTTGGGATGGGGGAGGGAGGGGTGAAGAACGTATCCCCTCACTTTTTAAATTGATGGCTAGCGGTCTACTTTTGAACCACTTATGTGCTACTGGTAGCCCGCAGTTGAACTGTTGTGCAGTCCTGGTGTATTTGAAGTAAAGTCAGTGGTTTAGTACACCTGTAAGTATCTGAAGACAATGGTGGATCTCTCAGTGATGGTCCATCCCTTGTTTATAAGATTCTTCAGTTTTATACCTTCAATAACAATATGGATAATTTAATAGTCATAATAATCATTCCTTTTTAAAATGGAAAACTCAGAGCACCATTGGGAGGTTAAAAATGGAACAATTGTCAAAGGCCACAAAAGGGAGTGCTCTTGCATGTCACCCATGCAATTATTTATTTTTGTTGAAACAAACTTTTTTTCTCATTGGCTACTTATAGTGGTGGCGAACCTTTGACATTCCAGATGTTTTGGACCACAACTCCCAGAATTGCAAGCCTAAATTGCCAGTGACAAAGGACTGTGGGAATTGTGGTCCAAAACATCTGGAATGCCAAAGGATCACCACCACTGAGTAGATCTACTATATACCTATCTAAAGTTGGCTGTTTAAAATCAATAGGACTTAAATTAGTTGTGACTAATTTACTCCACTCATTTCAGTGGGTCTATTTTTGTAAGACTGTGGTTGTAACTTTGATTTTGCCTCTTTATTAATTTCTCTCCCATTAGTTTGTCAGCTCCATTTGAAGCATTTTATAAACAGACTGATGAAATCTTGCATTGTTATATTAATGTGCACCATTAGTTTGTGCCACGTTTTGAGGCCCAAATGAATGGGAATTCATTTAGTTGTGGCTAACAGATGCATGAAAATGAATGGGATACATTCCAGGTAGGATTTAATTTTAGATTTAGTCCCTTCTTTTTCTTACTGATTTGCCTGGTCTGTTTTAAGCATTTTATAGACAGACTGCTGGAATCTTGCCTAGTAAACACTTCTTTTCTTATTTTGGTGCATGTCATTCAGCCTACGTAATTTAAACTGCTAACATATGTACGGTGGCTAAACTGCAGTGTAAAGAAGAGAAATGGAAGAAGATGCATCCTTTTGTATGAATATTCTGAATGAAATATAAGGTTTTAAAGGAAATGTGTCCCACAAATGTTTCAACTGGAAAAGCTTGGGGAAAGATGCATAAATTAATCTTGAAAAAAGTGGCATGCTATGATTATTGTTATACAGTCACCCCCTGCCATTTCGCGGTTCAGGTACTGCGGTCCCACAATATCACGGGATCACAGTACCTGGGGAGGCCTCAGAGCTGGGGGGGGGCGGGGAGCAATCTGATCACTCCCCGCCCCCTGCCCCTTCCGGGAGGCCGCCCCCGCCCCTCTCATCACCCCCGCCCCCACCCAACCCGCTTCTGCATATCACGGATTTTCACGTATTACGGGTCGGGTGGGTCCCTCACCCCCGCAATAGGCGGGGGGTTAATGTACTTCAGAATCCAGGATGAATAATAAAAAAAGAAGATTTTGGTGCTGTCCAAAACAAGAATACTGTAATATTTATTTATTTTATTTTCAAATTTCTATACTGCTCCTTCTTCCCAGAACGGGAACTCAGTACTCTCCAATACTGTATAGGAAATTTAGTTACCCAGATTTGGAATCATAGGAGTTCTGTTAGTATTTCCTGACACATCCTGTTGAAATATAAATATCAAGGCCTCTTGAAAATACAGGATGTCACACTTTGTATTTCAGAGACCATAATCTAGGGTTCATGTCAGTGTAGGAGCAATTTAAGCAAACTGCAAACATAGTCACGTTGAAAGAGACAAGACTTCAGGAAGACACAAGCACTGCTGACAGCATACCTTTCAGTATGCTGTGACAGGAACTAGCAGCATGAGCGTAGAATGTGTTAGCTGGTGAGGGATTCAACAAACTAATAGTATTTTTTTTAAAAAAAAACTTTAACAGCAAAGTTGTTGTTGGAATTGTATTTTCTAAAGTTGCAAGAAATTGCAGGAGCTTTTTGGAAAAGTCCAGAAATAAGAAATATTTAAGCAGGATTTCCTAGAGTTAGGAAATTCCTTCCTGCATAACACCTGCCTCTCCCTATTACTGTTAAAGTTAGCCTAACTATCACAGAATACACACCTGTACATCTGTGATTCATGGAATGAAGTTCAGCTAGTCTTGAGTTCCTAATTTACATAATTTGAGTAGCCAAAGTTTAGAGCTCGTGAAACTTTTAATTTATCTGCAAGAAATCTCTTGCTGATATACCCTCACCCATCTAGAGATAATCTCAGCGCTGATGGGCATTTTGTTGGCTTTGAAGAAAGATGTAGGGTAGTTCTGAAATTAAGCTTGCAGTTCTTAAGATTCAAGCGGTATAATATGACTCAGATGTCTAATTTTTTTTTGAGCATAATAATTCCATTTCATCCTTTTTCATATTAATTAGCATTGTATGTTGGCAAGGTCTGGAACTCTGCTAAAAACTTGGTCTGCGGCTTCTGTTTCTTTAAAGGCAAATTAAAAAGCATATGTGCTGAAGTGGAGTGCTCCTTGCATATTCACTGGGGTCCTTCAGCTATCAATTAACAATTTCACCTAATCTGAAAAGTACACTATTCAGATTAGGCCCATGATTTGTTTACAAGGAAAGGACAGGGAGAAACATGATTAGCGGAGGTTTACAAATGAGCTGGAACATTATGTTGACTGATGGGAACATGACATCACAAATCTAGTTTTGGAGCATGTCAGTTTGTGCAGTTTATGAGATACAATCTAGAGACCTTGCTAAGCAATATCATGGGGAGTCCTCCATATAGGTCAGAGCAATAAAATCTATCATGTTTTATGTGAGGCATGATGTAAATCATCTGAGTTTTATGTGTGGTTTATTGCTTGTAGCTAGGCTGATTAGCTGTACAAATATACTTTGACAATGACACATTTTTATTTATTTTTTACAATTTGATACCGAATAAGACAACTAGATTCTTTCCATCTTCAGTTTTAAGCTCATGATTGGGTACAGAGTCAATGTCCTAATAAGCATGTGTGGTATTTCTGAGCAAAATCTACTATAAATTCCCTAAAACAGACATTGTTTTGCTGGGACAAAACTGAGTCATCGGGTCCAGTGCTCTTTTGATACCAACAGCCATCCAGTAAGCTTCAGCTGCTAAACTTGCAAGAATGGTATTTAGGAAATCTTGTTTGCCTTTGGAATTTAATACAGTATTTGTGGGGGTGGTAGTGGTGGAGGAGTCTAAAGCAGATTTTGTTTAATAATCATATATAACATATCTCTGGAGTCATCAGTTCTTTTTCTTGGCAAATTTACTGTTCCTTGGTAGGTACAGCACATGAAAGAAAAATTCAAAACGTGAAACTTCCCCCTTTACTTAAACAAGAGGTTTCTTTTCCTAATCATTCTTTGTTTAAAAAAATCTCCCCCCCAACACAATCAAAGGCAAATATTTTGTCAGACAGAGAAGTCAGTTGCTAAGAGCTGGCAATAATTTTGCCTCAAAGTGTAAAAAAGTGACTTAACTGTCCTAAAGTATCCCTGAAGTGTACTGTGTCATTATTTCTTTCTGGATTTTCTGGTGTATTAGAATAGTATTGCTAGAAGGAACATTGTCATACAAATAACAACTATACATTTGAATGAGAGACTTGATCAGGTATGCTTGTTTAAACTGACTTAGAGTATCAACATGCCTTTATAATCTTTTGTTTTGTTTGACTCTGTAGGCTTTCCTACAATACAGTACATTCTTTGAAATATCAAAATGTAGATCATGGCACTACCGGTATATTTTTATAGCCTTAGTTCTTTCCTATTCACCTTTAAATAGAATATTCTGTTAGTCTGTGACTTGTAATATGCAGCACTTTAACAGAAGTAAGACTTTGGGTACACTTGGTGTCAACGTTATGAAACTAATGTAAGCAGCATGTGCAACCTTATCTAAATAGTAGTTGAAATTTCATTACTGCAGTAATGAACTCTTTCTACTTCTATTATCCTTGCACAGCTGCCAGCAAGAAATGTCGAGTCATCAAGTGAGCAGCGAGGCTAATAAATGTCAATTTCTTTTCATGAAGAAGCTGCTCCATTTCATGTAACAGAGAGTTCTTTGTGCTCAGAGTCCACACAAAAGGCAGCACCTGAGAGTACAGAAGTGCTTGGCAGCGTGTAACTAATATTTTCCCCCACCTTTTCATTTGGCATTTCTCATCACGAATTCATATTTTCAGTGTCCTGAGCTTAAACCTCAGCTGGGAAATGTTTTATATACAGTAGTTTGTGATCAAATAGCTTTAATGTGATTTGATGTTAAGATTAGTATTCATCTAAAAATTGTCCCAAGTCAGAAGCTAAATGGATATGAAGGACTACTTGGTTGTCATTCTATGTGGCTTTTGAAAAAATAGTAAAGAGATTGGCATTCATTTGTTTTGGAATGTAGCATTTTTATATATGAAATGAAAGCTTTACATAAATTCTTTAAAACTTATTATTTCTGGAAGCATATGGCATTCTTTTTTGTCAAGACTTTAAGACCATGACAATAAAGTAAATCAAAATCACATTGCTCTCCAACAATGCAGTTATGTGGAAATACATTAATCTCCCCTCCTAGTCTGAAATCTTATTAACACCAACAAATGAATTCTTGGGATGGGAGTGTTCCAGTGCTGGGTTTCTGTACATCAGACATAATATTGTTATTTGGCCTTTGCAAGAATATTTGGCACAAAGGCGAAGCTGCAGTCATAGCCCCATTCACTTGGAATTAAATCCTGTTGAAATCAATGGAATAATTTCAAATGAGCAGTCATTGCAGTGCTGATTCTACTGGACAGACATTTGTGTACAGCTAGAACGTGGTGGAAGGATAGTTAAACTATTATTTGAACTCGGGGGAGTTCATAGAAGAAGCAGGAACCATTAGAGTCTATTAGACCAAGCTGTCCTAGTCTCCAGACAGTGGTATTGACTCTGGGGTTTCTACATAGCTCTTTTTAATTTTTTAATTTTTTTTAATTGCCTCCCCTTCCTGATTTTTTTCCTGATCACCAGAGTTCCCCTCAGCTCTTCTTACACCAACAGTTCCTGGTGGTATGGGCGTGGCACAGAATGTGTCTGCCCAGGATGCTGGTGTGTCTCCGGCTGCAGGGAGAAACTTGTCTGCATCTTTCCCATTGGAGTTTATTCTAAAAAGTCCTTAAACTGTTGGCCATGAATAACTTTTCTTGCATCGACCTCAGTCCAGAACTTGCTTCAGTCTGATTCCAAGAAAAAAAATTATTCTTAATTGTCTTCGGAGTTTGAGTTTCAGGAACAAATTCTTGAGTAACATACAGTCAATGCTCTTTCCTCCCCACTTTTGTCAACCACCGCCCAACATATCTTCCTATTATCTCCTGAGCCGCTGCTCTCTCTCTCTTATCTCCCTCCCTCCCTCCCTCCCTCCCTGCTTGCTAGGGGCTCTCAGGTCTGACAGACTCTGTACAGTACTTTATTTTACTCTTCTAACTTGTTGGTGGGACGTCACTTGAGGAGGGGTCTTTGGGATTCCTTGTCCCATGAAGCTGAAACCCCTACTGCAGAAGGTCTGCTTTTGTCTACATGCTTAGGGAGTCCCAGTGCACATTTACTAAAGATCACATAGTTAAACATATACAATGATGAGAACTGCTGTGGTAATATGGTAATATGGTACTATAGTAATAAGTATTTCTAGTAAATTGCCAGTATCTGGTTTGGTGTGTATCTGGTGAAGGCATTGAGAATGAATTTAATACTTTATAGATTAAAATAGAAATGTGCTTACAATAGCCCAGAGAGATATATTGAGGAATGCTTTTTATTTATTTATTTATTTATTTTTGAGTATTTCCCCCCATCTTTCTCCTTGGAAAAGGACCCAGGGCGGTTTTTGGTCCCCATTCAGTATTACCCATTACACAAAGTGGTGGTGTATAAAGCCGTTTATGTTAGCAGTCCCCCCTAATGGTAGCTGATCTCAGACACCTGATAGCAGAAGGATCATAACTCCTGAACTGTATTAGATTAGCCAGCAGAACCAAAAGAAAGAGGATGGTCAGAAAATGGGTGTGGCGTTGGATGACCCAAGGAACACTAGATCCAAATCTTCACCAGTCCCTGCATAGGCATTACAGCAGCACAGACTGAAGTGACAGCAGTCTTACATAATTTCCAGCATGTCTAGTCAGTGCAAGGGGGTGAATTCACATTCAGCCTCTTTGACCAGTTAGGATTGTGACTTTAGTCGCACCTAGAGTCAATCCAATGAAATTCATTAGGTTTTTTATGACTGATGGTGACCAAAACTCTTTTGCTTGTTACAGTAAATTTTACTAGAGTATGCTCACTGAATCAATGGGGTTTCATGAGTCAAGTCTTCTGTAAGCTCAATTGATTCAAATAGGCCTATGTTGTGCCACATATGTTAGACTATGTCTATTTGAGTCAATGAAATCTATGAAGCAGTTGACTTTCCAAACCTCATTGGTTCAATGGACCTATTCAAGTGTGATTTGCTATACTAAGCAACCGGGTTTGGTGTGTTATGGGCTGTCAAGTTACCTGACTTACTATACACCTGGCAACTTCAATGTGTGAATGAACAAACTGTATACTATGTGGTGTTATCATGCTCATGCATACAATTTGCCATCCATGTGTATTAGGGCAGGTAATTTGGTGAGAAATTCAACTGCTAACCACTTTTGAGAGGAAATTCAGTCCTGCTTACTGACAATAGTACAAGCAGCCTGGATTTTCAAAGAGCAGAAACAGAGAGTGACTTACTAGGGAGTGGACTAGGAAATAAGGAATATTCAGGTCAGGTGATACAAAGTGGTGTCAGGTAGTGATCATAAAGTCTTGCAATTGATCACCAGAACTGATAATATGTTACTGCTAACTATTGCAAAAGACAAAAGACGTTTACAACCAAGATTTAATTGTCTGATGAAGTCATCTGGAAGCTTTTAAGGTTCCTGTTGGGAATGAAAGTACATACCTCCAGTGCCTTGATGTATAAAAGAACTTTGTGTTTTTACAGCTGAATTTAAGAAACTAGTAGTACTATTAATCTAGGGTGCTACTGTTGTAGTGTCCCACCTTTTGCAGTAAGTGTGCAGCTATTTTAGTGCCGTTTCATGTGCTTTGTGTAAACATCGTTTGAAAAATAAACCATATTTGATGGCAGTTAAATATTAATCCAAACTTTGGGAAGTTAATATTAAACTAGAAGGAACTGCTTAATCCTGCCTCTAAATCTGACATGTTGCAAAGATGTCAGGTAGCAAGATGAGGAAACTTCATTCCACTCATATCTAGAGGGCTGCACTTTGCCCACAGTTGTTTTAATAAATGTAGGTGGCATGGCGGTTTAGAGGTTAGAATGGTGGCCTAAAACTTGGGAAATCCTGTTTAAATCCCCATGAAATTTGTTGGGGTAAGAAAGCCATCAATACCACATTGAATCACTGAAGCTAAGGCAGGATATAATGTAACTCAACATAACTGTACAGTAGTATGCACTATGTGGTTCCATGTGTATATTAATAATGAATGCTTGTATGGTAGCTTGTCTGATCATCCGCTGCCCTTAAATATATATTTTCATTTTCCTGTAATCTTTAGAATATGCTTGTTAGGTTGTATGGCGAGTCAATGGTCTCTTTGTTGTTGCGTGCCATCACGTTGCTTCTGACTTATGATGACCCTATGAATGAACAAACTTCAAAATGTCCTGTCCTCAGCAGCCCTGCTCATCTCTTGCAGTGCCAAATCGGTAGCTTCCTTTTGAGAGTCAGTCCATCTTGTACTTGACTTTCCTCTTTTTATGCTGACTTCTCCCTTTCCCAGCTTTATTGTTTTTTTTAAGAGAATCCTGTCTTCTCATCATGTGCCCCAAAGTAGGTCAGCCTCATTTTCAACATTTTGCCTTCAGAGATAGTTTAGGCCTGGTTTGATCTCAGGATCACTTGTTTGTCTTTCCAACAATCTACAGTATCAGCAAAGCTCTCCTCCAGTACGACATTTCAAACAAATCATTTCCCCTCTGTCAGGTTGCTTTACTATCCGGCTTTCACACATTGTGACTGGAAATACAAAAGTGTGGATGATCTTGGTCCTGTTCTTGAGTCACACATCGTTACACCTGAGGATCTTTTCTTCTTCCTTCATTGCTGCCCTTCTGTCTCAGTCTTTTTCTGTTTCCTTGGCTGTACTCTCCATTTGGATTGGTGGTTGAAGCAAGGGTATACCTATACCAACGTGTACTAATATAATCTCTAGCATCCACATAAAGATAGGTAGCACAGTCCTTGCTAAATGATGTGGCTTTAGTGAGTTTGGAAAGGGCAGAAGAGTCTTGTGCTTGTATAACTGCCCTTGTGCCAGCAGAGCTACCCTGTGCTGGCTGATCTCAAGAGATCTGCCCGAAGAAGGATCTACCAACTCATTTGTTGTGCTGGCTAAGGTCAGCCAGGTCAGAATGAGGGAAGGTGACAGGGGTGGGGGTTGGATTCAGTATGGCCTCAGATACTGTAATGTCAATTAGCCCTCTGCCTCCCTGGATAGTTAGGATGGTACCCTAACCATCCTAACTGGCCAGTGTATTCTGTTGCATAGAATCATAGATTTGTAGAGATGGAAGCTGTTCAACGGCCTTCTTGTTCAATCCCATGGCAAAACATCTGCAGCTAAAGGATTAGATTTTTTCAAAAAGTCATATTTTAATCCTTTCCATACTCATCCTATTTGAAGGGTTATGTTTAATGCAAAAACCTGTTTCAGGATAAAGGTACTGAACAGTTCAAAGAAAAGCTAGCATTTTATCAATTCTCTAACGTCACTGCCAAAACTTTAAGCCTTTTTAAAGCACCATTTGTATTTTGTTTGTGTGAAAAGCTGCACTCTGGATGTGGAAGAATTCCCAACTGAACATAAAACTATTTCAGCTTACATTTTTTTCACTCCACTCCCGCCCATTTCAACTTTTTATTACAATAGTCCTCGATGATAAGTCATCCAGTGAGCTTCATGGCTTATTGTGAATTTAAACTTGGGTCTTCCTACTTTCCTTTTCTTGGAGGCACATCTTAACAAGGTGAGAGGATTTGAGTGTGTCATAAAAACCAAGAGCAGTGCTGTCAGGTGTCCAAACTTGCTTTATGATCCCTGAGTAGGGTCACACAAAACAGCATATTCACAGTACCAGCCTAGGAGACTTCCACCCTTCTCAGGAATAACAGCTACATCAATGTAGGGATTAAAAAAAGATAATCAGATTTAGGGATGTGTCACTGGCCTTCAGGACCATTCAAGACCACATACACCATTGTATTCCCAGCTAGTATGTGTGGGTGTGAAATCTGGATATTGAAGAAAGCTGACAGCATATGAAATATGCTACTGGAGGAGAGTTTTATAGACACTGTAGAGTACTAGAAGGAAAGTCAAGTGGGTCAAACTATCTCTGGAGGCAAAAGTGATGAAACTGAGGCTGTCATTATGAGGGCAAATCATGAGAAGACAAGATTCATGGGAAAAGACAATAATGCTGGGAAAAGTTGAAGGCAGCAGGAAATGAGGAAGCCCAAGTATGAGATACATTGACTGTATAAAGAAGACCACGACCTTGAGACTACAAGGGCTGAGTAGGGCTATTGAGGACAGGACATTTTGGAGATCACTCATTCATTAGTTGACCATAAATTGGAGTTGACTTGATGGGATGTTACAACAACTTCCTACTCCTCAGTTCGAAACATTAGCCACTGCATCACATTGGGTTTCCATGGATCTGTTTAAACAGATCAGATGGTGACTTGGATTTTTCCCAATGTGTTTTAAAAAATAAATTTAAGGTCTCTTCCTAAATGAGTAAACTTGTATACTACTTCCCAACTTTGACTGCTCACCGCCCTCCTCCCATCCTCAATGGAGGATCTGATAAAAATGATCTTCTTGAAAAATTAAGGATGCCCATATAAATCAATTTCAGCAAAACTGAAAGAAATGGCTTTGAAGGTTGTTACTAGATGCCATTTATGTCCTACAAAGTTACATGAATTTAATAAAGATATATCAGATAAGTTTTGGAGGAATTGTGGATAAAAGGGGACATTAGAACATGCAGTATATGGATTTTCTGCTCCAAAATAGAAGCATATTGGCATGGAGTAATTAATTGGCTAGAGATCCTGACCAATCAAAAATAATTATGAATGAAACATTGCTATTATTTTCATTATATACTGGGGGAAAATGAGACACTGGCTAATGAAGAGCTAATTGCGTACCTGATAGGGACAGCAAGGTGTGAGATTGCTAAAAGTTAGAGAAACACTCAGGATCTTTCGCTACAGACATTTATGAACAGGACATGGCAAACAGTGCTGATGGAGAAATTGACTAATAAGATTAGAACATATGAAGTAGAAATAAAGCATAGTCAATTCATGGAAACCTGGAAATCTTTACTAAAATATATAATGATTTAATTGAGAAGTAACATGCTTTAGGAAATAATCTAGATTGTTGGTCTCTTATTTTTTAGGATGCAATTGGGAGACTAAATGTAACCCTGTTAAACTGTGTAACTAGCCCGTGCCTAAGGTGGTTAATTAATTAATAAGTAAGATTACCATGTATGTCATTATGTTATGTTAATGTTTCTCTTGTCTTCTATCTTTTTCCTTTTGTTAATAAAAATTTAGAAAAGGGAAAAATTAAGGATGAACTATATATAAAAAATCCTACTACAGCACATCTGCATAAACCCTTCCTAAGCTTATTTTTAGGATTACTGAGATAACATGTGGTACATATCTGTATGCTTAAAGTACTGTATTATGTTTTGATTTTTGATGCCAGAAACGTTAGTTGACAGATGAGCCCCTTAGGAACAAAACCATGTGTATATTAAGTCTTTTTTAGCTGTGTCCACCACTGCCTTATGGTTTCACTATCTGTGTGCATCACATACTTGCTGTTCTATGTGTGTTACAGAGGGGAAAGGGCCAGCATGAGTAGAGATAAAAATAAAATGTTGTATATGGATTGGATGCACCCCTACCCTGGTCCCATATAGAGGAATCTGACTTAACAGGTGGCTTATCTGTCTTATGAGCAAAAAGAGTAGGGTAACCATGAGTATAAATATACAGTACAAAAAGAGGGAACTTTCCATGAACTTATTTTGGATCCACTGAGGATAAAGGAACTGCTGTTCTTTGCAATTGGTTTTTAGGATCAACAGCACATACTGTTCTTACAGAAAGAGAGGGATTGTCTCATCTTTAATTTCTGGTACAGGGAGGCAGGGGATGGGGCTGCAGAAAACATTCTGATTAGTTGCTGAATGGATGGATTTTCAGGCTCAAGTGCAGTCTATGGTGAACCTTTTAGAGACGGATTGCCCAAACTGCAATTCAAAACCCACTAATTTTTTCCTGCAAAGCGCTAATACAGTAATTTAACCTGTATACAGGTGGCTATGAAGGGGTGATGTTGGGTGCCTACAGAAAGGGCTCCAAGTGCCACCTTTGGCACCCATGCCATAGATTCGCCATCACTGGTCTATACTATTGATAAGGTTGGCCATCCACTGATCTAGTATGCACTGGCCAACTAATAATCTATTCATCTAGTGCTCCTGATTGTTATCTTTCTGTCTGATCTTTTTGTTGTTGGTGGTTGCTTTTGCCCTTAAAACAGACAAACAAAAACTCAATCAGAGAAACATTTTGGAGCTACTGTTTTAACCCATCTTGGGTCCAATATTTTATGTATACAAATCGTCTTCAACTTTAAATATTGTCTTTCACTGTTGTAAGCTGCCTTGGGTCCTTTTCAAGGAGAAAAGCAGGGTAAAAATATTTTAAATAAATAAATTTGTGGTATCAATTTTATACTGTCCTTTATCCCATCATCTGGTTCTCCATAGACTGCTTTTAAAAGTAATTTGTTACATTAATTTGTATAAAACAAAAATGGGTCACTTGTATGAGTTACCAAAATAACTGTTGCGACTGTTTCTTATTATGCTACTTGCTGTATTTTTGTTACTTTTTTCTGGAGGAGTCATTATAAATACCACCCAGGAAATATCAATATAATATGAACAATTCAATTCTGTTTTAAATAATGCTATCTTACACTTCTTTTTTAAAGATAGACTTTAATCCTATATGTTTTCTTTCCAGGCAGCTATAAATGGTGTTATACCACAGGAAAATGGCATCTTACAAAGGTAAGGCATTTCTCATAATGATGCTCCAAAGTTTGTTAAAAAAATTGAAGGAAATGGCAAACACTTCTGAGTACTTTGTTCTCGGAAAAGTCCTCTGAGCTCTCTGTTCCTGGAAAGGGTCACCATAAGTCAGAATCTACAGAAATTTATTAATGTAAATGCATTAGTATTTTAGCATGTCTTGTTCTTGAATCTCATTCTAGCTTTAGAATTGCTCTCTCTTTTTGTCGTCTGTATTTCAGGGTTCCATTTGAGCAATGAAAATAAGCTATGTTGGTGTATGAGTAGATTTGGTAGATTTAATTTAAGGTCAAGTGTATGTTTCAGTCTTTACCTAGCCTTACTTCACATAAACAGATGAGAAATCCAAGGAGTAACTTCAGAAGAAATGAATGGTTCTCATCACCTAATATAGTTCCAGAATCAACTGGCTTATGTTGAAGACTGAGAGGGGATATGATAGCTATGTTTAAGTATCTGAAAGGATGTCATATTGAAGAGGGAACAGGTTTGTTCTCCATGGCTTCAGAGACTAGGACTCGGGGCAATGGTTTCAAACTACAGGAAAAGAGATTCCATTTGAACATTCAGAAGAACTTCATGACGGTTAGAGCTGTTCGGCAGTGGAATATGCTGCCACGGAAGGTGGTAGAGTCCCCTTCTTTGACGGTATTTAAGCAGAGGCTGGATGGCCATCTGTCGGAAATATTGTGAAGGGGTTCCTGCTTGGCAGGGGGTTGGACTCGATGGCCCATGAGGTCTCTTCCAACTCTATAATTCTATGATTCTATGATTCTATGATTCTATGATTCTATGAATATCCAATATGCAGTTTTTCAGGGTCTGTTTTTGCTACCCTAGTGCCCTCTTGCCAGTGCTGAATTTGCTGCCAGACTTCTGCCTCAGCCCTAAGAAAACCTTTTAAGACAAGACACACAGGGAACAAGAGCCTTGTTCTCAAGCACAATAGCACTCCTAAAAACTCCCAGAAGCAGGGTTGAACATGAAAACAAGGAACATATTCCCTGGACAATTTGCTTTAGAAATAAAGTGTGGCTATTTTTTGCCAGTTGCACAGCCAATGGCATGATTGCAAATTCAGCAAAGATTGGTGAGAGTCCTCTGTGTGTACAGGGTTCATCAAGCCAACACCTTTTTATATGTTGTCCACTTTGATGGATTGGCTGGAATCCAAAGATCTCTCTCTCTCTCTCTCTCTCTCTCTCTCTCTCTCTGTCTGACGCTGACGCTCTCTCTCTGTCTGACTCTCTCTCTCTCTCTCTCTCTCTCTCTCTCACACACACACACACACACACACTCACACACACAAGATTTTTCAATCCATTTGTTTTTGCTTAGCCCTTTGGATGACCTGACCAAAGAAAGCATCCCCTGAAGCGGGCATTTGGTGTAGTGCACAACTGAGAACAGGTGGGAGGAGAAACTAGGAATCCAAAACTGAGGCAGCACTACTGGAGAGAGAGAGAGAGAGAGAGAGAGAGAGAGAGAAAGAGAGAGAGTGTGAGTGCACAGGGCTGCTTTGGTTCTGACTGTTCCAGCTTGACAGTCAAAGAGAGTACCTGATTTGTTATGGCACAATGAAACAGTGGCTCTAGTTAAAAATGAACCCAAGCCTCCCGTGCTCAGTATTTCAGTCACTGAACCGTACCAGCCCTAACATTGAACCTAGCCTGACCTTCTCAAAAGAGCTGACTTGGTTACTTTGTTGCTGACCCAAATCGTATTGCTTTGCCCTGCCATAGTAAGGACGGGTTGCATGCTGGCACAAACTTCTCCGTGTGAATTGAGTTTTGCCTGCAAAGTGTCCTAAAAGCAACTGTATGGAGTTAAAAAAAGCTGTTGTAGGCTTATGCCTGCCTGCAGGAATCTTGTGGAACAGATGGGGCCGTGTTGTTGGGGGCTTTAAGGCTTGAACCCTTTTCTTCTTCTGTTCCACTCAAAAATCTCTCTGTGCCGGCCATCTGTTTGGCAGAGGAGATCCTCATGAGCAGCAAGGCTTATACCGTCTGCTCTAGCACACAGAATTCTCTGAATTGGGGCCAATATGTTTCTGCATGGAAATGCATACACCTAAACACAGCACTCCCATTGTTCGTCACAGCTTTGAAACTACCCATGGTTTCAGAGTTGAGAATTGCTCTTTGTTCTTCCCGGTTAGAGAGAAGGAAAAGAGGCTTCTGTAGAGAAAAGAATCATAGTGCTCCATTGTTTGTTTGTTTCCCCCTGCATGCACACTCATATGCACACACACACTTGGGATACAGAAAGAAGGGGGTCAGCACAGTATACAGTTGAGATAACAAATCTTCTGATGCTCAAGTTACATACGCGTCAATGGAGTTCCACTCACTCCTTCATTATGCAGCTCAAATCAGTAATCAAGGTTCTTGTTTTTTTCTTTTATCATTTTTTCTTTTGTTTTTTGTTGATTCCTTGGGAAAATAATTTTGAAAAATAATCAGGAATGCCTCTGTTTGGCGGTGGGGGTCGACAGAAGAGGAGACAAATATTAGCTGCTGGTTTATAAACCTAAGTCTTTTTGGTTTAGACATCATGGCTGGGTCATGGCTATACTCTAATTTCTACTGAAATGTTGCTTGACAAAATGTATTCACTCTATTTCTCTGGCAGTCCTTGCAATTCTTTTTTTTACAAACCAAAACAATAGGAGAAAAGTTTAGAACTGTGTGTGTGTGTGTGTGTGTGTGTGTGTGTGTGTGTGTGTGTGTAAAAATTAATAAAAGAAGCTCTGCTGATCTTAAACTCAGCATTTACCCAATTAAAAATATTGTGTCTTGGTTTTGTTGTTGTGAGCTTGTTTCCTTGCAAGGGGAATGGTTTTCAACTAGACAATATCCCTTTTGTGCGTCCTTGGAGTGCTTTGAGAAATACTCACCGCAAAGATCACATGAGACCAAGGAGACGAAGCAGTCCCGAAAATGTGATAGGTTTAAGTTGTTTCACGCTTTATAAACTGTACTTGGGAAGGAAAACAGTAAGGCAATGTCACTCCCTCATTAGTGACTTAATATGCTTCTCTTGAACCTTAAGTGGCATGGCATCTGTTGTATTAGCTATTACTGCCTTTTGACTTTAAACATATCTCTATCTAAGAATCACGTTCAGGAAGAATGTATTCTTAATTGTCTAATAGTAAATCCCTAGAGGTTGAACATAGATGGGGTGATGGAAAATGCATCAACCTTGGAAGGAGGTTTTGGGGTCAGAATGGAATCATGATAATTTCTCTTTACATTTGCTGGCTGAATCCCTCATGTGAAGTCTGGCCCATTCCTTATTCTTCAGTTGGTCTAATAATTTCACAAATACTATGTTGCAATATTTGAGATTTTGGTAATGTTCAGGTCAACATATATTTCAGGAAGAAGGTTCATACATGGAGCTCTTCATTTTGAAGTGGATTTTATATGCTTTATAACTAAAATCGCATGTTTGAAAGCACATGATGGCAGTGCGTTTTGGATTAGAACAGAAATAACAAATCCTTGTAATGGTTGTTGTTGTTGTTGTTGTTGTTGTTGTTGCTGTTGCTGCTGCTGCTGCTGCTGCTACTACTACTACTATTACTACTACTGGTTTCAGAGTTAAGAGTACTGGATATGTTAATGAACAATGTGTGCAGCTGATAATTCCTACAATCTTAAGATCAGCACAATGCTTATTTGTGTGTGTGTGTGTGTGTGTGTGTGTGTGTGTGTGTGTGTGTGGTTACAGTTGTGACCCACTCTTTGTGATCCCATGTCTATGGAGTTTTCTTGGCAGGAATACTGGAGTGGCTTGCCAGTTCCTACTCCAGGCACCTACAGCACCTGGTATTCCCTGGTGGTCTCTCATCCAAGTAGTAACCAGGGCCGACACTGCTTAGCTTCCGAAATTTGGCGAGATTGGATGTGCTTAGGGCATTTAGGCAGCTACAATGCTTGTTACCACTAGCTTATCTTTTTGCATCCCCAAATTGATCTTAAAAATGTTTATAGGCTCAAAACAGGTTGCTTCAAGCACTGACTACAATTTATTTAAACTCTTTACAACATGTTTTCCAGTGAATACAGTGGTGAGACTTTACAAGGGTCGGCCTATGGTCCTAGTAGTCACCCTTCCTCGTCAACATCATCAACACCGTCCTCATCCTCTGCGTTTCGTCATGTAGTGCCATCCAGACAAATAGTGGAACGACAACCACGGATGCTTGACTTCAGGGTTGAGTACAGAGACCGAAACGTGGATGTCGTACTTGAGGATAGTTCTACAGTTGGTAAGAAATTGTTGTTGGGGAACATCTGAGAAAAATAAAATGGGTGTATCTGACTAAGGTAGAGTTTAAATGGCCAGGATTGGGAATGTATATAGATTCACCTCTTGTGAAGTTGATGATGCTGGGCTTGTCTTTTAAGAAACAGTATTTGTTCAAATATATGAATAATAAACCCTTGGGTCATTTTTGTGCTGCAAGAGAGGGAGCAGGAGTGGTGGCCATCTCTAAACACTGCAATAGTACAAAGAATTCCGGGCCACAGAGTGGTGCTAGAATTCAGGTATTTCGTCTTTGTGGCCAAACCACAGGATTTTCATTTTGCTTGAAAATGTGAGCGATCTTGCTTATATCTTAAAATGTGCCATGGGGTCTCTGCTGCTCCCATGAGACTTACAACTGATTAACAATCCTAGTACTAATTAAACAGTTTCTCAATGCTGTTGTTTCTTTAATAGTTTGAGAAAAGTTGAAAAATATGTACTTTGAGGTTTGTAAAACCTCAAAGTAAATAGAACTACTCATACCTTGACATCTCTCCCCAAGCGATTCTGTAATGAAAAATAATTCACGAGAAAACAAACAAACAAACACACCAGGGTTGCACAGGATGATGTAATTTTATTTTCTTGATTTGTTTATTCAAAATATTTGAGCCTGGCCAAAGAGATACAGTACAAACTTTTTAAAAACATGGATTTTATTTAAAGATGGTATGTAGAAAATGTACACATCCTATGTTCTATGTTTGTCTCAAATTAGTTACAGTGTAACAGTTTCCTCTTACAAATTTAATATGCAATATATAATTAAAGAGTGACACCTAGTGGCATATGTATTTTATTTTCTGAACATGTACTTGCTGGTTATTTTGTTTACCCCTTGCAATTTCCTCTTTTATTCTCAGTTTTCCCAAGGAGGGAACACCATTTTGTAATACAGTGGTACCTTGTATAAAGGAATTAATTTGTTCCAAATGAAATTATGTTAAGCAGATTTTCCTTTATACAAATTTTCCATAGGAATGCATTGAAAGTAGAGTGATCCCATATTTATGTTGTACAGATTTGCCCCATAGGCAATTATGTTAAGCATATTTCCCCCATCTCCGGAATTTTTTTATGTTGTACACATTTTATGTTATACAAACAGTTTGTTATACAAGGTTCCACTGTATATTTACTTCAGTATATGAGAGAATAAGCAGTATATCTTGAAATATGATGTTTGTTGCAGAACCTGTATGTCTTATTTTAAAATACAAAGTACAGTATGCTTTCCTCTCTCTACGAAAAAATGTTTCACTACAGTGGAAATGTTAGCCAAATGTACCAAGTGCTAACCAAATCTCTCATTTAACTGAAATACAGGATGGACTAAGAGGAGATGTTGTTTTAATTAGTAACAATAACACACCATCCTTAAATAATTCAAATTATTAGCATCTAAAAGGCATGTAAATGTCAAATTGATATTTGTGACTTAAGGATAATTGGCTGTGTGGAAACATTAAAAAAATAAGAGAAGGGCTAGAAACCAAATCACAATAGTTGGTCTCAAATAAGATTCCAGCAATAATCAATTTTCAGGAATATTTTTAAATTAGTCTCAGAATTGTACATCATATAACAATTAAAATTACGAGCCCCGTGGTGCAGTGGTGAACGTCTATACTGCAGGAAAAACTGTGCTCACAATCTGGGGTTCAATCCCCGGTAGCCGGCTCATGGTTGACTCAGCCTTCCATCCTTCTGAGGTCGGTAAAATGAGTACCCAGCTTGCTGGTGGTGGGGTGGGCAATGTGTAGCCTGCATAATTAAACTGTAAACCACCCAGAGACTACTTGAAGTGGTATGGGGTGGTATATAAGCAGAACACTTTGTTAAAATTGAATGTTATCACCTACATGGGTTGGAATCCAATTAATGATTCATACTCCCTGACCTGATATAAATGTAATTTAAATCACAAAAATTATGATGTTTATGTTTGTACTTATTTTAATATTTATGTTTTTAAATCATTTGTAAGCTGGCTTGAGTCCCTCTACATGATGAAAATAAGTAACTCACTGACTCACAATGACAAATTTCCATTAACTTATAAGATGGTGGTTGCAACATGTACTTCATAGTGCTTAGTGACTCCTAATGCAATTAGTGCCAATTTATCATGGTGTGGTGTACCTCCACAATAGAAGCCATAGCCTTGAGTTTAGCAGGGCTAAGGACATTTTGGAGACTGATAATTCTTAAGGTCACCATTCGGTAAATTGGAGGTGACTTAACATTCTCCCTTTCCACTGAGTGATTGAATTTTTATACCACCTAGTTAGTGTGAGGTACTACTTGGGGCAGTTAACAAAAAAAATCAATGCAAATAATGTAGCATGACATTAATAAAATACTGTATACAATATAGTAACTCAAATCAACAAACAAACATGAAACTATCAAATTGATCAGCATGAAACAGATGGGCAATACAATTTGGCAGACTTCATGAAAGGATGCCTTGAAACTCTTCAATAAATAGCATAGTTAAATAGAAGTCTCTTAAAGGGAGGGTAGCAAGCACAGCTTGACCAAAAACTTATTCCAAAGGGCTGATGCCTGATCTGAGAAAGCCCGATTTTTGATGGAAGTCCTTCTGGCCTTCCTCAGTGTGGCAGTCTGTAGGAGCATGGCCTGTGAGGATCTAGTGGCACAGGTTGATATTTGGGGGGAAATGCACCCTAATAGGTAACAAGGTCCCATACTACAGAGCAGTGATGGCGAAACTTTTAGAGACCGAGTGCTAAAACTGCAATTCAAAACCCACTATTTTTTTTTTTTTGCAAAGTGCCAATACAGCAATTTAACCTGTATACAAGTGGCTATGAAGGGGCGATGTCGGGTGCCCACAGAAAGGGCTCTCAGTGCCACCTTTGGGACCCGTGCCATAGGTTTGCATTAACTGCTATAGAGGGCTTTATAAGTTAAAGCCAAACTTGAACCTGGCCTGGAATGTCGCAGGTATCCAGTGCTTGAGAGCTAGGTCTGGGGTGATGTGGTCCCATTTACTCACATTGATGTCTGCATTCTAAACCAACGGTGCTTTCCAGGACAGTCTCAAGAGAAGCCCCATGCAGAGAGCATTACAGTAGTTGTTCTTGGAGATCACCAGCATATGAACCCAGGTGGGGTTGGAACTGAGTGATCAGCCTCAGTTGGCTAAATTATGACCTGGACATGGCTGCAACCTGTGAATCTCAGGTCCAGGAATACTTCCAGGTTCCAGCCTTTATCCCTAAGAGGAAGGCTTACCCTATTCAGCTTAGAAGAGCCACTGAGATGTAGGATCTCTGTGTTCTCCGGGTTCAATCTCAGTCTGTTAGCCTTGATCTATTCCAAAACCAAGGCCAGGCATTAGTCAAGCATCTGGGTGGCATCCAATGCAAAGGAAGAAAAGGAGAGGCAGAGCTGTGTGTCATCAGCATACTGATGGCAACATACCCCAAATCTCTGAATGACCTCTCTGAATAGTTTTATATAGATGTTGAAAAGCATTGGGGAGGATGATGACCCCTGGGGAGCCCCACAATTGAGGATCCAAAGGGCTGACAATTTCTCCCCCAGCTGAACTCTCTGGATGTAACCATTGGGGAAGGATCATAGCCATCTCAGTACAGCCTCTTGATCCACAGGCATGACAGCTGATCCAGAAGGATACTGTTCTTGACACTGTCAGAAGCTGCTGAGAGATCTAGGTGCATCAACAGAGTCATTCCTCCCTCATTTGGGGAGTAAAGGTCTTTGTGCAGTATTACTAGTGATATCTTAAGTATTATGCTGTTGTCTGAACCCAGACTGGAAAGGACCAGGGTGATTATCTTTTTCTCTAAATGTACTGAGAGAGGACCTGTGCCTCCTAATGTAACTCAGTTTAGGCATTATTATATGCATACCACAATGAGCTAAATTGCTTGGGTGTAATGGACTAATTCCAGTTGTTGGCCCTTCTCAGATGATTCCCATTGAATTAATGGAATTCATCTAACTCAGGCTATAGGTAAATCCCAAGGACTTGGTGAATCAACTTCGGTCGAGACTGCAGTTTAGATTTAGCCTATCAGCGTAATTACAGATGTCGAAATTATGCATTCTGTTGTCAATGCTTTACTTGTGGCAACTGTGATGTGGGCCTGTATATATTTGACTTTTGTAAGGAAGAATGGTTTTATGTACCTCTGTACAAATAGCACAGTGATGTCACAAGAGGTGGGAAAAAGTTATTTGCATTTCTTGTGACCAATGCCAATACTTACAGCACAGAGAGTCCAGAAGTGCATGTTGACTTTCATGCATTAGAGAAGAACTAATTTGTGTAGGCTTGGGCAAGCTGTCCAGTCCCAGAGTGCCATTAGAAGAAGGCACTGGTAAATCCATTTCTTTGTACTCAATATTTAGAAAAATTTGAGGAGGATTGCCATAGTTCAGAATGAGCTTGAAAGCATATAATAATTACCATTAGACTAGATCATTGCTTGTTATTCTAACCTGCCTAAGTAGTAGTAGTTAGGATTATATGCTAATCTTTTGTGATTGTTCAGCATGTGGTTTAACATCTAATCCTCACAGGAGGTTATGAAGGAAGTTAACTATTGAGGCAAGGAGTATACTGGGGCAATGTACTCATGGAACTCTTGGTTCCAGTGATTACAGTTTTTTTTTAAAGTGTGAACCACACCTCCTTTGGTTTTCTACTTCTGGGGCACTCCCTTGGGTGCTACACAAGCCAAGACATCAACTGATTGGCTGGGTCATTTCCAGAAGGTGTAAACCCTGTGGCTGCCAGAACAGCCTGCTACTCTTGTTGCTATTATATAACATTACATATACAGTATAACAGTCTGCTACTAAACAGAAGGTTAGTATATCAATCAATCAATCAATCAATCAATCAATCAATCAATCAATCAATCAATCAATCAATCAATCAATCAATCAATCAATCCAAAGAAGCAAGCAGATAAGCAAACAAACTTCCATGAGTCCTGAATCTTGTATAAGTAAGCTGGAAAGGCTTTTTGTTTCACCAACATTACACAGGTTCTTAGCCACATGCATTTATATTTATAGTCCTGTAGATTTCTGGACGAAAGGGCAACTGTCCTTCCTGTTGCTTCACTGAAGCATTTAAAGGGAGAATTTATGGTATTTTAATGCGTGGGTTGAATATGCAGAGAAGGCTATGTGAGCTGACCCCCTCAACCTCGGTTGGCACATACTGCTTCCATGCTGTCAGAACATATGCCATACATCAAAAAGAGTTACTTTTTGCGTAAGTATATAACTGAGTCATTAGTACACAGGGAAAAACTCTATCAGATAGTAGTTGGACAGAGGATGTGTGTGGGTGTTGTAGTGTGTGACCTTAGTGCACATAACTCTCTCCATATGTTTATATAGATAATGATCTTTATAAAACCCCTTATACATACAGTACCCTAGGGTGCTGTACCTTCTTCTGTGTCATTGAGAAATCATACGTGTGTGTGTGTGTGTGTGTGTGTGTGTGTGTGTGTGTGTGAGAGAGAGAGAGAGAGAGAGAGAGAGAGAGAGAGAGAGAGAGAGAGAGAGATGTTTTGGACTTCTTCATATGCCATGGTCATCATCATGGAGCACTCACAGACTGCATGGAAGTAAATATTGATTTGCCATGAAGTCGTGCACTCAAATGGGTCATTCCAGTCTTCCTCATGAGCCTGCTTTTTACCAAATTTGCTTTTTGCAATGAATGTGATCACTACCTTCTATTTGTCATGTCCACTTTTGACTTTCTTAGCGGTATGCTTAAACGCTATTTAACAAACACAATGAAAGATGTCTCCCTGTTTTTAACCTGTCATTCTATGCAGTTGCACCAGTAATCCACTAGATGGAGTTATTCTATACTATAGCACCAGTGAATAAAAATACAGTCTTAAGGATCATTAGACACTTGTATGACATTCTTTGCAATGCCATGAGACTGATAAATGTCCAAAATGTAATCATGAACATATTTAGATTTTGGACATCTTAGCGCAGTTACTTGCACAGGGACGTTAAGCAAAATAATGGACCTGGCCTTGGCTCCAGCCTAGTGTAATATGTCCACTGCATGTTCTCAAAAAAGGATGAAAAAGAGGTTACGGTATATGTAAATTTGCTTAAAATTACGTCAATTCAGAATTGTCCCTGGGAGGCCCTGGGCTGAGCCTCTGTACTGGTTGTACTGTGTTAAAACAGATGCATATCAGAATTTTGCTGGTTTGTGTACAAAACAGTATTATGAATTAAACTGAAATGATATGTTTTGTTTCAGTTCATTACTGCATATGTAATTTGAATTCACTGAATTTTATCTAAGTTAAGGGGGAAAATAACTTGTAGTCCATAACTATTGTAGTGTTATAGAGAATCAATGAAAAGACAGTAATGCTGGAAATGGAAGCCATCAGGAAAGCAGTAAGATTGGACTGAGACGATACAGTAAGCCATGGCTTTTAGTTTGCAAGTCTGTTAATGATAAGACCTTCTGAAAGTCATGAATTCATTAGTTCATAGTAAAATGGAAGAAGCTTGAGAGAACATTGGGAAATTCATGTGGAATGTTAAATAGTAATATATAATAATAATGCATATTATTTTTGTACTGCTTTCCTTCAATAGAATTTACAATTTATCCTAAATATTGTTTTTAGTTTTAAATTGTCTTCCAAATACTGTACAATTAATGTCTGTAGGTCTTTTGAAGTTATTTTGTGTTTAATAATGTATTTAAAAGTACTGTACTGACATTGAAGAAAATATTTTTTCATACAGTAAAAGTCAAGGTGGTTTATTGTCAATTTTTAAAAAAAATCAAATTGATTTCAGTCATAATTTGAATTTAAAAAGACTTTTGGATTTTAATAGTCCAAACGCCCATTGTTTAAAAATAAATAAATCATTTAAATCAAATCCACCTGGTAAGAGTGGAGAATATTGAGCTTTTAGGACTTAGTCTTCTCTTCTCACTGCTTTGCGAAGGTCCATGCAGAAAAAAAGAGAGATGTTAATAATTCCCCCCTCCTTTTTTTGCAGGAGAGATCAAATGCTTTTTAGAAAATGAGCTTCAAATTCCCGCATCAAAAATGTTGCTAAAGGGCTGGAAGACTGGAGACGTAGATGATAGTGTAAGTTCCTATATTTGTTACAGAAGTGTCTGTTCATATAGTGAGTCAGACTTCCTTACAGCTGGTATAAATGTACAGGTGATGTGTGAAATCTTCTTAATGCAACATGTGTAGCTGTTTGTACAGTGGCTATGCAATCTTTATGAAATATGATAAGCTGCCAAAGTGTAATGTACAGCAAGTAGTGAAGGCTTCTGGGAGTTTTAGTCCAAGAACATTTGAGGACCCAAGTTTAGGAACCACTGTCCTACGACTGCCTGCCTTGCTTCTTGTTTGGATCTCTTGAAACTACCTCTTAATTTCTTAGCGCTTGCCAGAGAGCAAAATAACATGTTGTTTTTCATAACCAATGATATTAGTAACTGTGGTAGTAGTAGTAGTAGTAGTAGTAGTAGTAGTAGTAGTAGTAGTAGTAGTAGTAGTAGTAGTAGTGGTGGTGGTGGTGGTGGTGGTGGTGATGATGATGATGATGATGCCAAACATACAGTTTGTCATCATTTAACTTAGGCATGTCCAAACTTCGGCCCTCCAGATGTTTTGGACCGCAGCTCCCACAGTCCTCTACCATTGGCAATCTAAACTTAGAATTCTGGGAATTGTGGTCCAAAACATCAGGAGGGCCGAAGTTTGGGCATGCCTGATTTAACTTATTCCATCTCTCAGGATATGTTTCTAAATATGCAGTTACTGACCCCCCCAATCTTTTGTAAAGCATTCAGTACTTATCATCAGCCATGAGTTTATCATTTGTTGGTTATTTGCAATCAGATGCAGTAGTAATAACAGTAATAATTGAGCAATTTATATGATTTTTGCTTTCTGAAGCCATGTTTACCTAGAGTCTGGACCATTCTAATGAAAGTGGCAAGGGTCCTATAGACTTGAGTATGTGGCTCTCCCACATTTTAGTCATAAGACTGAGTGGGTATGAATATTATCCCTTGGGATAGACTTAGGGGAGATGTTCTGTATGTGAAATGACTCAAAAAGCTGCAGTAAAAGAGGAGAGAGTTTTTGATGAGGGAGGTGGGCTGCCTTATGTGAATGGAATCATTTTTCAGAAGCACAAAGCCATGATTGGATGTAATTCCAGAGCACTTGTGTATCTCTTTGAATTCTTGTTTGATTCTTGACATATCCCATCTTTCATCCACAGCACTGGCAGAATTGAAGTGGTAGAATGGATTATAGGCAAAAGTTGTTCTCTTTTTTTCACCAGAAGACAAAATATGTTGAAGGTTCATTAGAGAACAGATGTTTTGTACTCTTATTGGTTCAGCCCAGAGAGTATGCTATGTCAGTGGCTACTGGGGCCTACCTTGTTAGCTTCTACTTTGATAACAGCAGCTGTTGAATAAATGGAACTTACTTAAGTGAGGGGGTGGGGGTGTCAGTAGCCATCTGTCAAGGTTATTATAGTTGCTTCCTACATTGTTGACCCTGCATTCAGCAGGGGATTTGACTGGGTGATCTTGAGTTAAGAGAACAGAAATGCAGGCGTCCTTATAATGTACACAATGGCCAGAATTGTATTGGTTAGCTATGCTAGCCGTATAAAGTACAATGGTGTAAATTGCAGATGCTGCTAATTAATGAGATGCCACTGATTTCCTTCATAGCTGAATTCATGCAAATAATGTGCAATAAGGCATACAAGTGATGACTTGTAAAGTGGTGGCAATTCACTATTGAAATTTATGGCACCACCCTTATGGCAGTGTAACTAACCAGTAGGATTCTAACCCACATAAATCCCACAGTACTATAGCATAATTCAGTGAGATAGCATGTGCTTTGTTTGCAGACGTTCCCAGGTTTAGTCCCTGACATCTCTAGGTATGGTTTGGAAAGAGTCTTATCTAAAACTGGGAAAGGGACTGGCAGTCCATGCTGGAGACCAGTGGTTCTCAACCTTTTATATCTTAAATCCCACCATTCATTCCATCAGAAAAGCTCAGTCCCAGAATGATGGAGACAAAACGTCCAATTTCCCCCAAGAAGGACAATTTATAAATTTGTAGATATTCTGTTCCTATAATTATGATTTACAGTTAATTTTAAGGACATAACAATTTACAGTGGTTTATTAAAAATCACATCGTTTAAGGACATAAAAGACTGCATTAAAAGCTCTTGGGAGCAAACTTAAACAGAAAAGCTAAGTATTAGTAGTTGAATTCAAATGTTATGGCTACGGTTAACTATAAAATACAAATACTGTATAATAAATGGAATTACAGTGGCATTATCAGGAATGAAATGTATCACTTTCAGTTAAACCCCACAAGCAATTCTTATGTGTAATTCCTCAAATACTTGTATCTGACATGCTCTACACAACCTGCTGGTTGAGAGCTATTGTAGTAGACTAGTTTGAAAGGCCAGTATTTTCTTTGGTTTTGAACAAGATGAAATGCAGCTTTTTATATTCCTACTCTACTACCCATTTCTCATTCCCAAAGAATGAGAAGGCTCCCTCTCACCTCTACATAAATGTAAATATTTTATATTCATTCTAATGAACTTCAAACTAATAACTGGTTGAAATCCTGTTGCATAAAACAGTAAATGACATCAGAGTTGGCCCATTAAAGTGGAGTTTGGAATTTGGTGAGTCAAATCCTTTGCAAGTTTTCAGATGGGCCTGCTTGAGTTGCAACTTACCTTAGCACCATAAATTGCAACAAGAGTAGAACTGTTTAAATCAATAGAATTTACAGTGAACTTGATCAACTAAATTCCCACACATTCAGTGGGGCTATTTTAATGCAACTAACTATGCTAAACAACAAGATTTCAACCAGTGTGGTTCTTATGGATCAATTTATAGTATAATATTGAAACTGCTGCCTGATTTGATCCGATGCTCCTAAATGTGGTATGTGAAGTTTCAAATTCAGTGGAGCATACGTAATAAACCCAGAGGCCTGCAAGTCTGCCTTTTGTTTTCCGAGGCCTTTCCTCTAGAAGAGCTTCTTCCTTCTTGAACAACCAGTCTGTAGGATATTTGTTTCACAGTGACAATACAGGATTTTGTGTAATCTTTCAGAGGTACTATGCCCATATGTAAAGCTGCACTGATGTTAAATACAGTGGTACCTTGTATAAAGGAATTAATTCGTTCCAAATGAAATTATGTTAAGCAAATTTTCCTTTATACAAATCCCCATAGGAATGCATTGAAAACGGGGTGATCCCATTTTTATGTTGTACGGATTTTCCCCATAGGCGATTATGTTAAGCAAATTTCCCCTATCTCCAGAATTTTTTATGTTGTACACATTTTATGTTATACAAGCTGTCTGTTATACAAGGGTCTACTGTAGTTATAAAATAGTCAGTCTTGGTTTAAAGTGCACTGTAAAAAAACAACACCTGGATTTTACTGCAAGAAAGCAGATTAAGAATCAAACTAGAGATGATATGTCTAGAAGTGTCATTAGTAGCTGTTAGTACCAAGCTGGGCATGTATCTGTGTGTGTTCATGAAGATGTCCTGCCTGCACTTCGCAATGATTGCTCTCTCCTGTGCTTTTTGTTATTATTTTTGTAAAAAGCCAAACAGATATACAGTAGTTGCAAATTACACACTGAACATCAAGTGTAGTTAGGCTCTTGGTTTTAAGTGAGAATACGTGACGAAAACATTTTGTAACTTCTAATGTATATTTTCCCCCTACAGACTGTTCTAAAAACTCTACACTTGCCAAAAAATAACAGCCTCTATGTCCTAACGCCTGATCTGCCACCGCCACCATCATCAAGTATCTCTGGGTAAGGTAACTCTAAAAATAATAAATAATTGCAAGAGTGTCTCATAAAACAGATTTGCAGCAAAACCTAGTCTGGCGTGTTCATGGCCCCTTTTTCTGAAGAGTATCCATATACGGTCTCTTCTCTTTAATCTACTGTTTCTGATTTTGTGGAAAATAAAGACCAGCTGCCATTAATAAAAAATGTACAAATGGAAAAGTTTATAAAAGCATGAAATGAGAAGTCCTCTGTTTGTTTGTCTATTTTTTTTATTTAAATGTTGCCTTTCTCTCTGTAAGTACTGCATTGCTATGTATGCATTCTTCAGTGACTAAATGGTTTTTAAAATCTTGTTTTTGGCACAGAATAATATGGATAATATAAAGTGGCTTGGATTGTTAATATTTAGTATGAATATTATTCAGTTTATGAAGGAGAAGCCTGCTTTTGAGTAGGAGATTTGAAAGGCAAATTTTAATCATTCTCAGTTCCTTGCAGAGAGGGATGGTGTTTGAATTGTTTTCTTTTGAGATTTTTACAAACTGATTTTTGCAAACGCTCCTAAAACAAAACACAGTAAAGGCTCAAAGCACATTGGGTTATATTCAGGCACATTTCATCAAAGGAATAGAGTGGGAATCTGAAGTTGAGTCATGGCAACTGGACTTCTTTTCTTGAGAGATGAAACGTTTCACTACTCATCCAAGCAGCTTCATCAGTGTGAGGAAAGTTAGTGGCGAGTCCTCCATTTATAGTTCACCTTCATTTCACATCAAATGTGAAACTCACCTGGATGACTGAGAATCTTCACAGATAATAGAATGGGAAGCAGGAATGAGGGGGGAGAAGGGGGAAGAGGATGGGGCTGGGAGGGAGGGAGGGAGGGAGGGAGAGAGAGAGAGAGAGAGAGAGAGAGAGAGAGAGAGAGAGAGAGAGGTGGCAGCGAAGGAAGGTGGAGATGGAGTGGCCCATCGGGGTGGGGAATCCTCCTCTTCATTGAAGCAGACCGGAGTGGGAACATGCACCCACCTTGGGGCCTCGGCTGGTTTCTTCATGGCCCCAGGAGCAAGGTGGATGGCAGTGGAAGCAGAGGCAGCAGCAGCAGCAGTGCTAAGGTGTTGGCAGTGGCGCTCACTGTCTCTAGGCCCTGCCAACCGGGATGCAAAATGGCCACTCAAGTGGGTGGCAACAGTGGCAGAGGAGGAGGCAAGAGCTGCGAGGATAGGCTGGATTCCCTTGCCAGGAAGATGAAGCAGAGGCCCGGGGAGTGGAACAGGGTGAGCAACAGAAGAAGCCACAGCAGCAGCAGCCGCAATGGGAAGAGGTTGAGCCTGGCCTGGAAGGCGCCTCCATGCAGTAGCTCCTGGGACGTGCTGAGAGCTGTGGGCCATAGAGGCTCCCAGCAGCCGCTGCCATAGAGACCTCCAGACTTGTGGCTGCTGCTGTGGAAGCCCCTGCTGTGGCCCATGGCTCCCTTTGAGGGAGGAAATGGGCCACAGTGGGGTGGGAGTGGGGGTTGTAGGGCACATTAGCTCTATAAGACGCAGAAACATTTCCCCTTACTTTTGAGGGGAGAAAAACTGTCTTATAGTGTGAAAAATATGGCATGTATTAATTTGTTAATAAATCTATATGCATAATACATTTATGTTAATAAATTACATATATTTGATTACATTATATACATATACAGTAATACCTTGGTTTACGAGCATAATCTGTTCCAGAAAAAGATTTGTAAACCAAAGCACTCGTATACCAAAGCAGATTTCCCCATAAGAAATAATGGAAACTCAGAAGATTCATTCAAGGGCTCCATAGACCACATACTGTACACACAAAATGCCAAAACTCACAAAATAAATCGGCTAGAAGTCCACATGCACACCATGGTTTAGGTATCTGCCTGTGGAATTTGCTCTGTTTGGGACTAACAACTGGATTTTACTCTGTTGTTTTAATGTGTCAATAATAAAGTGAAATTTGTAGCCATATACACACTCGACTAGCTGCTCCATGACTAGAAATGGTTTGAAAAAAATAAGAAAGGATGTTGAAAACAAATTAAAACTCTAACCTGGACTCTCCTATAAAAACCTTCATGGCTGGTTCCAGAGAGATCTTTGTTCCTCTCTCTCCCCTCTGCTTTTGAGGCTTGTCTGAAACAAAACATTCCAGACAATCACCCACCATCCGGCAGGGGGGAGCAATAATTGGCTCACTTGTAATCATGTGACCTTTTCCAGTGCTCGTATTGCAAGGCATTGCTCATTGATCAAGGCAAAACTGATCAGAAATTTTTGCTCATCTTTCAAAACACTTGTAGCCCAAGGTATTACTATAATCACATAACCATGTAGATAAAAGATTTTGTATAAAAATATGAAGTATGAACTGCTCAACATGAAACAGCAACATCAGTCACAAGTGTTCAAATGCTGTGCTTCTAAATCTAAACCTTCTACATATTTTCATTAAAACAGGCACATTCTAAAGATGCATGCCACCAGTTTTGTGAACCCAAGCGTGCTTTTATGTCTGTTGGTCTCGATCAACAGCTAGTCTGATGTTACAGTTTTTGAAACCATATCATTTCAAAGGTATTTTCTGAGGTTATGACTGGGTATGGGACAACTCTTGAATGAAGTACTGTACAGAGGAGAAACTTCACCAGAGCAGTACAAACCCCTTCCCTGAACTATGCCACCTCTTTAGATCCCAGTTAATGCCTGCAAATTAGTCTCACTGCATAATTCATAGCCATTCAAGTAATGGCCACGTTGCCTTTAACTAAGTGCTAATTTTATAAAGTTGAATTGTCCTTTCATAATACTTGCATGTATTAAAACTATGAGGCAGAAAAATATAAAATTGGACATCGTCTGTGAAGTAGGGCGAGGATGAAACATAGATATTTGATTTTTTTTCTCCTTTCAGTGATAAATAATCTTAGTAATGAATTTTGCATAAATAATTTTATTATTGTATATGATAAAGCAAACAAATCATGCAACTAAAGCCTCAGTAAAATCATTTTCATTCCATTTGTATCATATATAAAATTACAAAAAGTATAACAGAACAATTCAAAGTAACGTTACTTTGGTATCTAGGATCATGTTCTAATAACTGCTGCTGCCAGAAATGAGACTACATTTTCAACAATCATTTTGCTAATACAGAGACCTACCATATACAACTCTTCAGAAATTCTTAGATATAAGTAAAGGGGAAATTAAATGTGCTCTCACATTTCTGTAAAAATTACACTACAGAGCATTTTTGATACGGAAGTGCATTTACTCTTTGTATAATTGTTCAGATTGTAAGAATTGATATTGAAAACAGTTGGTAATGAATTTTGTTGAATATTCCAATTATGGCAGTATTTATCACAAAATTATAAAGCTGTATGGTGGTGTCTAGGTGTAAAATGAAGCAATGTTAACTAGAGAATTACATAATTTTCAGTTATTAGAATGTGTTTTGCTATACTGAAGCACCTATGCATTTTTCTATCCCATATATATCAATTTAGCATCAAATCCTTCTAAATTTTCCCGAAGTAAGAGACTAATGGATTGAAGCCCATGAATCGTTTTGTCACAGAGATTCCTTTCAGTTTGTTTAATGACCCATTTTAGAAAATTTCAGAGTTTAAAATGCAAGATTAAATAAACAAGCAGATATCGTTCTCATTTTCTACACAAACCAAATTTTCTGACTGATTGCTGTTTGAGACTAATCTGCTATCTCCTGCTGCATTAGCTACAACAAACATTACATTTACATACCGATTTCATATTTTGTTTTAGTGTAAATAAACTGTAATTATAGTAAATTTGGATGTCTGTTGACATGAGCTTGTATAAATCTGTATGTTTGCAATGGAAATGTTAATTATTGTGTCATGATATTTTGTTAAAAATTTAGATGTTTGGAGGGAAAATGAATAGCTATGATGAATAATGGATGTTTTCCTTCTGCAAGTCATAAAGAACCTTTGTAAGACTGTACTAGAATCAGGTTATAGGTCTGTTTCTACTTCCCCATCACTGAGAAAAGGGGGAGGGAAATGGTGAACAATTGCCAATCATGTAGGATTAGATCCTGGATTATTTTACATGAATTGAAGAGTTCCTTCTATCTGCAGAAGAGACATCAGTTCTTCAGAAGTTGTCCTTGGAGAAAAAAAAAGGCAACAGAGGATTACAGACATTACTTTGTCTCAGAGCAATACGAGGCCCTGTTTCTTACCACAGAAAAAAAAGGGGAAAAGAGATCTGTTGATCAAGAAGGGGAAGAATGTAGACCTCAACATGTTGATAGATTGCAACTTTCATCATCCTTCACTATTGGTCATTCTGGCCTCTATGGGTGGTGGTGGGGTGCACTCCAGGCACATCTGGAGAGCCACTTTGCCCCTTCTGTTGGTGCAGAAAATAGGCAGAAACCTATTGCCTAAGGAAGGGAGTCTTATAAATGGCTGATGCTGAAATATATATATATACATTCAGCCACCTGAAATTTGTAGTTTATTATGCAGCAGGAGATGTTTTCAGAAAGGCTGCTTTATGTGCATCATCTGTAGACTACTTGCTGTTTATTAGGCATCAGATATGTGGTGCCACAACAGGAGAAAAAAATGTAGTAATTAAAATGGCAATGAATACAATTTAACATAAAGTGATTCCACATTTATAAGTGTAAAATATATATGAAATATCTGTTCTACTTTAGGAACTGTGAGTATTTGTAAGACAGAATATTTTATTTATTCAGAAGAAGTGGCAGTTGATTTTTGCAACTCTGATAACTCTGTATGGGTAGCTTTATAATCCTACTCAGATCACTGGTGCTCACTCTGCCTTCATTAGGCAAGGTACTCCCTTTAATGTAGGGTTCTCACTTAGACATATTAGAATATAATCTAATTGTTCATGTTCTCTAGCTAGTATAATACGTACTGATTTAATTCAATAAAGAAGGGCACATTATTGTCTTGCTTGTACTCAATCAAGAGTTTTTGTCTGCTGTTGAATCTTCTGTCATAGTGAACTTCAGATGTATTGTTGATATTTTCATGTGTATGCCACATTTAGACAATGATCCTGTGCACACTGACTTAAAAGTGATCTCTACTGAACATAGCAGAGTTTGATTATTTGTAAATATGGTTAGGGTTATTAAGCTGTTTTCTTTCTTCCAGCTTTGGCCCAAGCACCTGGGTGTGTGTAACATAGGTTGAAATCCTGTAGTACACCTCCTTGTGCACCACAAAAGATCATATCATAATCAGTGACATGGGATTAAACAGTACCTCTGAAATAATCTCTGTTTTTAATCCCATTATAAAACATCTTCCATTTCACTTGCTATTTTTCTTTTCACAAAGAAAAAGGTTTTAAGGATCCCAGCATGAGCAGATAATTATTTCACAGCATCCATGCCTAGTTTATTTTTCTAGTTCCAATAAACCAGTATCACTACTGTATTTAAAAACTAAAGTGCTGTATGAATACTGTGGTACAAATTACCATGCCATGCCATCACTAAACTTATAAAAATGATCACTCATATGGAAGGTAAGCATCTTCGTGAGAAGCTTCTCTAGGTATTCAGAAATGTTAATATGGCTTGTAAATTTTGAAGACAGAAGTACATTGATGGTATCAAACAGGCACATGCTGTATTGCTGTATGTCCTAAATAAGTTCAGTTCTCTCCCGAAGGCACAGTGTTGACAGGAAGGTTGTATCACAATTTTCCTTTATACAAATTTCCCATAGGAATGCATTGAAAACAGAGTAATCCCTCATTGCGACCATTTTTATGTTGTACGGATTCGCCCCATAGACAATTCTGTTAAGCAAATTTTCCCTATCTCTGGAATTTTTTATGTTGTACAGATTTTATGTTATACAAACCGTTTGTTATACGAGGGTCCACTGTATTTGATTTGGCATAAGTTTTCTGCTCTATCATGAGCAATCTGAAGACGTGGGCTGCACTCTATAAAAGGCAAATAAAATGATGTAGACTTTTAATGTCCCAGAAGCCTTCTTTCTGTTTTGTGGCAGGAGACCAGCATGATTACCCCAACTCAAAAGAGTAGATACCTCCTTTTAAAAAAGCTCTCTCCCATCACTAAATATCATCAGTTGAGAGGGGCACAAATTAAAAAAAATGAATTGTAAAATTTGTTCAGAAACCAAATCATTACTTTGTCAGTTCTTATTTGCACAAACTGATACTCACAATGGATATAAATTGATGAAATTTAGTGATGTATGATTTGTTTGACAGTAACATACCCGCCCCCCAAAGTACATAGAGACAGCAACGTTGCCAGGAAGCTTCCCCTAACTCTCCTCTAAAACCCCTCCAAATTTAGTGAAAATTGAGTTTCACCAAGCAAATTGCTAAAGGGCACTGTCCTCGGGAGGGCACTTTGTGGGTGTATAATTCAGATGTCTAACACCCAGTCTTCACCAAACTTGGAGGGACTGAAGAGGTGAGTCATGAAAGGCCTCCCTGCAAATGTGGTGCTTCTAGGTGTCCCTTTTGTATTTTAGTCCTACCTTTTCAGTCCTCATCATTGAACTGTAAGGGCTAAGCAAGGTGTTAATTCATGTTCACTGAAATAGGAATAGATCAGACTGTGTGATACAGTAGACTCCTTAGAGTGGAAAGTTCTAACATGATTTAGGGAGGCACTAGAATTACTCTTCATCAAGCCTCCTTGCCCTATAGAACAGGTTTGGGGACTGAAGTGTAGCAGGGTGGCACTCCTAAAGATGTAGATGTGGCTGATGGCCAGTAGCACTTATTTGTATTTATCTTCCCTGTTCTTGCTTAATTCTTGAACAAGGCTAACTATTGTATATGGCAGAGGCTCTGCTAAGCGGATTCTCAGGGTCAGGTTCCATTGACAGATATTTACTTTTCGCCATGTTCAAGTATTTTGTAGCTGCAAAAGGAAGTATATTGTTTAGTAGGGTGGGCATAAGACAAATTAAGTTAGACAGGGTTTGGCTACTGCTAGCTCAGACTCTCATGTTGGGCTAAAGAAAGATGGGGACTTCACAAACTCAAAAGCATAGGTCAGTATCCTGTGTACTCCACCTGCACAATGGAAGTGATATCACTGGTGGTAACAGATTGCTAGTAATGAAAGAACCCATCTTTAGATATTGGGTGTGACCATATACAGTGGTACCTTGTATGAAGGAATTAATTCGTTCCAAATGAAATTCTGTTAAGCAAATTTTCCTTTATACAAATTTCCCATAGGAATGCATTGAACATGGAGTAACCCCTAATCGTCATCATTTTTATGTTGTACGAATTTGCCCCATAGTGATTTTGTTAAGCAAATTTCCCCTATCTCCAGAATTGTTTATGTTGTACAGATTTTATGTCATACAAAGTGTTTGTTATATGAGGGTCCACTGTAATTGCAAGCAAGTAGCATGCCCCCTCAAACTGAAAAAGAACTCTAATTAGTGGCAATCCCATTGCGTGGTGGAGCTGCAGAACAAAATAATGACAATTGTTGTGTTAAAGAATTCAGAAAGGATGAAGAGACTTGTATTATAAAGTTGAAAAAAACAGTAGTAAGATTAAAGAGAGGCACAGATACTTACATGATGACTGTGGTTAAATTTAAGATTATCGAATAAATTAAAGGCCTTAAAAGTCTAAAAATAATTTTTCTTCTAGAATTCATACGTTTTTGCATGATACTTTGAGAAAAATCAGCTATAACAAACTTGGATAATGAAGATGGGATGTGTTTTGTGAGATGTCTTGGTAAATGCCAGTGTTTTAAATGCTTTATGCTGGCAAATAACTAGGGACTTAATGTATGGATGTACTCTTTGTTGTATAGTTAACATCAGCAGAAATGAAATGGCATAACTTGAAATGGCAAATTGATGCCCATTAATAAGTGGCTTTTCAGTTTCCACAAGTGGAGTGCTGAAAGGAAGCCAAGCAGAGACTCATTAATTAGTGGTAATTGATGATATGTGTAACTCTATTCCCCTTCCACTGGTGTAACTATGCAACAGGATTTTGGCCCTTATAGCTCTGTGTGTGTGTATCTCTGTATCTGCCTGCATGTGTGCATATTAGCATGATATGTGAGCTTTTGTTTTCGGAGTATAGTTGAAAGCTTTGTATCAATGAGCATGTAAATGTGAAGTTTAAATGACCCTTTTGTCAATTACCATTGCCTCAGTATTGGATCCTTTTCCAAGGGAAAAGGCAGGGTTAAAATATTATAAATAAATAAATAAATAAATAAATAAATAAATAAATAAATAATGAACAAATTCTAAAATGTAGCCTCAGCCACCTTAGCAGAGAAGGAGTTAACAGGTTAGCCTCTTTGGTCATTCCCTGCATGCTTCTTTGCTTTTAGGAGCAAAAAAGAAAGCGATGATAACATTGTGCCTGGACTTGTCTCTGCAGAGTTCAGGGTACTCCTGGGGTTTTGCGGCTAAATGTAAAGCAAGCTGGAACATGCTCACTCCTGATTTTCTTGTTTTTCTTTCAACCCTTTCAGTGCCCTGCAGGAATCATTAAATCAAAACTTCATGCTGATCGTCACCCATCGAGAAGTCCAGCGGGAGTACAACCTCAACTTCTCAGGAAGCAGTACCATTCAGGAGGTGAGTTCTGTCTCACAGCTGAAGAATAAATGTAGCTCATTATAACTAATGTCAGCTTTGTGAAAGGGAGCTTATGTATTCAGTCTGCAGACTTCCTTTCGTGTTTCGTTATTAAGTTTTTAGCTTTTAATTAACTGGATGATGAAAGATTACTGTAGGTACATTAGATGGTGTGAGCTAGATAAAAATTTGCATTCATTTTAGCCGAAAGCCATAGAGTCCTTGGTAGCATGTTGCATTATAGTAGCAAAATGCATTGCCAGAGATAAGCTGCTGTCATCGAATTAGGCTTCTTGTTATATACTATTGTGTTTTCCTGAACTTCTCCCTCATACTTATTCTTTCAAATGTATTTATATCGCCTACTCTGAATGGGTGGAATGGCAGAGAAATGGTTTCTTTTTAAATATGGAATTGCTCTTTTGCAAAATAGTCAGCATGGGGTGATCTTACACATGATTTTCTACTGGAGGATAGATGGATCTCCTGAAAAAGTCATTGCCTTCTAATTTAAAGGCTCCTTTTCTATATCATAACTTTTCTCTTTAATAAAACCCCAGTGTTTTGGTCTGCTATTTCTGTTTAGATAGTAAGATCCTATTGTAATGAATTATCACACACCATCCAAATGGAAGTGCTTCTTGTAAATTTTTACATGTCACATTGTACTGGACATTCATCCCACCCACAACACAGTTAAATGCAGTAATTGAATTCCAGCGGGGGGACATGTGGTCAGACACAAAAAAATAATTTGTGCTTTGATGGTCCTTTCCCGCCTTCAGCAGCAATTTCATGCACCTCGTGGGGTGCTGGTCTGGAAGTCCTCTGTTGCTTATAGGTGCATCCTTTGTAAAGGTAACTGCTGGAAGAAGCTTCTGGAAAACCCCTCCTTATGCAGTGAACATGTGCTTTGTGTGATGGCTAATTTTCAGATGTTCTCACTTTATATTCATTTTAGCACGAGCGTCTACAATATTGAAAACAAATCTATATTGTTTCAGTGTAAGTACGAGCAGTTTAGTCTTGCTTGTGGATCAGTACCTGTCAGTGCCAAAATTGCAGTTTTGTAGCTTAGAAAAGCCTAGAAAATAACATATTATAAATGGATGGCCAAATTGTTTTTTATTGGTCTTGAAGGAACACATGACATCATCCAATGGAAGGAAGTGATCACATCTTTTGTTGCTTTTGACACGTCATAGAACTGAGTGATACATTATTACAAGCGGAGAGTTGCTTTACAGGGAAAATAAAATTTAGGTTTCCAGTAGAAAACTAGACCCCCAAAACAATTAGCATGTGTTGCTCTGATCTGTTAAAATATGCAGGTCATTCCTAGTATTGCCTGTTTTTCCTAAACATGAAATCAAATTGCTCAGCACCACCAAGAGTTAAACTATGAGGACTTTGAATTGAAATCCTGATGTCTAGTCTCTATAGATACATCTCATTTGTTTTAGGAGAAATGTGGTCATTGCACAAATTTAAGATTTGGATTTGGCTGGATCACTGCATATTACTTAACACCCGTGGGCCTTTGCATTTTTATTGTAGAAAGCCATGGATAAAATTGTGATATAAGAAGACAAGAAGTGAAATGGAAGTGTATAAAGAGGCACATTAGTGCTGCAAATAGTTCTATGGTTCCTCCATTCCCTTTTTGACCCCCACCCCACCCCGCCCCGGTAAGCTGCTTCCAGTAAGAAAGGTTTTCCAGTGTAGTTTTAGTTATGTAATATGTGATAAGGTGAAAACAGAACCCCCGTGTGTGCCAAAAGAGCTCTGAAAATGTGTACTTCTCTTTTGTATTTCAATTAATATAAAATATTGGAATTAAATTGTGAATATTAGCTATAAAAACTGAATTGGCTTTTCTGAAAGGGACCGTTAATTCGGCATGAAACATTTTAACCTGAAGTTACTGTCAAATTTGCATTCTATTTGTTCTCATTCAGATATCGTTGACAAACTGGTTTTATATATATATCTATATACCACTGTTATATTTCCAGAGGTAATTGAACTTCATGTGCCAGTTGCAGTTATCAACCACCAGAGGGCAGGAAGGACTATTCAATTATTCTGTAAAAGTGCCATTCAGTGTTTTCAAATTAGCTTCCCATATATTAACAAAAAAAAAGAGTATAATGGCTGAGTTATTGTTTGATTTACAGATAATTGGCATATTGCATGGAGGAGACTTAATTTCACCCTTTAAAATTAAACAGGGAGATTTAAAAAGACATAAAATATTCATTAATGTTCAGTGATTATAAAGCAGTGGCATATATTTATTTTACCTTTATTACTGTTTCGATGGGAAAATACTGCAAATATTTCAGAAATCGAGTTGGCCATACTGACAAGTTGATATGTTTAAGCAGTGTTAATGCAATCTACTCACACCTGATATCCTATGCAGAAAGATTCAAAATGTCTACATCAATTATTAAAGAAAATACTTAACATTCTAGAGATGTTTCAGGCCTCACCACAAGTATTGGATGCAAGTGTCTTTCCACACTGAGTTGCTTCCATTATTTCAGTATATTTGTGTGCAGCAGTGACTTGCAAGCAATATCCATAAATACGTTTCTTGATATTTTCTTAATAAAACACAGTCATGAATATATTAGCAGTATTTTATTCCCTTATTTTCAAGCTGTTTCGTCACTTTGGGATTTTAAAAGGACATGTTGATTATCTAAATAAGAATAAGATGGTATATAATGAATTAGGAAACATATGCGTGCGAGTTTCTTCAGTTTCCTGTTTTGGGTTTCGAGAATTTACTTTTACTAAAATACTAAAATGCACTGGCAGACTGCATAACCTCTTCTGATCCTGAATTCAAGTGTGGAACCACCCTATTCTGCAGATTTAATTGTGTTTTGCCTTATAATACAGGATTAAAAACCTCACTGTCCTTTTCTGTCAGTTGATATACCTTTCTTTCTGCCCCAACTAATTTCAGAGGAACTAGATTTGGATGTTGTGTGTATTTTGTTTTATCCTCTTTCTTACAGATACAATAAAATTTCATTAATGATTTAGGTTGATTGAAATTGAGAATTTTAATGTGGGGTCCCTAGACTTTTTATGGGAGGTGCTGAAACAGAATGTGCACCATATGAAAGTATAAGAAGTAATTATGCCAGAGATAGTTATTTGAATTTGACCTAGATTACAAATTAATCTTTGTTACAGGTTACTTTGGGTTCTTGTGAAGCTGTTCCAATAACTGATTCCTTACAAAATAATACCAAAAACAATCTTGTCTTTTAAAAGATCGATTTAAACCACATGCTCTATAATAATTGCACAAGATTTTATATTGTATGAATTAATGTGTCTATGAAAGAAGAATACAGACATGTCTTTATAGAAGCATTTAATTTGAACTTTACCAGTTTTCGCCTTTTGTTAAAAGCATTATCAGAGAGTACAATAACCTTTTTATGGACTGATCCTTATATTTCCTTCATGGTAAATAATTGTGTTTGCTGATGCAAAATGATGCGTGGGTGCAACACTACAAGAACCTGCTGCAGATGCTCGTGCTATAACAACTGCAGTGTAATCCTGTGTAAGAACAAAAGCAGGACAGGCTTGTCCAGCCTCTTTTTATCCCCTTTCTGTGCTGAGTGGCTGGTGGAGCAGAAATGAATTTTTTACCTCTCCCAAGTAATGTTTTCTGCCATAAAGAACAGCTAGCTACCTTTCATTGCTGGTAAAGTGCATAAAATAGCACTTGCATCCTTGGGTTAGCCTGTTACCCTGCTCTGTGTTTAAATTATGCTCTATGCTAGAAAATGAGATTGGACACAAAAATTTGTCACGGGTGACTATATGTATACAGCTGGGCTTCTGCATTGAATAAACCTGCATTTACATGTGTGGGTAGTACTAAGTGTGATGCAGCGTTTTACCATAACATAATGTGATGGTATATTGTGCTTTAGAGTCTCCTGATAGTGAACTAGTTTGTCTTTCTGGTGCTTGTTTTTAAAATTATAATTTATAGTAATAGCTCATGAACTATAAAGGTGGCTATTGATATCAGAATGCAATTTAATTAAAAGTGAATTGCTTGTTTTATATGAACTCCCAGGTGTAAAACAAGAGTAAGGAAGGAAGGATCAAAAGCCAACATATGAAAAATATCAAGTATTCCACAGACTTGTAAAAACCTCCCTTCTTTGCATGATGTCAGCTCAGATGTTATATTATGTTGCAAACTGCAACAGTATAAGAACCAACAGCTATAGCAGGAAGGTGGAGTTTGACAAAGAAAATGAAGAGCAGAGGTGGAAGAGATAGAGACAGTCTTAGCTTGCTTTGATAAAGGAGAGCACAGTAGGTACTGTAACTGTTCTCTTAAGAACCTTTCAAGAATATTGCTTTTATTAAAGTTCAAGTTGGTGTTTTAGATATACAAACAGTATCAGAATCAGCAGTCAGTGGAATTTGGGATGTTTGGATCCTTCCACAAACTGTGTCATGGAATTAATGAGATGTACAGGGGCAAACTCATGATGTTAGTGAACCTGAAGGACCACAGGAAACATCTTGTCGATGCAGTCCAACATCTTGTTGACAAATGGTAATCAAAGCAGTCTTGAAATCAACATTGCCATTCAGCAGTTTTCATATTTTTTACAGTAGCCATGAAGACTTCAATGATCTGAGGAAGAATATCCAGATAACAGTCATTGTTTTAGCCAGAGTGGAAAATTTGGTATTTAATAGACTTCATTGGTTAGTTTGATGAGTACTTTAACACCCCAGCTTTGTTACTGCTGGAGGTTATCTCAGATTAGTATGAGATTACAGATATATCTAGTCTAAGGTTAGCTAGGCATTACTGCCAGGATACTAAAAATCCTCAGGATGTTTTAGTATACTGAACAGCCGTGCTTAGCTGTTTAGGTTAGTTCATTGAACACTGGGGAGCAGTTGGTCTCATCTGGTAGATTTTGCAAGCCTGCAGAATACTGAGATGAGATTATTGCTGAAAAGAGCTCCTTTCCAGGGCTATCTCTGATGCTGTTGAACAAGACTAGGGAGCCTGTACCTGCCCTTATTGAATTCCCGTTTCCATATAGGTCCTTCCCTGCTTGGCAAGCAGTAACATATCATGGTGTAGGTAAGTCATTATCATCACTGCAGCTGAAGGCTACCCATTCCTGCTATAGAACGATTTCTTTTCAGAGAAAAAGTTTGAACTTTTAGCAATATGTGTGTTTCCATTGGCATATTAGATTTTTTTTTAATGTGGTAACAAAACAGTCCTATACATGCTTACTAAGAACTTTCCAACTGAGTTTCGATAAGCTTAATTCTAGGTAAGTGGATGTAGGACTATAGCCTAAGTGCGTGTTTTTCATTGCACACTGCTTTGACTTTATGGGAAAGCAGTCTATATATTAAATAAATTTAACTAAGCCTTTGTCATCATCTAGTGGGAGTCACTCCTCAGCAGGTGCTTGATTAATAGGTCTGTACCAAGTTTTGAAGGACTAGAAATGCTTCAAGGAAAGGCAGATGTTGCTCCAGTCAAGCCCAAACCTTAGCTGAATCCTTTTGTCATCATGCAATGCTAGAGTTATCAATATGGCTTGACTGAAATGGCCTTGGAGTCTACTTTCTCCTGTTAGGATACAGAAAGAGAGTGAAATGGCATGGTAGATGGAGACTCCATAGCAGAAATGGTTTTAATAACAAATTACTGTCCTTCTTTAGAACCACCAGAGCTAATGCCATGGGAACTTCAATATTTATAATTCTGTCTTGACATCAGCATTATGCAAGCACTTGCTATTGGAGGATCATAGGACTGCATCTTGCAACCAGCTTGACATGCACATCACAGAACAGACAATATTAAAAAGATTTTTTTTGAAGTTCATAAGGAGATGACTTACTTGCTGTTGCTTGTGGATCATGCCTTATAATCTTTGCCATGGATCCAAACCAGATTCTGAAAAGCTGGCTTTTTCCATTTGAATTTTTTTGCAGTGTGAAATGGTTACAGTAGTTATCTAAAGGATGAGTATCATGACGCCCAGCATGGTCTTAAATCATAGATTTTAGACTTTGCAGTTAGGAAATTCTCTGAATAATTGGTATTCTAGGGAAAAGTAGAAGCAAGAGCCATTGTTGGCTTACAATTTGTAGCATAAGTTGGACCTGTTAGCCTGCCATTTAGGATCTGGGAGTACAGTTCCACTAACAGTTTGCAGGCAATGAATTAATTTAGCAATATAGTCATAGAATTTTTTACTTTGCATTTTTGATAACTCATAATTTGCAGAATAAAGAACAAACAGTAAGCAAAAAATAAAGAGTATTGTCTTCACAATAATGTCGTCAATAACTACGTCATCATGGCTCAAGTAAGTACTAGAGATTGGCTTTTCATGTTTAAATGAAAGCAAGAAAACAGTGAAGAAGCTCTCTCTTTTTTTTCATGTGGTAGTGTTGCAATGAGTCTGTCACCAGCCAATGAAAGATCTGAGTGTGGGGGAGCAGAAACTTTGGATCTGGTTGGAGCCCAGTAAGGAATGCCCTTTGCTTCTGTTGATTCCTTGTGGGTATGCAAGCTCCTAGTGACTTCCATCTTGGATTGTGCTGCCTGCCTGCCTGCCTGCCTGCCTGCTTGCTGGGTCGCCATATTTGATCCTTTCCTGTTTGCTCTTTTCTCTTTATTTTTAGGGGATTTTACTACCCTTCCTTTAGATTATGTTTTGCTGCTGCGTGTGCTATTGTTCCTCCTTGGGATTATTTTTATCATACACACCATCTGATTTCATTTCTCTAGTCCTTTATTTCTTGGATTTTTTTTTACTACCGCCTGCTGCTACCTGTTTGGCTCAAAAAAGTAAAGAGAAATCATTGAGTAGTAGTAGGAGAAATCTCTCCAAATATTGTAGCAGATTGCACTGCAGGGGGAGATGATTATATTTTTTGCCTTTGTTTATTTGCTTTTCTTGATTATGGGGAAAGGAGGCTGTCTCTATGTGTGTGTGTATCTTTCCCTTTTAGTTTTATTTATTTATTTTGCAATTCAGTGAATTTACTGTGTTTATTCTATGAAAGGGGAATGGGAGCTGTTTTGTGTGGATGTGCTGTTGTATTCTTTTGGAGCAGGTTGTCTCTTGTTTGTGGTATTTTGGAGTAATTTTGTATAGGTTCTTTTGGACTAATGCCAGAAAACACAAATGGGGAGACACAAAGCCTTGGAGGTAACCCATTTGGGACATGAAAAACACAAAAATGAAAGCAGCACCTGCCAAGAGAACCTCAAACTAAATAAATATGATTTTTAAATCATTGGCATCTCTAGTAAGGATCTCAATTGGCAGAACAGACATACTGTACATGTGAAAATGAATGGATGAATGCATCACACCAAAAACCAGGAAAGTAAGTGTGAGATATTTCCCTATTGATATAAGAGAATGGCTACTACATTTCAAAGAAGTGTCCAGTTCAGTCACCTCCCTTGCAATTATGTTTCAGTGTGTTGCCAAATAATTTTAGTCGAAAAGCTAAGTCTCTGTTAGGTAAGTGATTTTTATAGCCGCTTGCTCTTTGGGAAAGTTCTTTTGCTGGCTTCCCCACCTAGCAAAGCAGGGGAAAAGCTTCCCCCCTTTACTCGTTTGGGGAGAAACACTTTGGCTGCTCCACGTAGCCCGACAGCGAGATGATTTTGACAGCTCTGAGTTGTCAAAAACAGCTGTCTGTCAGGCTGCGCGGAGCAGCCTTTGGCTGCTGGTTGATTGAGAAGGTCTTCCCCCCCTCAACCCAATAAAGGGGGGGGGGGAAGCTTCCCCACTGCTTTGCTGGGTTGGGGCAGGCTTTCCAAAACCCATCACCCCCAAAGACAGCAAAAGCCCTTTCCTGTCTTTGGGGGTAGAGGGTTTTTGACACCCTCCATCGCTCCTTTTCCCCAAAGAGGGGAAAAGGCTGTTCCTGTCTTTCATGGCGTTGGGACAGCCTTCCCATAGGAATGTATTGAAAACCAATGTAATCCGTTCCTCTTTTTTGCTTTTGTTCCTGACCTCTGGAACAGATTAATTCATTTTCAATGCATGATGAAATTTTTGTAAAACGAAGTGACCCGCAGAACAAATTAATTTTGTCTTGTGAGGTACCACTGTACTAACCTTTGGCTCCAAAGCCAGATACAAAAAACATTGAGCTGCCCAGCCTGCTAAAGAAAATTTTGAACCATCTCTTAAAGGCAGAAATACTAAGTTGCTCCAGGTTATTTTGATTCCTGTTTCGAAGGGTGCCTTTCTTTTGCAACATTTACATAAGAAGCCAAGAAGAGTGTTCTTTGTGCCTTTGAAGAGTGATCAGAAACCTCAACTGGTTCAAAATGCTGCAGCCAGACTAACTGACTGGTGTTGGTCTCAGGGAGAATATGCCTCCCTTACTACAACAGTTTCACTGGCTGCCAATCTGTTTCTGGACCAAGTTCAAAGTGCTGATTATGACCTATAAAGCCCAATATGGCTTGGGTTTAGCATATCTGAATAACTCTATCATCCCATAGGAGCCTTCTCAATCAAGGTCTTCTGAGGAGGTTCTTCAGTTTGCTCCACCACTTTCCCAGGCTTGTTTGATGAGGATGTAAGAGAGGGCATTCACAGTGGGTGTACACAAGCTTTGAAATGTGCTGCCTCATTAAATTTGGTTCCTCCCCCTGTCCTACAGTTGACAGCTAAAGTCCTTTTCAGCCATGGAAAGTGGAGAGGCTCCTCAGCAACTCTGTATTTATCAACTTTAGAGATTTTCAAATGTTTTAATGCTTTAAAATTGTTTTTAGTAGTGAGGTTAAATTTGATAAGTGTTGAATTGCTTTTTAGTATAGTTTTATTGGATTTAAAAATGTGATAATTGTATAGTTTCAATTGTTGTCAGCCACTTAGTTCTCCTGTGGGGAGAAAAGTGGCATATAAATGCCTAAACATGGAAAAATACTTTACATACATACATACATACATACATACATACATACATACATACA
>JAHTLZ010000129.1:44921172-44948303 GCA_023846285.1 Phrynocephalus versicolor
TTACTTCTGGGGTCTCCAACATCCATGAGCCTGTCCCAACATGTCACGGATCCTGCACATGTAGCAGGCCATCCCTTGGACCTTGTGTTCACTTCTGGGCAGGAAGAAGATGATCTGAAGGTGATAAATCTTGAGACTTCCTCCTTCTCATGGATTCTCCCTATCATGGAAATTTTGTACAATGATGCCCCTTTGCGGGGTGGGTGAATCTATTAAAATGATATACCCCCAAAGACTAATGGATCCCCTTAGTTTCCAAAATGACCTTGGGGGTTTTCTGGTTGATCTGGTTGGTGCTCCTGTTGAAGCCCAGGACTACCTACAGGTATTCTGAGGTGACCTAGGCAGTATACACAGTATCCCCTAAACACCCTATTCATTATTGAGCCCAAACCTCACCATGGTTTGGGGGGGGGCTAGGAAAAATTAAGAAGGTGGAAAGTTCCCTTAGAATATAAGTTGGTCACAGTGATTGAGATTGCGGGCAAATATTGTAATTTATTTTAGGTGGAAATAATACAACATTAATTGATTAGTGTGTCCTTGAAACAAAAGATGGAGCTCTTTAGAGTTGTCAGCAGATGTACAAATGCCAGACAGAGGCAAACATTGCAACTAAGTACAGAGAATTAAAACCAACTGGCTGTCCATCTCAGATCCAAGACTACATGAGTCTCTAGGGGCCTTAAGTCCTTATTTATGCCTTTAGATGAGACAGAGATATAGAGTGCACCATCCAGTTAGGTTTTATTGGATCAGTTTAAGTTAGTAAGGCCTGAGAATGTAGACCTATTACCTCTTTTTAAGATCCTTGCCCATCTTGGCTATTAAAATCTGCCAAGGATACAATGATAGAATGAACCACCCATTTCATCTGTGCTTCTGTTTGGGAAGCCCATATGAACAACTACAGACCCACCTCAAATATTCCTTTCTTGGGCAAATTAATCAAGAATGTTGTAGCTGACCAACTGTAGGTATTCTTAGACGAAACTGGTAATCTGGATCCATTCAGTTTCAGTCAGTGTTTAGCCCACAAAATGTTACTGAAACAGCACTGATTGCTCTACAAGGATGATATCCTTAGGGCAGCAGACAGGGTGTGTGTAACCCAGTTGGTGCACCTGGATCTTTCTGCAGTCTTTGATGCCAGGGACCACAGTATCCTTCTGGGAGGGCTATCGAGCTTAGTGATCAATGGGCTCTGTTCTCTACCAGTTCTGTCCTTTCTTGATAGCCTGAGATGGTACAGCATGGAGATGATGTCTCCATCCACAAGAACATATGAAGAGCCATGCTGGATCAGGCCAAAGGCCCATCTAGTCCAGCTTCCTGTATCTCACAGTGGCCACATCAAATGCATCTGGGAGTGCACGAGACTAAATATCTGTTTCCTCATACCACTCCCCTGCATCTGGTCCTTGAAGTGCCCCGGTTCTAAGCCTGGAGATTTCACATCTCCATCATGGTTTGTAACCTGTGGTGGACTTTTCCTCCAGGAATCTGTCCAATCCCCTTTTGAAGGCATCCAGGCCAGGTGCCATCACTGCATCCTTTGGCAGGGAGTGCCACATCCCTTTGGTACCTCTTGTAATGGGATCCCACATGGGTTATCTTTTTCCCAAGTACTTTTTAACACCTACATGAAGCCACTGGGAGATGTCATATGAAGATAAGGAGTTCACTGTCACTAGTACAGTAATGACATCCAGCTGTATCTCTTCTTCTTTTAATCTGCAAGTGATGCTGTAGGTCAGGGGTGTCCAAACTTTTTGCAAGGGGGGCAGATTTGTTGAGGTGAAAATGTGTGGGGGCCGACCATGCAGCCGCATTTGTCCCCCGGGCTGGACTTTGGACAAGTCTCTATATTAACAAGCAAAGAGATGAGGAGGATGCTGCAGCAACAGAGCTAGGGGTTGGTAGGCTGGGCAGGTGGCTGGGGGGGTGGACAGAGGCAGGGAGGGCAGGCAAACCATAAAACTGCAAGCTAATGCTTTCATCCAATATGGGGAGGGGTCAGCTGGCAGGGATGCGTGACAGCCTGACCCGGTGGGGAGAAGAAGCTGCGGGCCACTCAGAATTTGAAAACGGGCTGCATTTAGCCCCCAGGCCTGACTTTGGACATGCCTGCTGTAGGTGGACCTTGAGCGCTGTTGAGCATTGATAATGGATTGGACAAGGGCTAGTAAAAATAGACTAAAACTGAATCAATTAAAGATTGATATCCTACTGTTAGGAGAACCATCAGACCACTGAGGGGGTAACTTTCCTAGCCTTGAGGAGGTTACACTACCCCTCAAAGACTGGGTCTGCAGCTCTGGGTTACTCCTGAACTTGGCACTATGGAGGATTCAAATATCAGTTAAAATCAAGAATGTCTTTTAAAAAGTTTAGCTGACAGAAGTTTATACTTGTGCTTCTGCCTGAATAAGAAAGTCCTAGCAGCAAATAAACTACTAGATTAATACCTCTTAAGACGAATGCTCCATAAGATGAAACCCTCACAAGACAAAAAAACCTCCCGGAATAGGGCTGCTTCGCATAACGAAAATTTCCTAGGGGATGCTTCACAAGCTGAAAATCCTTTCTGCATTTTGCAACAAGTGTACCCAAGATGCATTGTGCCCCCATAGTTTGTATAGGGGTGGGAGGAATTTTTTCATCAAGTTTTGGAGCCATTCTGGACATTTTTTGCAGGAGTTTTTGGACTTTTCGAACTTGGAAAGGTAAGGAGCAGATATTTCCTTGCTTTCTTTTTGGCTTTTGAATTGTTTTTGATTGCTATGCAGGCAGGAATGGGCTGGGGCTTCTTGTTTGGTGCTTGCCTTTTGCTTTTGGATTGTTTTCAATTGCACTTTTGGCGGAAAACTGAAAACTGCAGACAGTTTGCAGTTTCCCCCTTTATCTTGGTGCTTGCTTTTGCACTGCAGTGATGATGGTGGGTTTCCAGCTCGACATGCCTTTAAAGTGAACTTTATAAAGAGGTCTCAATTTTAAAAAGTGCCTTTTTGAACCTCTGGAATGAATTAACCGGTTTCCCATTCATTCCTACGGGAAAACGTGCTTCGCAAGACAAATTTTTCATAAAACGAAACACCTCGTAGAACAATTTTTATTTCTCTGAAGAGGTATTATTGTATAATGCTCTCTATGTAGGGTTGCCCATGAAAACAGTATCGAAAGTTCAGTAGGTCCAAAATGGAGTGGTAATCAGATTGATTGCAGAGACTACTAAATTTAGTTTAATTTTAGTTTATGATTTATATACTGTCATCTTGCACAAAGGCAACTCAAGGCAACAACAAAGCCAACAAAACAAAGTAAAATACAAAACCAAGAAACAGTATAAGTGTAAATAATATACAAGATTAAAAAAATAACAAAAATAACATGAATACAGGAACCTGGCATATCTAAACACAACAACTAATCATCCGATCAGCTGAAGGCCTCCTTGTAGAACCACATTTTCATGGCTCTCCTAAGGGCAGGGAGGGATTGTGCCAGGCAAACCTTGCTGGGAAGAGAGTTCCAATTCACCAGGGCAGCCATAGGTAAGACCTCTCTAGGGCGGCTATCCAGATCACAAGAGCCTGAGAAGCTCTGGTGGGATGGGCATCAGTTGACCTGAGGGAAATACGCTCCTCCAGATACTCAGGACCCAAGCCGTGGAGTGTTTTGTAGACCAAAACCAAAACCTTGAACCTTATATGGGAGGAAACAGGCAGCCAATGCAGGCGAGCCAGGATAGGGGTGATGCAAGCAAATCTGCCAGCACCAACCACCAACCTAGACACCACATTCTGTACCCACTGCAGTCTTCGAATCAGGCCCAACGGAAGCCTCACCTAGAGTGTGTTGCAATAGTGAATCCTGGAGATCACCAGTGAACTCCAAAACTCCTGATGACCTCTCCCAGCAGCTTCATACAGATACTAAAGAGCATGGGGGAGATTGCCAAATCATGGGGCACCCCACAAATGAGGGTCCAAGGGGCTGACAACTTAATTTAATTATATAATCCTGATCTTGGCTTGCTTTCATTGCCTTTCTGTCAGTTTCCGTGCTCAATTCAAGATGCTGTCTATTACCCATCAAGCCCTTAATAGTTCAGGATCTTGTTGCTTGTTGAAATGTTTCTCCCAGAAATCAACTAGCTATTTCACCTGCTCCTCTCAGTTCATGTTGCTAAACATGACCACAGTGAGGGAAGCCAAGAAGTTAATGACAAGGAATCAGGGCTTTTTGGTGGTGGTCCCCAGTCTCTGAAATAATTACAAACTGAGATATGGTAAGCTCCTTCCCTACTTATGTTCAGGAAGTTCATGAAACTGGAATTATTCAAAGCCACATTCAACAACTAATTCTTCTGGATGCCATTATTTTAATGCCCCCCTCATCTTTTTGTATGAATTATAGACCTATACTGTTAGAGAGCCTAATTGTTGAATACTGTATATTTTGTTATGTGGCATTTTCTGGAGCTTTAGGTTTTAACCTGTAAATATGTTATGTGCTAAGATACTATAGTACAATACTTGCAAATATAGTATACATGTAATAAAATGACACTGAGAACCTACATAATATTATGGATGTTCAAAGGCCTTCCTCCTCCTCCTCCTCCACATCTGGCCAACTTGGTGGAAGGGCTTCATACAGTTTCATTATACTGTAATGTGATGTATATAGCTCACAAATGCAGGTATCCTTTTTTATCCTCCTTAACTCCAGTATCTGCAGAATTTCATTTTTCATTTTTAGAGTTTCAGTTTTTCTCACTGATCTGACTGTTGTAGATAAGTAGACACTGATCAGATGCCAATGTTTTATGTTTATCTTTTGTTTGTTTCTTTTTTATCTTGCTTTTTATTACTTTCCTTATGTGGTAGCCAAGTGCCAGATAAAAAAGGCATCTACAAAATCAATAGATGACTGCCAAAAATGGATCTGTTATAAGGCATAAAGAGAGACGTCCAAACAAATTACTTTATTGAAAAAATAACCAACATGCACACAAAATAAAGAGAAAAATGTGTGGAGTTTGTTTCTATTCCCCCCCTTTTTTAAATTTGAAGAAATAATATATAGCTGTCAGGTAAGTGAGAATGCTAATACCAAAAAACTATTGCCTAGCTCCAAATCTACAAGCACATAATCAGCCAGTGCATTGTGTAGCTATCCCGACTCTGTAAGAGACATGCCTGTCATATGTTCTGCAGTATAGTCCCTTCCATCCTATGTAAAACAATTAACCAATAGTATTTGTCCAGTACTGTTTAAATGAAGCCACGTAAAAGTGGCTTGCCCATCTTCATAGGAATATATGCACAGAATCTCCCTGCTTCACATGGGTGACATTACTAGCTGAATCAAGACATTAAACTAAATATACAAGTTATAATGATTTTAGGTTTTTGCAGAATAACTACATAGTAAATTACTGCTGGTTCCCAGTGTGATGTTGTGGGTAAAGCAAGGGACTAGGATTCTGGAGAACAGGGGTCAAACCCCTGCTTGGCCATGGAAGCTCACTGGGGGAGTGGAAATGGTAAAGCCATTGCTTAAATATCTCAGCTTGAAAGTCCTTTTAGAATTGCATATGTTGGTTCTAACTTGCCAGCATAGAACACACCACACAAGTTACTGCTACAGTTACGATGTAGTCTGGTTGACATAAGTGAACTGTTTCCTTGAGTGCAGGCATGTCCAAACTTCAGCCCTCCAGATGTTTTCGACCACAACTCCCAGAATTCCAAGCTTGTATTTCCAATGGCAAAGGACTGTGGGAGTTGTGGCCCCAAACATCTGGAGGGCTGAAGTTTGGACATGCCTGCTTTAGTGGTAAGATTTTGGATGTTGTATTCTCTTGTCCTCTCAACATTCAGTATGCACTTTCATTTTTATGTGTTTTAGTTTAAAATCTTTGCCTTCTGAAGGAGAAGCTATATCACATTTGATTTTGAAAGCCCCCCCCCTTAATTCGACACGAGGAACTGCTGTTCAAGACAGAAAAAAGTCAACTGCTGGAATTACTCTTTCCTTCTTTTATACTGCCACACACTTTCCCCACCAAGGAAACGGTTATTTTTATTTGAAATGCAATGTTAACTTTAATAGATGATACAACATAGAATATACTATATTTTTGGGCTAAGCTTATAAAAGTTAAAATCCTATTTGTGAAAGAAAATGCTGTATAATTCTGAATTGTTATGAATAGAACAATTAATACCTGAAGCGTACATTTTAAGAATTTTACTCTGAAATACAGTGCAAGAACTAGAGAATTAGGCTGTGAACATGTCCTTTAGTAATCCTGTTCTGCAACAGCTGCATCTGAAAGAGAATACTGTATGTAGGTAAAATGCCTTTTATAACTTAGCAACTCCGTTAACTGCAGGTAAGGATGGCAACCTTCCAAACAATGTCATGTTAATACAGAACAACTATACAGTATATACTTGTTTAGATATGACAACTCTTATTGGATATGAGATTGAATGGTGTACAATGAATGTGTCTAGGCAGATCTACAGAACCCTGCTTTTTCTGTTTTTTTTCATAAAATGCATAACTGAAACAAGCTGATGTGATGAAAGGGCTTTTTAAAAATTCACTGTTAATTGTTTGATGTAGCATTGTATTGCTCAGATATGTTTCATAACCAGTAACTCCTGTTGTTAATGACTTGGAAAAGGCACAGCTTTAAATAAATTATTCCTAGTTATCAGAAACTAATAAACCAGGACATATTTATATGCAAGAAAAGGCAGAGAGTAAATAATTGCACTGGTGACCAATACTGTAATAATCCTGTTTTACAATATGCACTTGACAGGTTGTAATAGTGCTAATTGAAGAGACTAATTCACACTTGCTTCATTCTATTCAAAGGCAAAATCAGCAGCTTGTTTTGCTTTTGACCAGATGGTCCTGATGAACACCTACTGTGCACTTTAAGTGCTTTACTAGAATTACAAAGGCTGGGGGGCTGAGTCCAACGCAGAATGATTTGAGAAGAGGGGGAAAAAACCCTTCGGTGCTCAATGGATTTGGTGCAACTAAATTAATTCTAGTGGGCCCATTACACATTGAGCCCCCTTTTCAAAGTCCTGAGCCTCCTCGTTTGTTCTGTAGCAACGAGAAAGTGAAAGGCAGATTACTGCAAACAGAAATAAAAAAAAAAGTGCGCTGAAAGGGAGAAAAGAGGCCTTGAAGCCTTTTCATATCATTTTAGGTTTTTCAAGTACGTTATTTTTGGGAAGAGTGGATGTCTGAAAAGCCACTTGGAGTTCTTTTTGTTTTAAAGTGCGCTATTTAAGTACCATGAATATAAAAGCAACAGTTGACTGAGTTTACTGTGGTAAAGCTTTGTGTCCTGAAGATGAATCAAATTCATTATAGTTGGCTCTTTGTATTTTCATATGAATGTGAAGTTAGTTTCACAAGACTGTGTCTATTTAGGATAATTTTAGTTTAATATTTTTCCATGAAGTTATCACTGTAGAGATCTGAATTCTAAGTGAAGGCCAGATGATGATGATTATGATGATGATGATTAAAATCCTGACTTTGATGCACCTGGAGAGTTTAGAACTCAAAAGGATGCTAATTTCTAAAGAAAAGATAGGCTTTTTCAGTAGCTCTGAAGCAGAGATTATTATAACTAATTAGAAGTCACACATCTGTTAGTCTTTGGTTTGTGAACACTTGTGTATTGGTTATGTGTATGGGTGTATGAGTATAATTCATACACAAAGAGGGATCTAGATAGCTCCCTACTTTTGTCCTTCTTTTCATAAATATGAATGCAAAAAGTCTAATTTGAATTACATGATTGAAGTTGGAATCATGTCTGAATTTACCTGAGACCAATGCCCCTTGAAATCAATAGAATTTTCCTCCCATAAACCTGTATAACATCATGCAGTTGTATCACATACATAGCATGTTGGTTAGTTTTTGGATGCACAAAATTATTGAAGTCAGTGTCTTTGACTTGTTTTAAAATATCTGCATCACTGTTCTAAATTTGACCCTCATTTTGCTAATCACTCTTCAGAGAGCTTGAGCCAAAACATAAACCACTGTTACAATTAGTTACAAGCTTCTGAAATTTTCTTTGCCTCAAGCACAGTCAAGAGTATGTTGAGGTGCAATGATACAAAAATAAGTAAGCAGCTGCAGTTCGTAAACAGACATGATGATCCAATTAACAAAACTTGTCCCATTTCTTTGCAAATGAATGTGTGCTTAGGTAAAATAATAGAATAATGCGTGGAACGATTAATAATAATTCAGGGACATATCCTATTATATATATGAAATTAATTTTCTGTGGCACCTTTTTTAACATTGTGTGACACAAAACACTGAATGTATAGAACATTGATTACTTTTTATGTATCACACATATTTTATAGCTTTTTATAAAATGGAAAAAACTTACATTGAAGAAAAATGTATGCATTTCATTGTTTTTGTATGTTTTAAAAGGTTTTTGGTGACTTTTGAGAGCAGGGCTAAGATGTTGAAATAGGGTAGAAGATAAAAGAGAAAAATGGGGTGAATTCTTAAAAAACAACAAGTAGTGGCAGAAATGCACACACACACACACAGAGAGAGAGAGAGAGAGAGAGAGAGAGAGAGAGAGAGAAAGAGAGAAAGAGAGAGAGAGAGAGAAATATTAGTATGTTTTATGCCATTTTAGATAACAAAGATTAGCCTTATTAATCTGGTCATTTTTTCACCTTGCCTTTTAAAAGTGGATTTGTGAAGAAGATGACTTTGTACCATCAAACAATCCAATTATATTGATAAGTAGTGAGGTGCTAATGAACTGTTAACTGGCAAAAGTTTTCTGTAAACCAGTGTTAAAAATAATCACCAATTTGAAAGTATTTCTTAAGAGAAATTTCAAGTTGATTTAAATCTTAGAACGGGTCTGCATATATAGTGAATTACACACTCACATTCATACACACGCACACACACACACACAGTAACAATTCCATGTAGAAATAACATGTTTAGGGTGAAACTGAATGACATAACCATCTATATAGCTGGGCACTAGATTTATTTAACTTATTTAACTTTTATGTATTTGAGATCAGTTTATGCCTGTGTTTCTAGTATTGACTTCTCATTTTACAACTTGTTTTCTCTTAATATGTGGGCATAATAAGAACATAATATAATACTTAATTAACACATTGCTGAATATTTGGTATGTTAAATTGCCATGGCATACCATGTTTTAACCATATTAGGGGAATTTACGAGTAATGTCTGTCAGGTGACATGAGAATATGATTGAAGTAATATCTTAGTGCCCCTTTCTGTATCAACTAAAAAGTGTTGTGTTGTTTTTTACTGTCATTATTTATGGTCTGGGTACTTTATTTATTTAAAATAACCAAAAGAAAAAAAATAGTGGCATAATACACTAATTATACCCATGAATTTATTTTTAAAGTATGAAATGCCCTAAAACTCTTTGTATCAAAGTTGTTCCTCTGTCAATATATAAAAATGATGGGTGTAAATTAAATCACCATGAAGCTCATTTAAAGAGTAACGCAGTCTCATAATCACCCACAATAAATCCCTGTTACTGTTTTTAAAGCTCTCAGCAAACATTTGCGGTAAGTGGCCAAATTTATGCCTTGCTTTGTGATTGCTGCGTGACCAGACAGAGTGGTATAGGATTGTTTTAAGGTTTTTACAGCTGCAAGGGAAAAGCATCTGTTCTTAGAAAATCCAGTATTGTTTAATTTTGACACTGACTTTTCCATGCTGTTTGTTGCTGGCTCTGGATTAGATGTCGTCAGGATGAAATTTGTTTTAAGTTGCCCCAAATGCAGCTGTGACCATACATGGGCTAGTAGATAAAGCAAAGGCGATATAGCAAAAACAAGCATCTTTGTGCTGGGTCATCACAGTAGAAAATCTCAAAGGAAGAATGCTAATATTGCTTCTTAGTCTTAAATGGGGGAGGAAGCAGAATAATAGTTTTCCTGCAATTGCGATAATAAGGTTACGAACTTAACACTTGCATAGATGGTGTCCTTAAAAAAAGGAACAAATTGATTTTTAATACTAGTACATCTTTGTTTATACTAAATCATTGTGAAAACCAAGTAGTATTAGCAGCAACATGTAAAACACATGTACCTAATAGTAATTAGCAATGCACATAAATATTTTGACATTTATCATTATTGCCAAAGTTTCAAGTGCAGTTTTATTAAAAAATGAATGTTTAATTTCCACGTTCTTCCAGAATTATATGAATTGCTACCCCAGCTGCTCCAAAGTAATTGATACAAAGCCAAAATGTGCCTGCCTGCATTATAAAATGTTTAATTTGCTAATGAATTCTGAGACTCTTTCATCATACATGAAAGCTTCCACAGTGAGAAAACATCTCTTTCTGTGTATATTGATGACATTAAAGAAGCTGTACATGAGAGTGTACATATTTTTTCGTAAGTACATTTTTGGAAGACATGTTTATGGTTCTTTAGATGTATATAAAACTGTCGAGGTTAAAAATAAACCTCTTCCCTATTGATGCATTTAAAGCCTACATTTTCATGATGTAATAGTATTTTCAGGAACATATCGCTTTGGATTCTCAGTGTGTTGGATAACGAAACCCACAATGAAATTAAGCAGAGGATCAGGTTCAGGTTCCTGTCTTTGAGTGACTTTGGAATAGCCCATGTCTCTCAGCTTGCTCTGTGTCACTGGGCAAAGTTTTGCCCTCCAAATGTAATTGGATTGTTGTTCTGAACATCCCCAACCATTGTTCATGCTGGCTGAAGCAGACAGAAGTTGCACTTCAAGATCAGGAGGCCTGCAGTTTGCCCACCATTGTCATACTGTTCCTGGGAGGACATAAGGGGGTTATACCATATATTAAGACTGGGGAACATGTGGCTTTCCATATGCTGGTAGACTACAGCTCCCAGCAGTCCTGACTGACACCACCAATTATGAAGGAAGTGGCAGAGCTGCCAACAACATCTGGAAGTCCACACTTCTCCATCCTTGGGTGGAATTCCCCAGCATATGAATGGCATTCAACTGCTACAAACATTCATTTGCAGTTAATGAAACATATGTCTTGTGTAAAACTCAAATGCATCACGATATGAGCCACTATTTGTTGTGAGTCATATGCTTATGGCTCACAAGAGCTTACTTGACTTACTTGAGCATTTTCCATTTTTTTCCTTTTCAGTAGAGTTGTAAAAAGAAACAGAATGAGAGCTTCTTGTCCATATCCATTAACACTATCTCAATGGTGAATATTCATGGGTCACATTTATAATCCCATCTTTTCACCTGGTGAAGTGAAATATAAGCTACAGTACCCTAATTTAAGCAGGCTCTCTCAGTTAGTTTCCATGTCTCAATGGAAGATTGAGCCTGAATCTCTCAGGTTGTAGTCCAACAAAATAACGACTTCATGGTGTGTAGTTTTTATCTAGAATATTATTATTTTTCTTTGAGATTGAGGAGTGCTTTTCTAATTGCACCTTGGGTTCTTTTGGGGAGAAAGGCAGGATAGAAATATTTTAAATGACTTAAAATAAACAATTAATTATGTATTGTCCAGTCAGCTCCAGTTTATGGTGACCTTTGCCAGGTTTTTGAAGATATAGTTTCTTCTTTGTGGGCTGTGTGATTCACACTAATGGGTTTTCCTGTGCCTATGCAGGCGTCCTTGAAATTTTGCAGTGCCTGAAAAGTTGTTAGCCCCACCATCTCACAAAGTGCATGTTCCTCCGTTGAATGCTTCCACATTAAAACTTTGGTATTGAAAAGGAAAAAGAAAATCCAGCTTCTTGAGCTTAATTGACCTAAGACATCAGAAAGGCAAGGGCAAAGCAAAACTGAAAAAAAAACCCACCCAACTATCTTATTTTATTTATTTATTTTTCAGTGTTTTCATCCCACCTTTCTTCTTGGAAAAGGACCTAAGGCAGCTGACAGTAGTGAGGGACAGTATACAGCCCAGTACAGTACATTTAAGACATATTCAAGTTTAAAAACAAGAAAATGAGGGGCATCTTACAGCATTAAGTGGCAACATCAAAGCTAATATTGAGGCTTCTAACACTGCAACATGATGCTTCCAAAAAGTAAAATAGGATCTGATCTTTTGGGTTTGGTTTTGGATGAGGAGGAAGTTCAACAACAGTTTTCCCACAGTGTATTCACCACACATAATTATAAGAAGCTAATGCCCTGAGTCAAGAGCAACAGGGAATTGGACACTTAAGAAGCAGATATTTAATGCTGTGGTTTAATGAAGCACACCACTACCTGAATCAGTCAACTGCACAGTGATCTGAGTCTTTAGAATCACCACTACCACTTGTATTGAGACGTAAGAGTACTCAGAAAAAAGAATTGAGGCCCTATTGGTTTGGACAGTTGACATAGGGAAAATATTTTCCAACACTTTTTTTCTTTAACGTCATGACTCAGTATTTCACAGGTGCAGAGTGGCAATAACCAGAACCCTATATAGAATTTCAAAGTGCTTATTTATTTATTTATTTATTTATTTAAGAGTGTTTTTACCCCGCCTTTCTCCTTGCAAAAGGACCCAAGGTGGCTTACAGTAATGAGGGATAATATACAGTCCAGTACAATTAAGACTTGTTCAAGTATTTGAGAACAAGGAATTGAGGGACATCTTATAGCATTAATAGACAACATTACATTAAAGCAACATGGTTATAAGTAGTCATATACACAAAGTTTATGTGATCGTGTAGATTCATATAAAAGACACATAATATGTAGACCATCTTTCAGGGAAAGCTTGCCTGAAGAGAAAAGTCTTTGCCTGTTTCCGGAAGGACAACAGAGATGAGGCAGTCCAAGCCTCTAGTGGGAGGCAGTTCCAGAGTCTTGGGCGCAGCAGTCAATAAGGCCCTTTCATGGGTTCCCGCAAGAGGGTGGCAGGAGGGAGAGAAGGGTACTAGCTCAGTTCAGGGTGTGTCATCAACCTCTTTTGTTCTCATCAAACACTGAACACAAAATAGAAGCTACAAAAAGTTAAGCCTTGGACTCACCCCCAAAACATATCCAGGCTGACCATCAACATGGCTGATCAATTCCTAGATCTTGGATTTTAAAACTGGGCTTAGTTGAAGTGTCACTAACAAAAAAGGGAAAGGTGTGCTCTGTGGCATCAATGGTCATTTGATTCCAGCAGTTGACATCTAGGTAATCAGAACCAGTAGAAAGTAGCAAGTGTGAAAGAAAACACTGTGACAAAACCACAATCCATATCCTTGACAAGATTCAGATTTTAAAGAGATTTCAGAATCAAAAAATTAGAAACCGATCACCAACTAATGGACACCAGGTCTGATTCCAAAACTGGGTGTCGTTGTTGATGCATTGATACCCAAAAGATATGGTCACAGTGTAAAAATAAACAAAAGGAAAATTTAAACAGAAAAGTCACAAGTTATGTGACACAACACAAAAGGCCATTGTTGCTCCTGAAAATAACGAGAACGGAAAAGCTATTTCGAAAACCAGAATTCTTCAGACTACAAAATACAGTAATATTTCCTTGTATCCACCATCCCTATTAACAGCATCATCTGAGTCCTGTTAGTGATAGAAAGCTTCCATCACCATCAGAGGACATTAGGGGTATTTGTACACGACCCCTAAACTCCGCCGCAAATGGCTGCCAGCTCCGGAGCTTACAATTGTTTCCCCACCAGCTCCGGAGTTTGTAGGAAATTAAGTGCGACCACGCCCACCTAAGCACGTCCCAGCGCACTTTTCACGTACGTGCTCTTGGAGGGTGAAAATCCCCAGATCCGGCTCTCCTTGCTTCTGTTTGGTTTTTTTTGCCTCCCGCCCCTTTAAGAGCTACTTAAGTGAATGGAATGCTGCTGGGGCAAGAGCAAGACGGCGGAACGGAGGTGAGCCACCTTCTTTTCTTCCTTTTTTTCCTCCCTCCCCTCATGCAGACAGGAGCAAGGAAGTGTGGAGGGGTGGGGATGCAGGAAGAGCAACAAACCCCCAAGATCTCTGGTCCGAATTTAAGTGGCTAGTGGATCTTAGGGGTCGTGTGAAAAGGCCCTTGATCTTATTTGGATTTAGTACTGTACTGAGAATTTGCAGTTGTTTTAGTTGGAAGTTCAAAGACCTCCTTCTTGATCTGATTTTTTAAATCAAGTGCAAAGAAATGCTGCAAGTACTGTACAAACTGCCCTGTTAACTTCAGTACTGGATTTGGTGAAAGAGTTATGGCAAAACCCACCAATTTGAACACCAACATCAAGGAGGGCAGAACATTTATACAGAATACATGATAAAAAGTAAGGCCTTCTTCTCAAGTGTCTTAAGCCAAACTCAATAAATGTAGAAATATCTTACTTAGACCAGTATGAAGGGGCAAAGCAGTGCAACACACCTTATTATGAAAGGCAGAAAAATGGATGGCATTGGAAAGAGAATGTATTCAATACTGACATTAAGGACCAGTGGCAAAATACCAAGCAGCCATAGCCATTTGTCATCTGCTTTTATGGGAAAAGATCCAAACTCCCTTATTATGTTTACTAGAGAATATGAAAATGCTGCCTCTGTGATTCCAACAAGAGGTGTCCTCCTTTCCCACACACCAAGTGAGAGGGAACTTGAGGCAGATCTCCCTCACATTGCCTTTGCTTATACAGGTACTCATTGTGGCTAACCACTAAAGAACTACTCAGTACACAGTGTATTCCACTTAAAATACAGATCAAGAAACCTTGTAGGTTAACTTCCAGGTGAATAGAGATATCTTCAAAGATAAATAGTCAATAAAGAAGGTGCTACACTGATCTCCTAACGAAGGAAGTTCCACAATCTGAATGCACTTCATTTGAGGGTTTTGTAATGTTCCCACCAAATACACGCATGCACACACACACACCAGCACACGCATGCACGCACGCACACACGCACACACACAATGTAGCCAAAGAAGGGCCTCTGTAGCTGACTTCATGAGGGCGGGCAGGTTAATACAAAAGGAGACATGAGCATAAAGATGCTAGATTAGGTAGAATACATATCTTGTTCAACAATCTGCTCTCAAGGCCAATCAAATGTCTATGGGCAGTTTACAATTCATGCTTAAATTTACTAGTAACTGATATTTAGAGGCTTCCTGTCTCTAACACTGGAGGCAATACATGCATGTTGTGAATAAGTGTTCATTTAGACGCTGAACTTCTCAATTGTTGCAGCAGAATATCAGATCACAATATGGTTTTGTTTGTAGTATACTAATAACCACACTAGCCCTAATGCCGGAAAGCCTATGATGATTCTCCAATGGTTTTACCTTCAAATATAGCAGGGGTACTTGAAAACTTATCAGAGCCGCTCTGTTTGTATATGTGTATTAGGCTTCTTTTAGCATATTTTTTCCAAGGGAAGGTTGAGAGTAAGGAGGCACTGAACCTTTACAGCAGCAAGGAGAATGCTGAATAGTTTGACTAGGAAAAGCGGTACAGTATCAGGGGAAATGAATATCTGTTCTCTCCCATGGTCTTCCCAGCTTCGCTGATAGATACTTTTTCCAGCAACCTTGATGCATTTTGGAAGAAATTTTAAAGTCTCTTACTTAGAGACTGATCTCAACATCTTGAGCAGTTTGGCCCCAACCAGCGGGTTCAGCTGGGTGATGTCTTGTCGGCTCCTTGGACTCTCCATTGTGGGGTGCCCCAGGGGTCGGCAATCTCACCCATGCTGTTCAATGTTTACATGCGGCCGCTGGGGGAGGTCATCAGGAGATTTGGAGTTCGCTGTCATCAGTAGGCTGATGACACGCAGCTCTATCTCTCCTTTTCGTCGTCTGCAGTGGAGGCAGTTCGCTCCCTCGATCTGTGTCTGGAGGCCGTTCTGGAATGGACCAGAGATAACCGGCTCAAACTGAATCCGGAGAAGACGGAGGTTCTGTTCTTCGGGGCGCTCTCATCTGGGTACAATGGCCCCCTTCCTATGCCGGGGGATGTTTCCCTCCAGCCTACAGACAGGGCCAGGAATCTGGGCGTGGTCCTGGATTCAGCCCTCTCCCTGGAAGCCCAGGTGATGGCTGTCTCCAGGACTGCTTTCTTCTACCTCTGCAGGATCGCCCAGATCTGCCAGTACCTTGATGAGTCCTCCCTGAGGACAGTTGTGCAGGCCTTGGTGATCTCGAGGATCGACTATTGCAATGCCCTCTATGTGGGGTTGCCCTTGACCCTGGTCCGGAGGTTACAGCGGGTGCAAAATGCAGCGGCCAGGCTGGTGGTGGGTGCCCGTAGATACGAGCACATCACCCCAATCCTGGCTTGCTTGCATTGGCTCCCCGTTGTCCTCTGGATCAGGTTCAAGGTCCTGGTTTTGATTTTCAAAGCCCTCCACGGCTTGGGACCAGAGTACCTGGCGGAGCGTATCTCCCAAAGGACAACTGGGTCCAGACCCACGAGATTGGCGCAGGCGCGCTCACTGAGGGTGGCCACACCCAGAGAGGCGCGGAAAACACACACGCGAGACCGCGCCTTCTCTGTGGTGGGCCCCTCGCTTTGGAATCATCTCCCCAGTGAGCTGCGCCTGATAGAGTCCCTGCCCACCTTTAAGAAGGCCTTGAAGACCCACCTCTTCAGAGTGGCGTTTGGCGACCTTTTCAGTTAGTTTGGTTGTCTTTTTTTTTTTTAAATACGCCCGGGCCCTGCCGCCATCTTGCCTTCCCGCTTTGTTTTCTGTTTGTGTTTTATCACTTGTTTTTATTTCTGTAAGCCGCACAGAGTTCCCTTTGGGAAGATGTGCGGGATACAAGATTAATAATAAATAAATAAATAAATAAATAAATAAATAAATAATATATGTGCCATTGACCAAATAGACACTTGCTTCCTTTGTCGTTAGAGATGTTCAACAGTGAGAATATCCTTCAACAGCAGAGAAATTCTGTGTTCAAATCTGCAAGCTCCTAACAATTACAAAAATTAAATGAATGGAAATATAGATGCAAACAAATCTACTATTAAACCACTATAATCAATGCTGACTTGTGGTGACCCTTTCCAGGGTTTTCTAGGTACTGATACTAAGAAGGGGTTTGCCATTCCCTTCTTTTGGTAGTGCCATGGGATTGTGCATCTTCCCCAAGAACACATAGGCTGGCTCCTCTCCCTGGAAGCTCATTGGGGAATCAAATCCCCAACTTCTGGCTCCACGGTGAAATATCTAAACCACTGAGCTATCTGGCTAGCTATTAAATTAAGTTTATCAAATATGCATTAAATGAGGACCATGGAGGGGAAGAAATTACAATTTGTTGATATAGTATGTGATGTGCATCTTACATCTCCATTAAAAGGGATCAGGTATGAGGTCTTTTACTGAGATTCTAAAGTGATACAGCTAAATCAGACACAACAGGACTGGTTGAACTTAGATGTAGAAATAGTTTGGACGCGTTTAAAGCAGTCTCCTGCGTTTCTAAAAAGAGAATGTGCAATATATTATATTTATAAAACTTGCCAAGCTCAGAGCACTGCCAAGGACAGGAGCCCCATGGCGCAGTGGTTAAATGCCTGTATTGTAGGTAAAACTGTGCTCACATCCTGGGTTCAATCCCAGGTAGCAGGCCCATGGTTGGCTCAGCCTTCCATCCTTCTGAGGTTGGTAAATTGAGTACCCAGCTTGCTGGAGGCAGGGGGGGGCAATGTGTAGCCTCCATACTGTAATTAAACTGTAAGCCGCCCAGAGACTACTTGAAGTGGTATGGGGCAGTATATAAACAGAACACTTTGCTTTTCGCTTTGACACTTCAAAGGTCACCCAATCCCTCAGTTGCCTTAGGCTGGAGGTAACTTCATGGCATATAGCAACAATATAAGCAGACTGTATGACAGATTACAAAATATGGTTGTGTGCCAAAATTTTGGATTGATGTTTATATTTGGAAAAGATAATATAATACATTATGCTATTGTTATCGTCTATGACACAGTTACTGAAATCCTATTGCTGAGAATACTAAATGGAACTAGAATAGGTCCACTGAATCGGTGGGAATTTAGTGAATCACCCCTTCCATAAATTCCATTGATTCAAATGAATCTGCTCTAAGTGTAACTCTAACATAGTAAGTTGCAATAAGAGTAGTCCCATTGAAAGCAATGGAACATACAGAGGAGTAGACTCACTAAATCCCCATTCAGTCAACTACTTTGACTTACTAAAGTAAGCAACCGGATTTGGGCCACTGGTAAATAAAAGAATCCAAAATAGAGTTTTAAAATTCCAGAAGCAAGGGAATAGAAAATTTTAATTCTCTTTTCAGTAGTATGATTAATTTGATCCCGTAAGCAGAAAGATATCAGAGTATCATTGGGTCTTTCAAGTAGAATTGTTATTTGTGAAGTAACATGGTTAACAAATTTAGAATTTATCTGGTTCCACATGAGCAAATAAGTTAGTTGAATGGAAAATCTTGTTAAATGATTGGCAGTTAGCAAACCAGAATACCAGAGACCAGCACATTAATATGAAGGTTCATATCATGGTACTGTACATACTTTGAAAAAGAGGGTATTGCCCTCAAAAGCTTGCAGTGATTTTTTGTTATTTTATTAGTGGCCTATAAAGGTATCACCTATAGCCTAGCCTTGCATTTGTCTTTGTTGACAGTTAATGTGGTCCTGGAAGCCCCATATTTTTAAATACTATATAAGAATAAGAGAACAAGATTTATCTATTACATTTCTTAAATATTGTAAGTCTAGGTCTTGTAATGTATAGTATAGTAGTAGAGAGATTGTTTATTGATTTAAAATACTTTTTTTGCCCTGTGTTTCTCCTTGAAAAGGACCCAAGGCAGCTTACACTCTTGAATTATATATACAGTTAAGAACCATTACACTTTTTCTTTAAAAAATCCACTGTAAGAAATGGAAAATACAAAAATGGAAAACACAAGTAGTATTGAAAAAACAAATCAGTAATGCATTGCAATCCATCATCATCATCATCATCTTCAACAACAACAACAACGTGCAGGTAGCTAGTTACTGAGGGAAGGCATTCCTGAATAGAAAAATCATTGCCTGCTTGCGGAAACATACCAAATATTAGACCCTGTGGGAGGAAAATATTAAGCCCTATGGGAGCAGCAACAGGTAAGGGTTTCCCCTCTGTCCCTAACAAACACACCTGTGAAGATGTTGGGGCAAGAGAAAGGCCTCTCCTGATAATTTTAACTTCTGAGGTCATAATGGGAAATACAGTTTTTGAGGTAACTTGGACTGAGGTCCTTTAGGGTGTTGTGGGTTAATGCCAGCACATTGAATTGTGCCTAGAAACTGATTGGCATCCAGTGGAGCTGCTGTAACATGGAGGTTATATGATGAGACGTCAAGATGGGCTGTCACAGCTCTGTGGATCTCAGTATAAATACGGAAACACCACAAGAGTGTGTGTTGAGCCCACTTTTGTTCACAATCTACATATATGATTGTGTTCCCAACTACCCCAGTAATAAGATCATTAAGTTTGCAGGTGACACAACTGTGGTTGGTCTGATTACTGCTGGGGAGGGGGAGTCAGCTTATAGGAAGGAGGTGGGGATGCTAATGGAATGGCGTAGAGAAAATAATTTAATCCTCAATTAAAAAAACAAAAGAGATAATTGTGGATTTCAGGAGATGCAAATTAGACATCCAGCCACTTATTATTGATAGAAATTATGTGGAACAGGCTTCGATGTTTCATTTTTTGGGAATTGAGCTGAGAGAGGAGTTGACATGGGAAGCAAACACCAAAGATCTGATGAAGAGAGCACAGCAGAGATTGCACTTCTTGAGAATTTTCAGAAGGAATAATCTTTCAAAAGATCTCCTGCTGGCTTTCTACGACTGCACCATAGAGAGTGTGTTAACCTATGTTTTGTGTATGTGGTTTGATTGGGAGTTGTACAGCTAGGGAAAGGGTAATGCTGTCCAAAGTTGTAAAGACTGCGGAGAAGAAAATTGGGTGTACTCTTCCTACTTTAGATAAATTGTATGCCTCCAGGTGTTATAAGAAAGCCATAGAGATTGTTCAGGATCCCACACACCCTGGAAATGATATTTTTCAGCTTCTGCCTTTTAGAAGGAGGTATAGGGTCATTAAGACTAGAACCAAATGCTTGAGAAATAGTTTTTATCCGAAAGCAGTTATGGCTTTGAATGCAGGAAAATGTACGTTTTGAGGGAGTTTTCTGTATAAATGCAGGGTGGGGTATGTTTGTAGTATATTCTTCTGTATGGATGTTCCTGATGTAGCTCTTTTAAATTCATTTTTCTTTTTAATTTCGTTGTTCTATATAGGACAATGACAATAAAGTTCTCTCTCTCTCTCTCTCTCTCCCTGTAACCAGCCCCAGTCAGCAACCTGGCTGCTGCATTATGGATCTGCCGAAGAGATGAAACCTCTTTTAAGCTACAGTTAGCTCTCATGTCAGAAAGTGAAACTAATTACAGTAGCACCCGGTACCCACAGATTCACAAATAAGGGCTGGCTTATGTATATATTTAGTATGCTAAGAAGCCATTAACTTTTCTTTAGACATTCACTATAATTTATGTAGCGCACTTCTGCTCTTTCCCTCTTAAGGTTCCTTTTGGAATTCCTTTTTCCCACAATAGCCCCTAGGAGATCTAGAACAGAGTCTCTTCAAAAACTGAAGTGTTTGGAAACTAGATTCTCTCTGTTGGCACTCCTGATGTCAGATTTGTGCCCAGTTATTCTTCTGTGCAGAGTGTTGTATTTATTCTATACAGAATATACAGAATATACAGAATACAGAGAAATACTGCTGGGCTGAAAAAGGCATTAATAATAACAGTATTCAAAAATAAATAAGGAAATACATGCATTATAATCTTAGTTTTAGAACTACAGAGCTGGAAGGAACCCTATGGATCACTGAGTACAGATCTTGTCAAAAAGGCACAATGCAGTTGACTTTGTTGGGATCCCTGTTGGTCCTTTCAGTGTAGGTATAGGGGCACAACTGGCATCTGAGTTTGTGACAGGGCCATATTGTCTCTCCTCCATGTTGTGTTGCCAGTTGTATGTCAATACTAGTTTAAGGTTGGGGAGCTGTCGGTAGGCAAGTATGTAGGTAAGGCTTATGAAAGTGGAGTAGTGTTGACTAGAATAACTTCAGATCGTGATATATTTCTGTGGTCTCAGTTGGGAACAATAGGAGACTACTGGTTTTGTTTTGTCTTATTCCTTTTTCCTCTACTCTAAAAATGATGTGATATCATTGCTGGTATTTGAGAAGAGCCGTATGTAGAGGAGGATGACAGCACAAGGACCTGACCACTGGAATCCTCAATTTTTAAAATTCTGTTTGTAGTTAGAGATAAGTTGATGGCACAACCATCTGTAGTTGTAGTCCTTTTTGAATTTTAATTGGTGGGAGCACTTGTGTTATGTTAAATTAACTGATTAACAATACTTACTTTCAGTCAGTTTGAATGATTAGATTTGTAGGCTGTATGTGATTTTGGACTCTTTGTTGAATGATTCTCAAATATTGGCAGTGGTTAGACCCACATTTTATGATATTTGGATGATAAATCATTTGGCAGTCCTACACATTCTAATCGAGCCAGACTTTACATAGGACTGCCATTCACAATGCTTCGAATGGTGCAGCTGGAGCAGAATTATGTGGCTTGCTTTTTAAAGTGGACCTCAGGAAACCTGTTAGATGTTAGATTTATCATTTTAACTGCACTGGCTCCAGGTTTGGGACCTAGTTTAAGATCCTGGTTATCACCTTTTAAAACCTTAATGCATTCTTAGCCATTTGTATATGCAATTGGATTATTTTATTCATTGTCCCTTATCTTCTAAGATGAAAAGAGGATCTTATTCTGGCTTCTATCCTTTTCAAAATTAATATGATAGCAATGTTTTGAAGCAAGGACTTCTTAGAAGTGATACTGACTCTTTTGGGACATTTTTGCCCATGGAGGTTTGCCTTTACAACATTATTTACTCCTTTTTAATCACATCATACATGGATGTCAGGGGATATTGAGCAAGTGTTCAACCAGGAACTGATATTGTATTACTATGCATTGCTGTTACTAGATTTAGATTGTTTTGTTTTCATGTTATGTTGCTTCTGTGTATGCAACTTGAAGATACTGAACACATTTGAATGTTTTAGAGGGTTCAAGTATATAGGAGTGCAACCTTGGTCAGAATCTCATTGAACACCCAAGTCTAGTGTGCTGCCGATGTAGATATGCTGAGTTTCCCAGCTTAATGTTGTACAAGCAAATATTGTACAGATCACCCATTTGAGCTAATGGAGGTCTGCATAAACATTTGTAAATATAAAGTGGACAAACATTTGTGCATTGTGTGAGTGGCTGAAGAGGATCCTGGGCTTCCAGATAATAATGTGATGGTTTGCCTGTGGGGATTCTTAGTCATCCTGGTGAGGATATCTGGGAGTTGAGTCATGGCAATGGGACTTATTTTCTTGTGGGATCTAAACATTTTGCTACTCATCCAAGTAGCTTCTTCAGTCAAAGGATGCCATTTTAACTTCTCAGTTAGTGTACTTTCCCTTTTTAAATTATGCTTTTGGCACAAAATATCTGCAGAATGTGTTCTGTAGATGGGAAAGGAATGTAAACAAAGACGTTCAGTTTACATGATGCCTTGTTAATGCCATTGCTGCTGGTGGTGGTTTTATTTATTGTTGGGTTGTATTCAGTGGTATCCTTCTATGTTCTGACAGGGATTGGTCTGTCAGAAAGGGAGAATGCGTTTTTGGGGGGTTAGATTTATCCGTTTTGCCCCTCCCATCTGTTTTGTAATATGCCTCAGAAAGAGCAGGCAAGATGGATCAATGGCAAGAATAGGCTCCTTCTCTTCTATTAAAATGGCTACTGGATAGAAAGATATTCTTTGGAAAGAATGACATTGCATAGCCTGTTACTATTAATGGCATGCAACCAGTTATTACTATTTTCATAAGAATGCATACAGTTTATAATGGAATATCACAAAGGATAAAAAAGTCCTATAGTGTTGTTTCAAGGATATCTTCTCCCACCTACAAGCAATACCGGTCATTGTTTGGTACACCTGGGATAGTGAAATAAAAATCTTTTTATATGTTTTAATAGTGTTGGTGACTTCTAGAAATGAGAGGAACAAGATTAATTGCAAAAGAAAAAATAACATTGACAGTGTAACCTCACATTATCTTATGTAAATAAGAAGTTTAAAATGTTGAGAGCTCCTTTAATAAGGAGCTTGGGAAAATTTCTAACTGAAGAATTTTTATGAAAAGAGTCATTTAAGAACTACAATTTTCAGTGAACTTTCAATTATAAAGTACACTTAGCCAAATTAAAAAGTAACAGCATGTCAAATTGAAATATATTGTTAGATGATGGCTAACATTATGATCTTAGAGATATGTGCTGCTGTGAAAAGAATTAAGCAGCAAGCTGAACATGCAGAAAAAGGTTTTGGTGCATATGCCGAGCCACTTATGAAACTGATGGAAATTCACAAGCAATTTTTAAAATACATTAAGTATTCTTAAGCCCCTTTATAACCAATGCTGTTGTAGTGAAGGTGACTCTGCTGAAATCAGTGGAACAGAAAATCCAGTTAAACTCAATGGAATATAATTTCCTCTTAACCTGTTTGGGATCGAAATCTTAATCTACACCAATTGTCATGTTTTTTTCAATATCCTACTTGAAATTCAAGCAATAGATTACAGTACAGTGTATTGTAAATTAGAGTTAACCCCATTTTAATAATATGTTTACTATTAACAAAAGCGTATATTTGGACCTAGCAAAGGAAATTTTTAAAAAACCAACCCTCTGTCTAGGTTGGTTTCATTCTGAACTGTTTTGTGTTGTACTGCAGTTGCTTTTAGCAAGATTTCTCTATCTGTTTTGCTTCAATCTGTAGCTGTTACCTGTGACTGTAAATCATAGTTAATTGTGACAGGGATAAATGCTTACTTTTTCCCCTGGGCTCACACATGTCCTCTCATTTCTCTTCTTATGTTGTAGCTTTGAGGAAGAGAGTGCAAGATTTTACATTAGACTGAATGTAGTTTAATGTTCTTCCAGAAACTTAAACTGTGCTTGAACTTTATTGAACCTTATTGAGACAAGTATGTTTCATGTCCCATGGCTTGTTTCAAGCATGAATCTTTCATGGGCAAAGTGATTTTCTTTATTCCCTGCAGCAACCCATGTACACCCAAACACTGCTTGTGGAATTCCTTCACAGAGAGAGTAGCTGGGAGAGCAAGGGCAGGGTTTCTTCACATTATTACTATGTGGGCTTTGAATACTATTGAATATGGAGAAAACATAATGCAACATGCCTTATGGTTCTTGTTTTATGGGTTTCTCCATATCCTTTGAAACAGCAGTTGCACATATCTGCTTCTGGAATAGATGGAGATGTTCTAGTTTGGGAAACGGATGAAACAATAAGACACCTTGAGGTATTTCTACTTCCTATGCCTCCTTCTCTTGCCTTCTATGGCATCTGAAATTTCTTTGAATGACATGAGGATGGTAATATAGTATCAGACCAAAGGTAAGTCAGGCTCATGGCTCCATCTGCACAGTGGCCATCCAGAACTCTATAGAATGATCTTAAATAACATGTCTTAATGGCATCTCGAACTATATCACACCCCACATCCTATTAGAGGTAAAGACTGATGCGGACCTACCCAGACAGAAATGTGATAACAGAAAGCATAGAGCTAACATTTCCCCAGCATTTCTGAATCCCAGAATTAGAACTATCTGGATGCAGGAGAAATAGAGGATTAGCAACTCATATCTGTACTGAGATCTGCAAAATTTTGGCATTTGAAAAGTGTGTTGATGCAGTTCTCCAGCTTCTGAGTCAACAACTGGGGGTTATTGGCTTCTTTAGGAGTTATTTATCAATTTGGAGAGGAATCGGCATGGCAATAGTGGCAGAAAGGCACATTGAGCTCTCTTTGTTAATTATGATTATAAAAGATAAGTGTTATGTAAAATCACTCTCTTGTTCATTCTTGTTTTCTGCTTGTGATTATTAAATATTTTTTACAAATGTTGACAATTCCCCCCCCCCTTTCTACATGAGTTTTTAGTCCGTGGTCTCAGAAATGAAATTAAATGAGAATGTGACCTGCATTTTTCTGTGGTAATCTTATTTTATTTAGGGTAGTCTTTGTTTTATGTATTTCCAATACTTAAAAGCTTGTAAGTGTGTTTAGCATAGCTTACAGGAAACAAGAATACAAGAATAATCAACATCCTTTGAAAAACAAAACAAGGGCACAACAAATAAAACAAATCAGAAAATTAAGGAGGAACGGTTGCTCCCCAAAGTCCAAGAACAATGAGAGATTTAAACGTTTCCAGGGCACACTGCTAGTGACATGGAAAAAAAATTCAAAGTGCAGCAAAGAACTAGTACTAAAAGAGTCAACCAGAGGTGGGGATTTCTATAATAATGTATCTAATGTTTACTGAACTTTGGGTGGTTGTGAGACATAGAGGAAGACCTCATCCGGAGAAGTGTATCAGCAGAAGCGTTTATTTGTGGGAGAAGATAGTCCTTCTAAGTATCGGGGTTCTAAGCTACACAGAGCTTTAGAGGAAATAATTAACATTTTGAATTATATAAAGAAATGAATCACAAGCAATTTATATAGAGGTGTGTAGTCCAGAAACCAGTGCTGTTTAAAAGTCTTACTGTTGCATTCTGTGGTAGCTAAAGTTTTCTAAAATCTTTTTAAAGGACTATGTTATGTGAGATCTATTACAGTACTGTAGTCTGATCTAGATGTAATTATGATATCAGTTGCCTTTGAACAATTGTGATATTGTGGAATGCTTATGAATATTCTGCATACCATTCTATTAAATTAGAGGATTTTGAGTCCATGTAGACTTTATTTGGATGTAAGGTTGGCTGTAAAAATGGCAAAAAATTCAACTGAGTATTATGTGTCTAAGTAGGCTGACATCTGGAAAACACTTTCAGTTCAGAAGTAGGTTGACTGCAGAACAGGACAAAATGGCAAAAGGATTGCAAAGCAAAATCACGATGGGAAGATGTGCAGTAGATGGGACTTATTAAAAGAGAATGGAGCAGAGCAGAGATTGAAACCAGGGCTGACCATGCAATGTTAATATGCACCACCATGAAAAGAATATGCATTTATCAGTGAATCTGCATAAGAATGGTCTTTGGAGGGAGTACCATTTGTATTCTGGTTCAAGTAGTAAAATTTTTGGCTGGGTGTTGGTTGAAGAGCCAATACAGGAATGGTAAGTGCCAGATCAGGAGTGTGTGGTTCAAATCCTGTGAGGGTCCTTTCAGTAGAAGAACCCAGGCCTGGATGAATAAGGGCAGAGCATACTAGAGATCAAAATAGGAATTCTATAATTAGAGCCAATAATGCCCCTTCATAAGCTGTTACAGAGGGCAGGGAACAGAAAAAGTATGCAATCAAAACCTATTTATTTATCTAAAAATTTATATTCCACCTTTCTCCTAAAAAACGAGGCACCTACATTATTAAAAGAGAAAAAGTTAGAAATCAAATAATCAACATTCCCTCTAATTTTCTTTCCCGTTGTGTGGGAGCTTCCCTTGTGCATGCACGGAGGAGCAGGGCTTCATCTGAAATGGGTAATAAACAAACCAGCTGCTGGTTGCCCATGCACAACCCCAATGAAACTCTGCATTAGTATGAACTCATTGGGGTTTTCCCTAAATAGCTCATTTTGGCATTGGGATTTCCAAATGTCTGAAACAATTTTCCTTTCATTGGTTTTTTTCTAAGACACATTCCAATACCATAATGATGTAGATGATTCTGTTCTGCTGATGCTTGAAATTGAGCCCACCCAAATCTACGGCTGTCTATTGTCTATTTATTGATGACTTTAGTTGATTTGGGTTGATTTCTGTCCTCTCATTCTCCCAGTGGAGAAATTCATGTGGTTTACAAATGTCTCGTTGAGCAAGGAACTCTCCTCCCTGATTGTTCA
>JAHTLZ010000129.1:44948313-44973313 GCA_023846285.1 Phrynocephalus versicolor
CCTTTGTTTGATATTTTTAATTGAGTACAAAACTTCACTGTGCCACTATGAAATATAAACAGTGTACTAACAAACACTTATACTAAACCAAGGAAAACTGGTGGTTGGAAAGGACAGATTGAACAACAGGACAAACTGTAAGTTAAAATAATATTCAAAATATTAAAAGCCTATAAAGCCCCCAGATAGGAATTAATGCTACAATTCTTGATTAAGAAAATAAGCAAATAAATGTTAAAGATTTATCAATTGAATAAATGTTTTCTATTTTTAGGGATAGAACCTGTACCTGAAAAACAAAGGGAAGCCTGTTTCCAGAAAAAATATATGCCTATATAGTATTTATATAGACATCTTCTTCATTATTGTAGCATCCCAAATCCTGGCAAACTAACCATGCATGGAAAGAAAAGCTAATGTTTTTCTTTTGCACAGCTGTATGGAATAAATGAAGGGAAAAAGAGATTTCTGTGTGTTTCAGACAACATCATCATCAACAACAACAACATTGTGCTGTCAAGTCAGTAGAGAATACTCAGAAGTAGTTTTCCATTCCCTGGGGGTGCTCTGAGACCGTGCAGCTTGTCCAAGCCACTACAGGCTGCTTCTGCTTAAAGGAGACACAGTGGGGAGCCACAGCCAGATACCTAAACCACTCAGCTGTCCAGCCACTGCCCAGAAATATACATTATTTAAAGATATGTCCAAAAATATGTGTATCCTTAAATGATTTAATCGATCACATACAATGGTGTGTGCTGTAATTGTCAAAATGTATTATGAACTTTTAAACTACCATCCCTGAATTTTATTCTCACATTTATTATAAAATTGTATGAGATTAAGCTCCACCAAGTGGAATGTGTCTCTTGAGTATGCATGGATGGGGATGCCTTATTAATTGTCCTGGTAATCTTGTGTTTCAGTCTGAGTTAGACAAGATATACTTTTCTCACCACCTTAAACCACATCTGGGGAACCTGAGGCCTGTGCATTACCTGTGGATCACTTTTTGAGTTGTTTACTTAGCACCATGATACTCTATCCACTTTCCTCTGACTTTAAGTTGATTGTCCATTAATGGGGGTTGTGTTGTTCCCTGCAACAGTTAGCAATGAAGAACTATGATTCATATCAGTCTGATTGCGCAGGAAAAGCTGCAAGGCTCTCCGCACATACGCATTGCCCCTTGCAGTCCTAATGCATCTCAGCCATCAGCGTGAGAGAGATTTAAGCATCTTGGTCACAAAGAGCTTCGTCCAAAATATAATCATTTTAGTTTAGTCATCTTAGTTTCTGATGAGATGTTATGCTCAATTTAATCCGGAATTTATGTACTGCATTTGTCTTTCTTGCGGTCCATGGTGTCTGTGGAGCTCTTTTCTAACACCACAAGTCAGTTTTTCCTGTCAGATTGCTTTGTTGTCCAACTTTTTGTATAGTGACAGAAAATATTGCGGTATGGATCCTACTTTTGCACTTTCCTCTTTCATATATTTTTAGAACAGTCAACAGATTTTCACAATCTACACAGGATGGAGGACATGGTTGTTATCTACAGTACTCATACTTATTTTCTTCTGAAATTCACTGCTATGCTGCAGTAACCAGAGTACAGTATATTTGTGAATTGGTTCTGTAGAATTGGTTTAGAAAGTAGAGATCTTGATCTGTCTTTGGCACACTCATTGGTACTTCGGATTGGTGTTTATTTAGTAGCTACCCCCTCTCCCCTGCATCACTTCTGAAATCCAGTAAAACTCTCTGGATATATTGTGATAGTAGCATGAATAACAGTGTGACGATGGAGCAATTGTGTTTGTTGTATGTGACTTTTGACATTTTCTAAAAGCAGAACACAGTCACCTTTCTTTTAAAAACGTGACCTTTATCTTCTTTGGTTGAATTGACATCTGAAATGATTTTATATGGTATGGATATGATTGATTTGCAAGAGACAGGTCCCTCAACAATTTGTGGCTTGTGTTGTCAATGTTTGTGCCTTGGTGTTGGAGACAGTATAGAATATGAGATGTGATGGATTTTGGTGTTTCCTTCAAAACAAACAAACAAAAACAGTTCTGGCATATACTAAATAAGAAAAATGTATGAAGGTGATAAGGGTTCACTTTTTCTTTTTCTTTTTGTTTAGTGTAAGCTCCCATGGTTAAAGATGTATTGCAGCAATTTCTCGGTTGTATAACACAACATAGCTTAGAGCTGAGATTAGAGAAACCCTGTAGAGTGGGTAATACTTGAGGGCATCCACAGCTAGACAAGTATGTGAATTTAGGCATGGGAGGAAGGAAGGATCTGCTTTAAATTTAGTCTAGGGTCACTGAATCTTAATGATAGATTAAATAGGGGAGGTAGAATAATGAATAGGGATATGCTGTGTGTAGCACTAATACTAGAAGTCTATGCTTTGCAGTGGTTATTTAATGTCTTTTCCCATATGGTTCTGAATAGAACAGGTTATGGCAGGGATGAGCTAAGGAACAGCTTTGTTAAGTGAAAAGTTAAATGGAAGTAAGTTTTGAAAGAGAGCTTATTTTGTGAATATAGTAAGAGAGCTTGTTAGTAGCTGAACAGGACAATGCAAGAACCCTTAATACTACAGACATTAATGTTCATTATGAAGCATATTTATGTGTGTGCAGTATATATAAAAATGTATTGTGTTGTAGAGTTAAGTATTTTACTCTTATAGTCTATGATGCTTATTGTATAATAGTTACAGCTGTGGAAATAATAAGCTATTTCATTTAAATTTATTTTCACCTTAATTTCATAGTCAGTTTTCCGTTTTATTGTGTGAGACAAGGATCTGACGAGCGGTATTTATAACTTTACCAAATAAGGCAATTAAATGGAATGAAAATTATAATTAAAAAGATAGTATATTGAAATACTAATCAACTGTTCATTTACAGTAATGTGAGACTGCTGTATGTCCATAGTCTACATGAGCATTACATTTGGTTATTTTGAGTACTCTGTATATGTGATGGGACTACATGATTGCATGAGGAAATGCTCGGAGAGGACCCCCAGACGCTACTAAGCATAAAGTCTACCCTGATCAATTTGCTTTTTAACATTATTTATCAACCTATACAATTGATATTATTTAATTTCATAGAAGATGATCCTGCTGTATTAGGTTGAAATACTGAATTTTGATGAGGAAGTCCCTGAGTACCTGAACTATGGAACATCTGTGGATTCTCAGTTGAGATTTTGGAAGATAATGAGAATAAATCTCTGCTCAGAATGGTTTGTTCTAACATTCTGTGGTTCATTACTATCTTTTTTTATCCTCAGACAGATTAAACTGCTCAATTGAATAAATTATCAGTTTTTTTTAACTCTCCTCAGTCCTGGGCCCCTAGAGTAGAACATAGTTGGAGAAAAAGTTATCTTAGTGATCTGTGCATGATATTTTGTCTGCAATTTCAGCTTTTTTTGGAAGTTTATCCACTTATCTTTGTTGTAGCTCACAACAAAGAGTTAATATTGTTTGTAATTGTAGTTTCTGCCACTCAGTTTCCAAAAGGGAGGGGTATAGAGTGAAGTGACTGGATTGAAAAAAGGAAGAACTAAAGAGGCGTGGAACAGAGATTCTTTAGCAGTTATTTTGAAAACATGGAGTCAATCCAAGGTCAAATAAAAATTCCTTTGAAAAACAGCTTTTCCAATGCTGCCCTTAAACTGAATTTTTATATCTACCACATACAGAAAGCATGAAACAAAAAGCAGTTTCCTCAAGGGTTTTTTTTCTCTTCTAGCCCATAAAAAGCAATAGGCAGAAAGGCAAATTATTAAAATAAATGTTAGAAAGCTCACTCCTTCAGATATCTACTTGTCTTTCAAAACATTCACACCTTTGCCAAAAGCAGCTTCCACAAAAAGGGGTTGGTGCTTATTTGAAGAAAATATTCCAAATCACCAAGGAGAAACTTCACATAGAGGGATTAAAGGATTTTTTCTTACAACACACCAAATATTTACAGCTCTCTACAGTTCTCTGGTACCGACAGCTTATGCCTTCGCCAAATGGTGTTGGTTTTCCTCCAGTGGGAGATAAGGCATTTCCCTGCTTCCACGGAAGTTCACTGCCATTCCCTTCTTGATCTGCAGAGATCATCCAAGGAAATGTACTCTTCATAAGGTCCCTTTTATCTGGAGGAATTCAACTTGATAAGCTGTAGCACTTATCAAGTTGTCTCGCCGCGGTGTAACCGGAACCGGAAGTCCCAGAAATACTTTTCTTGTGGTGGTGCTAAAGTTCCTCAAGCAGATGTATGCAACCAATGTTTGTTTTGTTTACCAAAGGTAAACACCTGTGCAATCTGTAAAGGATTTATGAAAGTGACTTTGAAAAATCATCAATCCCATCTAGGATCATAACTTTGGGAAAACTTCTTAAAAGCTACAGATTCTCTTAATAAAAATACCACAGCCCAACTGTAACCATAAAACAGATTTCAAGTCAACAATAACAACAAAGGAATCTGCATCTAAAAGATTACCAGCTCAAGAAAACATAACATCCAAAAACAAGCCATTTACTTCAAAGGAATTTTCAAAAGCAGCAATAAATACTGGTTCTTGAGAGGGGGTGGGAGAGAGAGAGAGAAAGACTTGGACAAGCAAAAGAAAAAAGGCTAAAAAGAGTGATGGGAAAATCGAGAACTAGGACATTGTGCTAGCATATTCTACACCAGCCATTTTCACTCCTCCTTTGGCTGCAGCCATAAATACAATATAAAATAATTATATTCTGAATCAGAATTGTATAAGTTGTATAACAAAGCTTATAAAATGGTGTATGGAGAATTATTTCCAGTCTGTGGTGCACTTCAGATGTGCCAAGGACCCCCAAGGGCCATATGGTCTCTGTTGAGAATGGGTGCTCTATACTTCTGAGTCTGCAGCCAATCAAGGTCTCCATCAATGGATTCTTATTTTCATTCAGATCCATACTTCACACTTCATTTTCTGTTCACCACTGTATTTATACAAAAATATGGGCTGGCCATTTTCTATACCTTTCAAAGAAATATGCCACACTTGAAATACAGATTCCCCTGACATGGGGATCAGAGAAGCCCAACTCAGAGTTAGTTGTCCACCACATCTAGAGGAGCCTCATCTACACCATTAGGATTAAATAAGTTCTTTAGAAGACAGATCTCCACTGCATTGGGATTGAGGGATTTCATCTAAAGATAATCTCCACTGGGGTTGGAAGAGCATGTCACAGATAACACCTCTGCCTTGATGTCGATCTCACCTGATTTCAAAAGCTAAGCAGGGTCAGGCCTGGCTAGTACTTGGATGGGCGACCACCAGGGAATACTAGGCTCCTGGAATAGGAACTGGCAAGCCACTCCAGTATTCCTATCAAGAAAAATTCCATGGACATGGGGTCACAAAGAGTCGGTCACGACTGTAACGACACAACAACAACATTGTGACCAAACTATATCAGAAGAAAAATCAATACAAAATAAGAAGGCAGTTGGAATTGAGATCTCCTTCACCTCAGAATTGACACTGAAATGAAAAGAGATCTATCCATTCAGAATCAATCTATTCATCAAATAGTTCAAGGTTGGTGTTGAGATAATCACCAAGACAAAAAAACCCTAAAAACCCCCAGACATCTTATTTTAATACAAATGCTTTCAACTTTGAAAATGAACATGAAATCGACAACATTTACAGAGCCAACAAACTAATAGCCAGTGGCTTTACTTCCACCACACCCAAATTTTATTACACCAGCACTTACACAATATCAGATTTTGGCATTGGCATCCAACAAGTATTGAAGGATTCTTAGTCACATGAACCACCTGCAGAAAAAGCAGAGAAAATTATACGTCAGATTCAGGAAATGAATATAGTGATAATTTCAGAATCATTTTTTGTATCATCACTAGACTCAGGTAGGAGAGATTTCATTTCTATCTCCAAGGCTGGGTGGTGGGGGAAGGCAGCAGAACATGATAAATTTTTTATAAAATTAGGCATGGTGCAACAAAATGAGATGTTTTCTCTTCCATTACTTAAACATGGGCATCATTTTAGGAAATGGTTGGAGATCTGAGACAAAACAGTTCTTCACACATCACCACTGAACTGTATGTTGTACAAACTTCCAAAATATTTAGTGATCATGACCAACCTAGATGACTTTAAAAGAGATTTAGAAATAATAGAGATTCCAGAATAATAAAGTGTTTAATGCAGGCCTGCCCAAAGTCCGGCCTGCCAGGCCATTCTGAGTGGCCCGTGGCTGGCCGGCCCGGCCCCCTCCCCCTCCTTCACCCCATGTTATTTTTTTTTAAAAAAAATCTTCCACCAACACTGATACCGCCGGGAAGCTTGAGGGGCTGGGCGCGCGTGGGGGTGTGGGGGTGTGGGCGGGCCGCTGCCACCGGCATCACCGGGAACCTTGTGAAGTTAGGTGCGTGCGCAGGGCAGTGCGCGGCCGGGCCGTCACCACCGGCATAGCTGGGAACATTGTGAGGTTGGGCGCACGTGCAGGGCAGTGATCGGGCAAGCCGTGCCACCGGCACCGCTGGGAAGCTTGAGTGGCTGGGTGGTCTGCCGCCACCTGCACCGCAGGGGAATGTGTGGGGGTGGGCAGGCCAGCGGGCCTCTGCCACCGCCAAGGACCTTTGGGGTGGGCTGGCAGGCAAGCCGTCGCTACCGCTGGGTAGCTTTGGGGGGGTGCAAGGTCGCACAGATCGCCTCTTCCAAGGGGTGACCTATGGCCACGGCTTCCTGTGCTTCCTTTGGTCCCCACCTCCCTCCCTCCCTCCCTCCCTTGTTCCCCACCTTCCTTCCTTCCCCTCTTAGTTTCCACCTTCCTCCCTCCCTCCCTTGGTCCCCGCCTTCCTTCCTGCGGGTGGGGTTGCAAAGGGTCAGTGGGTGGGGCTTATGGGTCAGTGGGTGGGGCTTGCAGTGGGGTAGCAGGTTCAGGGAGCAACCGGCCCCTGACACATTCTCAGCCACCAAATCTGGCCCTCCTTACAAAAAGTTTGGGCACCCTTGGTTTAATGGCTACTAGCAATGTTGATTGTATATTTCTCCCATTGTTACAGGCAGTATGCCTCTCAATACTAGTTGCTGAGAAAAACAAGTTGAAGCATGCAACTGCACTTATTTCTGGGTTGTGGGTTCCCATTTGGTTGTGTGCCTTTGAGAGTGGAATATTAGCCTGGGCAGTCTTTTTGACCTCTTTGTACTTTCTTACAATATTTACCCACAATCGGGCTAGGTAAAGGGTGATCATGCAACTTTTCAATGCATGTATATACAGATAAGATTAGGTTTCTTATATATTTGATTCATGGTATTCAGAAATATCAGTGTAGAATTTACCATAATCTTGATTAAGTAACAGTGTGGTAGCTAAGTTAATGAATAATTAAAAAAGAGGTTTACCAAAAAAAAAAAAAATCTTGAACATTTAACATGTTGTTGTTATGTTCCTCTGGATAGAACGAGACCCATCTGGTAGGGAGGAAGACATTAAAAACGTTTGTACCTGCCTGATTCTACCAAAGCTGTTTGCCTCATCAATCAATATGCAAGGCCTGTCTGTCATTTTTTGACCAAATCTCTTCTTGGAGTCTCAATTAACCAAATGGAAAGTGCTGATCACAACTTTTTGACGGTTCCTTTTGTGGTTAGGATTCTGATTAAGAGGAGTCTAACAAGCTTCTGTGGATGGCTGGAGGTCACATACTGTGTTGACGCATGTCACCAGTATACACAGGGAAGTAGAATCCCAAGCATACTGTTAGGAACCTATGTGAAGCCTTTCTTCATACAGAACATGAAATGTGCTGCATGTTTTGATATTTTGTAATGTTTTAGTAACTATGGAACTTCATTTTGTGATGTGAAAACAGTGAAGCAGTTGTACACATTATTAAGACGCCTTTTTAAACTGCTGTATTGTAATGTTGCTGAGATCAGAGCAGACTTCTTGCTGTTCACTGTTTTCTCTCTCCTGATTTTCTGAAAATTTTCCATTCCTATTACAAGGGAATTTTTATTTCTTTCCTAAAATAGGGTTCTTTTCCATTTCCTTGCCCTAGGGATTTAGGATATACAACATCTCTGGTATTACCAGTACTGCAGCCAAATAAACACAGTTTGAGAGCCCACAGAGAAAGGAATACACACTGCAGGCTTACGCCAAACTCCTGGCCCATAATTTATCAAGCTGGAAAATGTCACCATATGTGCCAAAGTATCTGGCCCTTCCAAATGCATGATAAACAACTAAGAGCCTCCAAACATGCTTCTCCACCGTCAACATTGAGAATTCTCATTTCCACTCTGGAAGAGTATTCTGTTGCATCCACTGAGATATTGTGGTTCCCCCCACAAGGTTTGAGAAGATAATTGTAGACAAGAAACTGCAGTTTCACTCTCTGTTAAGCATTCTTCTCAACTTGCATTGGGCGATTGTCACTTAAAATAATGTTCTTCAATTCATTTCATTAACTGCTAGACTCTCTTTGTGCAGAAGAAGCACTTGGCTTGTCAACTACAGTGGAACATAATGTTTACAGCATCGCTGGGGACCTGTCCCTGCTCATTACTATTGCACTAGTGAGTGATACACACCAGGTATTTGTAGACACACCTCTGGATCTTTACCCTAAACCCAGCCAACTCCCTATTGTCCTGCTAGTCTAGGAGTTTGCCTGGGAACCAGCACCTTCAAAGTAATAGAGGTTGCCCCTTTAATTATGTCTAACCTTTTGATTTCTTCTGTATTTATTTTATTGATTTAAACTTTTTAAAAAAAAAATCACTTTTGTCCTTTAAAAGGAGCATGGCGGCTAACTTTATTAAAAGACAATATATAAAGCTAAAAGCAGTAAGTATAAAATACTAAAAAGGATCAAACAAATGCCATGAGGTTCTAAGCCACTGACTAAAGAGAGGAGGAAGGGTGATATGAATGAAGGCAGTCGTTTCAATTAACTTGGTCCCAAAATAGCTGTTGTGAGATTTTTGGGCTCTTTATCCATGTTCTGGAAGTTCTAGAACATGGGCAAGCAGCCCGAAAAACTCACATCTATCAGATCCCAGCCATGAAAGTCTTCGAGAATACATTGGTCACAAAATGTTAGGTCTTTAAAGATTTTTTTAAAATCAGAAAAAAAAAACCTAACAACTGGGGCATCTGATCCAAAAGAGTTGCCATATAGTCCTACCACCTAGCTGCCACCAATATTCAAGTAACTGCATTTGAACTTGTTAGTACAGTGGTACCTCGGATAACAAATTTAATTCGTTCTTCGAGGCAATTCGTTATCTGAAAAAATTTGTTATCTGAAATACAGTTTCCCATAGGAATGAATGGTAAACCAATTAATCCATTCCAGAGCCTAGGAAAATGACACAGGCACCTGTTTTTTTTGCTCAAAACTCTTTATAAAGCACACTTTAAAGGTACAGATTCAATGCCATCCGGGATAACTCTTTTTTACCAATGCATGCTGGAAATTCGTTATCCGAGGCAGTCCATAGGGAAAATAAGTTATCCGAGGTAGCCCATAGGAAAATTCATTATCCGAGGCAGCCCATAGAGAAAATTCATTATCCGAGGCAGACCTATACCTAGAAATTTCTAATCATGCCCTGTATGTCAGCTACCTTTTTATAGCAGGTACACACTGGATTGACAGTTTCATCAGCTTTCCCTCATGATCTCTTTTATGGTTAGCTTTTGCTGGTTCAGTTCTCATCAGTGTTTATGTGAAGCTAGGATTTTTTTTAATGTTCGAATATGCATCATTTTACACTTGAAACACACATCACTTTCAAGTAATGAGGAACAGTAAACCCCACAAAGACAAAAGACTGTGTACATAAGAATGTTGAAGGCCATCAGATCACATATTCAAATATATCTTTGAACACTTTGTATCCATTCATTTGGCCCATCACTTCCTTCCCCATCTGTATTGCATTACAGTACTTGTTTGACTGGTGGCTTATGACCCATAACTTAGTGTTGCTGCCCAACTTGAGCTGGGTCAAAAACTGCTCTTGAAATGTGGGGATGGAATGCCCAATGGAAAGCGGAAAAGGAGTGAGAGACAAAAAAATGAGGAGGAAGAGTATGAGAAAGTTCCAAAGATTTTAAGAATGATTAATGTTAGAAAATCATGCGTAAGATGAAAGAATCAAAATTAAGTTGGGTTTCATGTTGCGTTTGTGTTACAGTGGGGTTTTTTTTAAATGAAACAAAAATTATAGCATAAACTTTTGCTCTTTAGCCTACTTTTCACTGTCTAGTTTTTTCCTGCCAATTTTCCATTTCCCCTTATGCTTCAGTTTTAAATCATATATGTTGGGTGTGTGCATTTATTCTGGTAAATAAGTTTAGGGTTGTAGCCTTAAACAGTATTTTGAGTAACAAACTGAAGCAGCATTATAGATAAATTCAATCTCATACCTTCTTTCTTCTTTTTACATAAAGAATCCTTGGAACCCACCTGTTCTGTAATACAATCCTGCGCAAATGACCCCTCACCACTCCATTTGTCTGTTGTATTGATCTGTTTGTTTTCCTATGCTGCCGCAGGTGCCCTTAAACAATAAGCCTTTAGGGGCAGGGCATGTGATATTTGAAAGATGCTATCCAGTTATACATTGCAGTTCAAACCATTTTATTCTATAATAAAATAATAGCATATCTTTAAAAAAATCATCGAAGCTCCCCAGCTATCAGTTGGATCTTATTGTTGATTGATTTGCATAAGATAATATGCTATTAAGAACTTGAATTATTTGTTCCTATATTTTCCTGTATTCTGTGTATTTTAAAGAAGCATGCCACTACAAGGATATTGACAATCATGGCCAAATTCAGAGGTAACCATAGTTAGAAAGTTCCAGCTGAAATCAGTGGGACAAATCCATCATGACTAACAAATCTTACACATTTCCAAGTTTGTCATCTAACTATGACTAATACTGGATTCAACCTGTTCTTTTGTTAGAGCACTTTTCACTTAAAACCAATGCTTACATTTCTTACATTGTTTGTGTAGTTAATGGGTAACCTATTTCAAACTGCCTCTTTTTATCTCTTATGTCCCAAAATGAAATGCAGCAAAACATTTTCCCAAAAATGTATTAATTTTTTATGCTAGGAAATATTTCTGAAAGAATGTTTCGTTATAGAGGACAAATAAAAACAGAATAAATTAAATAGGACAATTGAAGGCTTGCACTTTCAGATTCATGATATGCAACATGAGACAATATAATGTCTCTTTCAAAAGAACTCTAGCATTTTCAGAGGTGTGGACAGTGCACTTTGAAAATGCTAGATCTCTTTTTAAGACACACCAAAATGTGTCTGTGTTAAAAATCACCCCTGTTGAAATACTAGTATTCAGAATCATGATACTAGCCATAAGCAGAAATCTACAGATTAAATGCTAGCCCTGAAAAGAGCTCCAATGCTATAAATCACTTTTCGGAGGTTCCGTTGTCATCAGCTTCTGAGCAAGAAGCCCTAATTGGACTGGAAATCGTCATATGGATACACATAGTTGAACTTGCCTGTTCAATATTTTACTTTATTTTTCTGCTTATATGATGCTCCCACTTTTCCAACTCAAAATTAAGAAATCCATATTTTAAACATAAACCAGAACACATTTTTATTTAGTAATTAGGTAACATTTACATACCATTAGTATGACATTATGCATCACGCTTAGCTTTGAGCATATTGCACACTCTCCACCTCTAACACGATGTGTTCCAATTGGTTTGTTTAACATCAGCTGATACCAGTTACATAAGGCTTGTGATTGGAAGAAACCTTTTTGCAGAGACAAGATATGGGCAATTTTGCAACCATATGGTTTTTTCCTTGGCTTACTCCTGTGTGTAAGATGACCCTCAAATATTTATTATTTATTATTTTAGAGTATTTTTACCCCACCTTTTGTTTCACTCATTCTTTTAAACAGAAGGACCCAGGCATGAGTTATTGTTCAGAGCTTCACCTCTTCTTTTCTAATATGATTTCATAATATTACTGTTTTGTTTGTTCAAGATCTTACTTGTGTGCTAGCCTGAGTTAGAATGCAAGATGATGGCACTCCAGTTTTAAATTACTCGCTGAGCCTTTGTTGAAACACTGGTACAGTACAGTCAACTTATTCCTGAGGGCAGCATCCAGTCTGCAGGGCATCCAGTGTAACATACACATAGCTCTCCAATCCCAACGTTTCCTGCCACTTGCTAATGACTTTGGCTTCTACCACCTCAGTAAGGATGGAACAAATACTGGATAATTTTCCTCATTCATGTTGATTAAACCTGAACACCAAGAGAAACATCAACAAGGAATTTCAAAGCCCACAAGATTTGAAAGCAAGGCAAATAATTCCCCCCCCTTCCAAGGTCTCTCCATTTTTTCAGAAATATTTCTAGTGTCCTTTCCATTTGAGAAGCAAAACAAACACACATCAAGCACCAAAGGATCACCCAGTTATCATCAGAGGTGCAAATAATCCATATAGTTCTTCAGATTCTTAAATAAAACAGTAGTCAGTCAGTTATTTAATTTTGTGGAAAAACTGCTGTTTTATTTTTGCTGTGTAAGCATAAACCAACCAATTAAACAACTCTGTCGAGAATGTCAAGAAATTCCCTGACATCCTCACTTTCAAGGAGAAAAATGTTGTGATTCCTCATCTTTGTGAGTAAACATGAGACGAACGAGTGTTTGCATCCCTATGGCTCAGGGCTTCTTCACACAAATAATGGAATGCAGTGAGGGTGCCAGCATATGGGGTTTAAACTGAGTAGCACATGCACATGGACTCTCCCTCTTGCAGTGCATAGCCCTAGCTGAATCTCTCTCTGATTGTTTGCTTGGCCAGGAGACTTTCCAACCATATTTAAAAACAAAAACAACAACCACCATACTTCCAGTCTGGTCCAGGAAAAAGCAAACATTTTTGCTCTAGGACATCTATTCAGAAAGATGGTATGGCCAGGGCACCAATGTTTGTGTTAGGAGAAATTGCTGCATAATGCTTGCCACTAGACATGGCCACGGAGCGTCAAATTTTTTGTTTCTGTTACCATTTGTCGTTTCTGTTACACAACGAAATGACAAACGAAAATTGTGCTGAAAATGCAACAAAACGAACAGAACCACGGAAATTGTGGTCATTACGTTTCGTTTCCGTTAATGGCAACGCACAATGAAATGAGCTGTTTTAAATGTTAAAAAATGCCCTGGACATCCATAAAAACGCATTGATAATTATTTATATTGTCTGATAATACCTACCAGGGGGGTTGGGGTCCTTAAAACGTTTGTTTTTGTCTTCTCCCATCGCGATGTATTTTTCTTTTCCCTTTAAAATGGATGTTGCCACCAGCCACAAAATGGAGGCAAGCCATGTGATGGGATCATGTTCAACCAATAGCATGCCCAGGTTGCAGACTGGGCGGGTAGGTCTGGCAGCCACAGAGGGCATAAAAAGCTCTGGCAGCCCCCGTCCTCCTTGCAGTCTCTGGTGGGAGTTAGGGTGGGATTGCTGTCTCTGCTGCGACTCTAGCTTCAGTCCTGCAGCCTCCCTGTGTGCGTGCGTGCTGCGTACCTCTTGGTGAGTACCCTCCCTTACCCCGCAGTACAGTCACTCTGCAGCTGCCTTGCACCCTGGGCAACGCCCGCCGCTGCCTTTGCAGCCTCCCTGCTTACCTAGTCTATACTCTGTCTCTGCCAGCATCCCTTTTTTTAGTGTTTTCCCTCTGTTCTGGGGCGTTGGGGGATGCCTGTGCATGGAAATGCTTTAAAATGGCGCAAAAAGCGGGTAGAAATGACAAACGAAAAAATGAAAAGCAGTAACGAAATTTTTCAAAAAATTCACGACAAACGGAAACGAACCGAAACAGACCTCTCAACGACAAACGAAAAACCAAAATGCCATTTTGCTGTTTCATGCCCATCTCTACTTGCCACTTTGCTCTGCTGAACCTGGTCTTAATGAGAGCTTGACATTCCGTCTACAATATGTTTTTCATGAATGCCTTTAAGCATCATGTATAACTTTGAACCCTTTCCATACTCACAGTGAAGAATTTGCATCCCAGTACACATTCCCAGGAACCACTGGCACCAGCTAAAAGCTCTGTCCTTTTCCCTTTCATGTTCATATCTGAACGTTCTTCAGTCACCATAAAAATATCCCAGCAAAGAATTGTGTATGTTTGAACATGGTATGAGTACCTTTTAAAATCTACTTGTAAAGTACATTGGCAGATGGGGCACATCACAGGAAGAGAGCAAAGTTTAAATTAAAAAAGAAAAAAAACAATTGAGAGAGGATTGGCTTTGGCATCTTTTCAGAACCCGTTTGTGAATGTAGCCTCAGCAGTTTGTTTAACCAAACATCACCCTAATACATTTTATATGGTACCTCCCAGTTGAGGCCTGTCTCTAACAACTAGTGTATTCTGCAACGAGTTGCTCAACAGATGTCATTCTGGTTGAATAATGAGGCAGAATACTTGTGCGTTGGCTAACATTACTTGAACTTTGATCACTTTTGTTCAGCACATCAGTCTGGCATTGTGCTTTATACCAACATAACACTATAACCAGAGCATGCCTTTCAGGCTTAGAATAGCAAAGGAATGTTATTGAAATCAGTGCAGTTACAGATGAGTGAATGGAAAAAGGAGAATACTGTTTATTTCATAATGCTGTGGTGTTGTACTTTGGCATTAAAAAGGAATGTAAGGAATCCAAGTCCAGGTTTTAGTTATTTTCATTTCACAGGCTTTGGAGGGGTAGGCGAGAACTTTGCTGTACTTCATTTGGTTGTTTTAGAATGTAACATTAAGTAGATAAAATGTTAGATGTTGGGACTATAAAATATGAAACTTATTTTGATCTTCATATCTTGACTGACTAGCACATCAGAAAATCACACCACAGTACTATTATGTTTTGGAACCCTATTTGTAACCACCCTGGTTGCCTGCGGATGGGGGATACAACATAAATAAATTTAACTCATAATTAGTTAATCACATTTTTCTTTTTTTGTAGGAAAAGAATGAACTGTACTATATATTTTACCCCAGGGCATTCACTTATATGCAGCCTAAAATATCTACAGTAATGGTTTTTTTTGTCACTTGGATACAAAATATTTGTGGTAAACCATATACAGTAACATACTTCTTTCCATTTTTTTTAACCTCAGAGAAATATACTGGCAGCCTGGGACAGGGTATTTACAGACTATCCATATAATGGAAATATGATATACTGTGTACTAATGACATACAGTTTTGGATACAAAATTGGTATATGAAGGGGATGTCACATTGTAATAATCTCCAGGATGTGTCTGTTAGATATTTACAGTAAGAGTCTTATGAAACTCTGGAATATATGAAATAAGCTTAAGTGAATGTGTCCACTTCATCAGAGGCATGAAGTGTTATGCCATATTCACAAGTCTTTCTCTCTCTAGTGTAGAGAGAGAAAAAGTGGTACAAAAATATGTACTATACAATACATTAAAACATAAAGCTATGTAGAATTGAATTTCTATTATTAAGACAGTGTAGAGAGTAACAAACACACTGCGTGCATAAGCTAATTAATAATTCTATGAAACTTGAAACTGATTTGATGATTAAATTGGCAGTGAGCAGAGGAGGTGCAGGCTGTAATGAAATTAACATCACAGAGCAGATATCCTTAGGAGAAGTTTCATGTGGAGATTACTTGGTGATAGTGGGTTGGTTCCAGTGGGCTATTTGTTCTCCTGGCCTGATTTATTTCAAAGGGTCTTGGTGAAGATGGAGCAAAGGAGAAGGCATTGTGCTTAGTGGTGGGGGGGGGGAAAGCAGAGCCTAAATGTAAATAATAAATTAAATTAGTAGTTCATTGATTGTTTGGAAAAAGCACAGTACTGAACAGATTTGCTGAGCCTGGATGAAATAAGCACTTGAACCTTTTAACTGCATTTAATGATATATTGATGCATTCATTAATATGTTGCATTATCAGTAGTATATATAAACAAATCTAATTTGTTTGCTTTTTCAGGTTAAACGAAATGTTTATGACCTGACTAGTATCCCTGTTCGTCATCAGTTGTGGGAGGGCTGGCCTGCTTCTGCTACAGACGACTCAGTAAGTCAGCTTTTATCACAATTTTTTCATAAATGCTGTCCTTACTTTATTAGCTAAATACTTGTTCTGCTTTGGACTCTGTTAAAAACATTCACAGCACTGCAGAAGAATACTCCAGTGCAGATGGCAATTCAATGTTTGGTACTTATTTGCTTGGGTAGTTTATCAAGGTATAGTTGCATATATTTACGAAACTGTTTAGAATAGATTAAATAAAATGAGTTGGTATACATCACAGACAAAACATCAGAGAGGCAATGCTTTGAAAGAGTCTTGCCTAGTAGAAGATACCAGCTTACCTGCTTTTAGTCTAATTATGAGATGGAAACCACATGTTCCAATAAATGTTTTAACAGCTTTTAGGAGTTTAGAGGTAACAGATAAATGAGACAGGTGTTATCATGCACTTTGATCCACATTCAGGAGGACCTGATTTAATGAAGATTCAATCAGGTAATGCTGGAAGTTTTTATGAATACAGTTGAAGCCTTTGCACATTTATGGAGGTGTAACCCCCTGAAAATAAGCAAAATGTTTGGTTAGATAATACAGGAGCTGCATATATCTGTAGTCTTTTGCCTATATTTAAAATTCAGCACATATATGAAGAAGGTAGGGCTTATCAAGAAAGAAAAATGGGGGGGGGGGAATCTGTGCATGTTGAAAGACCTGCTTTTAAAAGTCCCTCTTTTAAAATTATATTTCACTTTTTAACCCTCAGAAATAACTAACTCAGAAATTTCTGGTGTAACTTTTAGGATAGCACATGCTGTCAATGTTCCAGCTCCCACTCTTATTACTCTGTCTCTTTTCATATTTTAAAAAGTTAAGTTATATTCTGAGGGCAGTGAAAAAATGCTGTATTTGTTAGAAATCACTGCACTGGTATTTTCAAGGAAAGTAGCTAGTCCTCTTGCTGGAAGTAGAACTGAGGCTTTAGATAAAAGCAAACACAGACAAGATTAATTGCAGCCTCTGAAATATATTGGTGTGCTGTCATCTGTTGCTAGTTGAGTGTAGGCCAAAAAGGATTTGAAAATCCATAATTTCTAGTCCAGATGCCAGCAGCTGTTTGGAAGACTGCCAGTAGAGCAAAAAAGGAAAGCCTTCCTGAAGGATAGGATGTCCAGCACAAATCTGCTTTAAACTCTGTTTTAACAAATGACAATGTTGCAGGTGATATTTTTTTCTTCTCCCTACCCCCAAATTTAATGAAACTGGTGATTGTTGAGTCATCTGCCTAAAAGGCAGATGAGTCCAGAAAGCTCGCCTCTTGAAACTGCTGCAGCTGAGGCCATCAGCTGTGTAAACACTTCTGAACGTGTTACTCCCTAAAATATAATTAATTTCTATCCGAAATTAGAGCCTTCAACTTAATATTTATGAAGATTTAATGATAGCAGTTACAATCTAAACACTTGCTTGTTCATTCTTTGTCGTTTAGATAATTCATGGATAAAGTTTGTTTTTTAGGTGCCACTTTCTACTATCTGTGTCTGAATTTTTTCCTCTTTTAAATTCTTCTCTTTTGGCAATACTTCTTGGCAGGAGGTTATCTCAGTGTAAGCACTCAAGCAGAGATCTAACTTATAACGGAAAGAGTTGGAAAGAGTTAAATTACTTGATTACAATACTTTTCATTTGCATTTCATGCAGCATAAGAAATACTTTGTAATACCACGGGAGGTTTATTCAGTGCAGTTCTCGTTAACCTTCGCCTTAGCAAACAGGACAACTAAATAGACTTCCAATAATTAGATTCCAGTATAATCGAGTCTCCTATGAACCAAATAAGTTTCCATTTTCTGCAATATCAGAAATGAATCAAAGTCAAGAGCCTTTGTAAAAGTACTACATCTTCTTTTTAGAGCAGTGATATGTTCTTCACTTGTTCTTTTAGACTAATGAAATATGGGATACTGTATGATACGTCAATAACTCTTTTAATTTCCCCTTCACTTTTTGCACACTTTCACAAAGAAGATTGTTCTCTAAATTTTTTACCAGTGGGGGAATGTTTTCATGCTGTGTCAGTTTAACTGTGAGAAACACGAAGCTTGCTAAAATGCCATTTTACACTTTAAGAATGACATTTTCCCCAATTTCTACAGAGTATGAATAATGCTAGCATTGGGAATTTATAATTGCTTCATCTAATTAAAATGCAAACACAGTGGATGATTTCCATGTCTTCAATTTTCAGATGATCTTCAGAAAAAAAAAACCTTCTGATGGGTGTGAAAAGTTTTCACTTGCCATGAGCTGTCTTTCTCTCGCTATTGTCAATCAACAAAGCTGTATAAAGGAGAGAGAGAAACCAGAAGAGAAATGTTGTGAATAAGTTTTGTTAATAGTTAAACTATTAAAAGTCGTCTTAGTGAATATAATGGGGTGAATCCGGCATAAGTCTAACAGTAGTTTAGGTACTTTCTTCCTCTTTCCTTTCTTTACACCATAGTTTTGCACACCCTGCAGTTAAATTTTAAGGTGCACAAATGGGTGCTTTTTGAAGAGAAAGGCAGGACAGAAATATTTTAAAGAAAATGAGAGGGGGTACAGGAAGAATGGTAGTTTGTTGGGTAATGTTTAGTACTGTAGGATTAAATGTGTTGTAGAAATGGCAGCGAAATCTTTTTTTTAGTGTTTGCTCATTTGCAAATTCCAAAAGACTTTAATTTCTGTTTAGTTTGATATTTATTTCACAATTGTTTTAAAATATATTTTTAAATGTTAGTTTTAAAGAACAGTGCTAGCTTAACTAGATAGTTTGGTACATTTTGTTAAAAGGCAAAATTGTTGTGCAAACTTAAAATGGCAGTTTTTCACCTCTTAAGGGCCAGAGTTAATAGTAGTACTTATAAGGCAACTGAGTGTTTTTGGCTGGATATTATCTTAGTGTTAACATTAAGGCAGTGAGTGCATCATGTTCTGATGGATAAAGAAGAGAGTTCTCTACTATCCTGATACTAATTAGAAAGTCTTATTGTAACCCAATTTGATTTTAGTTCCATGTTCACATCAGTGATGGAGTTTCACATAGGATGCTGATAACGAACCCCTGTAGACAGAAGCCACCAGTTAGCTGTAATAATCGCTGACTTTGACAGTATATAATACTATATAATATAATACTATATATGGTCATGTAGAGAATTTTGTGTATGCTGCCTTATCAATGCCATCACCTCCCTAGTCATCCTTGCTAGAATGCTGGCTTCTTCTTCTTTTTAATAGTCAGGAGCTTCCTGGTTCTTCCTCTGTCTGCTTCCAGAATAAGGCAGTTGCTGCCATGGAGGTTGAGGAAGGAAAACAACAACAACTACTACTACTACTTATTGTAGAACCTGTGGTTCATCAAGCCCAGCCCCTATCAGGAATGCATAGTGGGGAACTGAATTCCCAACTTCTGGCTCTGCAGCCAGATGCATAAACCCCTGAGCTATCCAGCAAAAAATTAGCAGACATGGTCTTGCCAAACACTGTTAGGGCCCACAGTTATTGCAGCTGGCTGAAAGCATCGGTATGTTCTGCAGTAGTTTCACAGGATATATGTGAGATGCCCCAGATTTACCAAAGGCACAAATGTATTTTAGGAATATGCATGTTAGGGACAAAAGAAGAGAATTCAGAGGGACAGTGATGGAGAGGAGGCCCTCATCAAACTATATGAGGTCAGACTATTGGAATCCTGACATGTATCAAAAATGGAGAAAGATTCAAAGGGTCCAGTTCATTAGAGACTATTCAACTTGTTACAACATGGTCTCATATGGGGACATAGCAATCTCTCAGACACCCTGTAGAACCACACACATTGGAGATGGGTAGGATGTGAATATACAAACCTCTAGAGTAAATGAGGGTGGCACCTGGAGGTCCCCATATTTGTTTCAGAAGGGGGAAATGGATCATACCCAGTTTAACCCCAACTCCTTTGCATCAAAGCACAATGCAACAGTTTTCTCTGAGCAAACTTCATTGTACGGTGTTGCCAGTCAGACTATATCTCCACAATGGTCACTATGTAAATGTGGTACGAATCATAACAGAACATCAACTATCAAGATTCTTTCTTAGAATACTACTTGGGATAATGCCTTTATTGACTATATTGCTGAATTAGATATCTTGCTACTTCAAGAGACATGGAGTCAAGAAGACCTGATTCTAGATGGGTACTTACTTACTTACTTACTTACTTACTTACTTACTTACTTACTTACTTACTTACTTACTTCTATACCTCCCGTCTTCCAGTGAAACTCTGGGAGATTCAGAACAAACAAAATGAAACAATAACATCAAATAAAGATAATAATAATAAGAATAAAAATTCTATAAAAACAGCAAAGATGGTGGCAAGCATATCTCAATGAAGGGGGGGAACCAGACTAATGGTCTCCATATGCCTCTCTAAAAAGCAGTGTTTTCAGAGCTTTTTTGAAGGCCAGCAGGGACGGACCAAAGCGCAACTCACTTGGCAGGTGGTTCCAAAGCGAGGGGCCAGCCAAAGAGAAGGCCCGGTTTGAGGTATGTGACCCATATCCTCAAAGCAGCTCCAAGTGAAAGGGGTGGGCAGCAAAAAGGTCGTATGGCCATCCTTATCTCAACTGAACTAAAGACACTTGTCCAAAAACTGCAACCCAAATGTAATTTAGCCTTTGCTGCTGTTTCCCTCACATCTATGACATTTACCTCACATCTATTACTAATTATTAATGCATATATACCTCTCCAACAATCTTGCATACAATGCAAAGACCGTTGTAAAGACAGCTTGATATTATTATTCGCAAGTGCTTCTCTAATGGTAGTAGGGGGAAAATGATGAGATGCTTTGTCTCCATGTGAAAACTATTGCTTTCAGACCCTCTTTCTCACCTTGGTACATTGATCACAACTGCAGATTCAATCTTGACTGCCTTAGAGGCCTACAAGGATTTGGTTTAGCATTTACAGCTCTACTTAAAACATAGATAACACAAACTCTTTGCTCCTCCTACACTGTCCAGAAAAAAATGGTTTGATCTCTAATATAAAACAGCAAAAAACAATGGCTAAACATAAATGGTACTGAGAACAGAACTTAGCCAATATCCCTCCTAACTGATTCACTCTCAAGTGAAATTACAAAGCCCCCATAAAAAAGAAAAAAAATATCAAGAACAGAGAGAGACCTGGCAACGATTGATAACTGCAGTTGAATTCAAAGACTCAGCTACTTTTTGGAAGATAGTGGCGGGGGAATGCAGGAACCCTCCCTTAGGCCCAACTTCCAGATAAACTCACCTGGATGATTGAGACTTTTTACAGATATAACTCCCTCAGGCCAGGGGTGTATTGGGGGGGGCAGAAGGGCACATCTGCCCCAGGCACAGCAATCTGGGGCACCTGGCCCGCCCACCCACTGCCACAGTCCCCTGCAGGCAAGAAAGGGCAGCGGCACTTCCTGCGCCTCCTCCTCCTCCTCCTCCTTCTGGTGGTGGTGCTGGTGCTGCTGCTAGCAGCGTCACCTCCCCCCATAAGGGTCTGTCCCTGAGCTGCAGGAAGGATGCCTGGCGGCCCGGGAGGCTGGCTGGCTGGCGCAGTGCTTCCTGTGAGCACCTCCAGCCAAGGCCCTCTCCTCTCTCCACCTCCCACTTGGCCAGGACAAAGCTGCTGGGCTGGGAGAGGTGGGGTTCATCTAAGGCTGCCGGCTCGGGGGGGGGTCAAGGCCGGAGGGGGCCACGGGGCTGCCCCCATCAGCAAGCTGTAGGTGGGGGGGGGTTCACAGGAGAAGGAAGGGGAGGAAGAAGAAGAAGAAGGAGGAGGAGGGGAAGAGGAAGAGGAAGAGGAAGAGGAGGAGAGATGCATCACCCCACCCCTGCTCCTGGAGGCTGGGAATGGCACAAGAGAGGCGGGCAGGGAACAGAGAAAGGATGTTGAGGCCACGGTGGAGGAGGGCCAATCCAGGATGGACTGGGCTGCGTTCGGGATCCACACATGTGCAGGGGTGTGTGAAGAAAGCTCTGCCCCCTCTCTTGGTCCACTCTCTGGAAACTGCCCAGAATAGGCACATTCTGGGGACAAAGAGAGTGCATATTCTTTTTAAAGGTGTGGGGTAGAGGAAAAAAATATAAAGTTAAAATTGAATCTGGGAGAATGATAGAATTGGGTACAGTGGTACCTTGTATAACAGACAGCTTGTATAACAGAAAATTTGTACAACATAAAAAATTCCAGAGATAGGGGAAATTTGCTTAACATAATTGCCTATGGGGAAAATCCGTACAACATAAAAATGGGATTACTCTGCTTTCAATGCATTCCTATGGGAATTTGTATAAAGGAAAATTTGCTTAACATAATTTCATTTGGAACGAATTAATTCCTTTATACAAGGTACCACTGTATATCGTTATTGACTGCAAAGAGAAAGAGGAGAGAGAGAGAGAGAGAGAGAGAGAGAGAATTAAAACACTTTACCCCTATAGGTCAATCAGAGCAACTAATGCAAGGAAACTTGTATCTCATTAGACATTCTTGAATTATAGGTCAAACATTGCACATCAGCTGGTTAGGGCTGATCCTAACTGCAGACCAACATCAAGAGGAACCCACATATTTTCCAGTTCTGGAGTATTGGAACTGTTTTAGCAGAGGCTTATTCAGAAAGCATTAGTAAAGAATTTGGTGATCAATATAGCAGCATTTATTTATAGTTGCTACACTGAGATTTCCTCATTGATAAAAAATGCTTCTGCTTCCTTCCTTTAATATACGGCTTGTTATTCATTAGTATGAATAGTACAGGTCAAGTAACATCACTCAACATGTGTGAGGACATAATAAAATGACATATCTGTAATATTAGTAAGACCATCCAGTTTGTCCTACTCTTCTCCTTCACCACTGGACTAGAATCACCACAGCCTTTGACTGCTCTTTTAGTCTGGAGCATAAAAGCTTGGGCTTCCCACGCCTGCTTCTGTCTCAACGTCTATATGCATGGTTGCTGCCTCAACTACCGTGCAGATAAATGGTGTCTTCTCTTCCTGCAAGAAACAAGTGAAATAGAGGAGACAGTGCAAGATAAAATAATTGGTTGATTTTGTTTGATTACCTTTGTCTGCTTCCTTTCTTCCATAATAGATTTAATACTTAGCATTTACAGAAACGTGGATGAACAGGGTGGATAAAAATCAATGGTTTTTTTTAAAAAAACAATATTTATTTAAACCACAATTTAAATTTTTAAAAAGATTATATATATATTTAAAAATGATTTAATTTTTTAAAAATCATCCAAAATCAGTTTTAAAAAATTAAATCATGATTTAAATCAAATCTACCCTGGGGATGACCCAAGCTATCTCATTATCTGACACCGGAAGCTAAGTAGTTCTCTAAGTACCACAGTATGAGAAGCAGGTGACATTCCTTCCAAACTGCAGTAGAACTGGAGAAAAGGTGTCTCGACTTCATAATAGTAACTTTCTCCCCCATCATTGCAAAAGATAGCTAACACAGCTCTATAGAGTCAAGAGCATCTTAAATTGTTCCTGAGTCTGTTTGGGGGGAACTTAGCATAATGGGGTGGATACAAGTTAGATGAGTGACATTTCATCCCCTATATCTCCCAAAGCCTCTGGCGGTGTGGTGGAGCCTCTGAAGTATGGGAGTGAGTAGAAGATGTGTCCAGAGATAGTTTACATCCAATTATTAATATCATTTTGCTTATTTAAGATATACCAAAGGTTTCTATTTTCTTATTCCAATCCTGTATGCTTACACAAGAAGTGAGCAGAAACTGGAATATTTCAAGATGAGAAAACTAAAGGTTATGGGCTTTACTGCTAAATGTAGCATTTTTCTTAACTTAAATAGTGTTTATCAAATAATGATTGTACAGTACTGTATAAAATATTGTCAGTACATCTAGTTTTAACTTTTTGCCTGATAGCATTGAACCTATTATCACTGTCCCAGTTCAAACCTAGCTGCTGTTCAAAATACATATGTATGACTTCATGTTTGCAGACATCCATATGGCTTTGGCTGGCTTTCAGTGTGCTGGAGAACTCTTGCTCACCTAACGAAGTTTGCTGGCGTGCTTAAAAATAACATGAGCCATAGGAATGGTACTTCTTGTGAACAATGTTCTAGGCATGTTATTATCTGTGCCATTTCTCTTTTGGAACAAATGTATGAATCCATAGGACACATATATGAATCAGGCAAGGGTAGGGGCTCAGTTCCTGTCTAAAAAGATTGGGAGGGGTATTCTAATTTTTATCTCTAGAGGTAAAATCTGAAACCTGCTACCTGCAAACCAATTCTGTAGACCCCCTTCTAGAACTTGCACTAAATGGAAGAATCTGGCCCCATGTATCTAGCCATGATATTTCAAATATTTATGTTTCTTTTGCACTATCCCCAGATCTGTAATGCCTAGCTTGATGAGGATTTCTATAGGGATCAAAAGATACCTTCTGCTTGTGATGCTTTATTGCTATCATCCACCCCTGTCCTCAAATTAAGTGAATCTCGTTAAGGATTCACAAGCCCTTGAATGAGTTATACATAATAAGAGTAGTAGAAAGTTGGTAGCTGGAGACTGACAGGAAAAACTGTTATTGTATATCATAGTACCATTTTGTTTTCTCTGTCCTTGTTATCAAGACCTGTTGGCTTTAGCTGTTACACTATTAAATTTCAATCGATGAAACTGAAGCCTTTTGACTGCTTTCTAGATAAACTGGAACTGTCTTTCTTGGTTGCTGTTCCTTGGTAAAG
>JAHTLZ010000129.1:44975813-45002306 GCA_023846285.1 Phrynocephalus versicolor
AATTGTGGCATGTATTTGAATTGAGGCCTGCATCTAGCAAGAGTGGAAACTCGAGAGTGCCTACTTGTTGAAGAGAGTTTTCCAAGTTTGTGAGACCTCCATCACCTCTATTCTCACTGTTGGTTCATACAGTGACAGATCTGTGGAGGATCAGATATCAGGTGACCAGACACAGCTTAACCCCTCATAAGCCAAGGATTAATTTCCTATTCATTCATATTGTTAAATAGTGGGTTCAATAGTGGGAGATAAATCAGCATGCCTTTATTCCATGTCTCTGACAGTCAGATAAGGAATGGAATAGTAAAAACATAGTGCTGGGTCCTTCACTGTGTGGCATGCTACATCTGATGCATGAAGTGGTGGATTTGGGAGGTCCTCTATTAACATAATGCAATGTGCAGGGGCAGAATCTTTTTCAGTACTGGACAGCGATAATCGACTAAGGGCTTCGGCATGTCCCACTACCTTTCCTGGATGGTGATATAACACGTAGTCATTTGCAGCCAGAAACAAAGACCAACTCAGCATTTGGGGAGACAGTACTTGAGGAGTCTGTCAGTCTGGGGCAATAATTCCTAACAGTGGTTTGTGATCTGTAACAATTTCAATATGCTGGCCATACACATAATCGTGAAATTTCTTTACTCCTGCTGTAAGGGCCAGGGCTTCCTTATCAATCTGTGCATAATTCCTTGCAGTTACTGATAAGTTCCTTGAAAAATAAATAAAAATATGCAATCGGAGCCTCTTGCCCATCTGGCATGCGATGACTCAGCACAGCATCCACTCCATATGGGGATGCAACACATGCTAGAATTATTGGCTTCTACTCATCAAAGTGAGTGAGCACACTATCAGACGACAACAGTTTCTTTATAGCTTTAAATGCCTCATCCTGTTTCCAGCCCCACACCCAAGGAGTCTTCTTATTCAACAACTGATGTAAAGGCTCAGCCATTGACGCTTTATGGGAGTCACAATTGGGGGTTCTCACCAAGCATGTGGTATTGTTTCTAATATCCCCTGCACAATTAGCCAGTCTAACTTCTCATCTATTCGGGGTCTTCATGCAGATGGTACCGTATAGGCTCTCAAATGATTAGGTAACCATTGGGTCAAGATTAAGTGATATTGGTAGACCTTTATATAGTCCCAATTAGTGATGGGCACAAAACAGAAATATAGGATTTCGCTTCATTTCATTTCATTTCATTTCATTTAATTAATAACAGATATTTTTTAAAAAATTCATCATGAAATGAAACAATTAGTAAGGAGCTTTCCTTTTTTATTTAACAGGGAGCCCACTGCCCTAAATCAAAGATTCCCTTAAATATTCAAATCAATTTGTTTTTTAAAAAAAGAATCCTCTGTAAACAAGCAGGAAGCTTAAGGGATAGCTGCTGCACAGAGAGATCAGAGAGATAAGCTCAACAGCTGATTGGCGTGGGGAGAAAGGAAAATATTTAAAAAACCCTCCACAGTCCTACTTAATCAGGAAAGGAAAACAATCAGTTTAAATTTAAATCAGCTTGCAGATACACAGACAGCGCAGGGAAGGGAAGGGAAAGGAAGAGCTCAGCTCCTGGTTAGCTGCAGGCAGGCAGATCAGGGTCGGAGGTAAGTAACAGTTTGGGCGTGGGAGGGGAGGAAGGAAAACAAATCAATCAGTTTAAAAATAAACCTCCTGTTCACAAGACGGCTGGATCAAGAGGTTTCTCACCACTAGGATGAATCATTTCATTTTCAAAACAAAAAAGGTGTTTCATTTCTTTTCTTGACGACTACATAACATATATGCAACTGCAATTCCATACTTTTTCTTGAATAGGATTTTAGCCAAAATGTTCACTGGTTGGGCACTGGTGAGTGCCAAAACTCAGTACTGGAACAGCTTACTACTGGCAGTGCTTTCTGTGTCGTGACTTCACTGGTCCTCTTTGATCTGATAGCTGTAAGAGAACCCTTCTAATTCACCAATGTTACTTTGGATCTTGCCTATTTTTGTTTCTTTGATTGAAAATAAAAGAAAAACCCAGAATAATATTAAAAATACTGGCTGAAATCTTGTTCTGTAAGTTACATTGTATAGGACTGATAACATCACCAGCCATCAGGATGTTTTGGAAATGAACAATTTTAATTCTCCCAAAATTCCTGAATTTAAATACATACCACCACTACCCAGTCTGGCACCTCAAATCAGTTTCCTCATGATAAAAGAGAGCCCTTATAACTTTGGGGGGAATGGAGGTGTTTAACTTCTGAGAAATTGGTGTGGCTGATGACATCATCAGTCCTATATATTATAGCACCATGAATAGGATTCCATCCATTACTGTGTGAATTCCCTGTTAATCTATCATTTTATCTGTGTTGAGCTGTGGTTGTAAAACACCCTCCTTCTCCATGTTCATAACCTAATAGGATAGTCATCAAAATATTTGCAAGCAGAATATTTGTCTTGTATATTCAGAATGCATAAGAATTCTGTTTTCTGTAAACTTACAAATTGCCGATACACGGTTGTTGAATTCAGGTTTTTTTCCAGTTCTTATGCTTATTAATATGAACAATTATCTAAAACTGTGTTCTAATCCTTGGCTATGTTACAGATTGCTTCTTGATGTCTAGGGATTTTCCTTTCAGTGTTGGAGTATTTAATGACTCAAAATGGAATGTGTTGAAATGTTTCTGAATTGTGTTATATGAAATAATACCCTTTAGACATGATAGTTTATTTCATCTCTATGATGGCATATTCTCAAAAGTCATTAAAAATGAAGAAGCCTGCAATTATTAGACAAAGAGTGACTCACTTTATATTGCTGCAGGAATTTAACTCTTCATTGTACACTTTAGTTTCTCTTAAATTTATTATTGTTAACATAACCTGCAAACTGAAACGTAACAGCTAACATTAATGCATATGAATATATATATATTTATGCAGGCACAGAGGCAAATTAGCCAGACGTCTATTCATGCCATCACAAAAAGTAAGTGGGATGCCTGCTAGTTATGATTAGTTTGGGCCACTGATGTCTATTCTAACCATAACTCTGGAATGGATTTTCAGAGTCTGTAAAGTTTACAAAACAAACTATTTGTCAAGGATGGAGGGTTGTAGTTAAAAAAAGCATGTCATCAGAGCAGGTTTCTTTACTCATGGGCAATTCCTCATATATCTCAAAGGGATCAGTGGGAAGGGGCTAGTTTAGACGAGCAGAAAGACATCTGAAGACCTGCATTTCCTTCTCTTGTGGTCTTTTGAGCCTAAAAGAGTGATTCCCTCCCTTGAGATGCTAAAGGTTTGTGGGGAGGGATATTGTCCAGTGGATTCACATCCTAGGCCACTGATGGCGAACCTATGGCACGGGTGCCAAAGGTGGCACTTGGAGCCCTTTCTGTGGGCACCCGGCATCGCCCCTTCACAGCCACCTGTATTCAGGTTAAATTACTGTATTGGCACTTTGCAAAAAAACTAGTGGGTTTTGAATTGCAGTTTGGGCACTCGGTCTCTAAAAGGTTTGCCATTACTGATATATATAGTACTTTAAAAAAATCCAGAAGTGAATCCCCATATTATCCTACAGTTCACTATAATTATTTCATATATGCAATTTTGTCATATTTTAAATTAAATGATTGCATATACTTTTCCTATTTCCCCTGACCTCTTCTCCTGTCTCATGCACTATTTTTATTAGTTTGTTTAAAAAGTATATACTGTCTTTCATCCAGTGAACTTCAAATGTCATACCTACCTCACCCCTTTCCCCCATTTAAATTTTCACAACTGCCTTAAAACCAAGACAGTCAAGGGCGTCTCGGGCGGGGGGAGGGTGCATTTGCCCCAGGGCACAGCAATCCCAGGGCACCTGGAGGGGGAGCATGAGGAGGGAGCCATGAGCCCTCCCGCCAGCACTCCTCCTTTCCCCTAGCTAAAGCTTTACGATGGGACCCCCTTCTCCACCACACGCCAGGCAAGTGGTGAAGCAGGCAGGCAAGCAGGCATGCGGGAAGTGCAGTGGCCACAGCGACCTCCTCCTCCTCCTCCTCCTCTTCCTCCTCCTCTTCCTTGCCTCGCTTCGGGCCACCGCGGGAGAGGTGTGTGCGTGCACACGCACACACACACACAAACACACATGCATGCCCCACGCAGTGGGGGGTGGCAAGAGGGGCTCAAAAACAAACTTTGTCCCCAGGCACTCCAAACCCTTGCTATGCCTCTGGAGACAGTGTGATTTGCTTGGCCCTGGTTGACTTGATGATTTTCATTAACTGATGGAGATTGGAATCTGGATATCCAAAATTCTAATCCAATACTCTATTACACCAATTTGGCTTTGTTGTCTTCCTCTGTCTCCTGCTGCTGAATTAAAGATGCTAATTTCTCTAGTTTCTTGCAAGTATTAAAACTCAATGCATATTGACGCCACAGTATAAATTTTATCAATCTCTTTATTTATTTATTGTTATTTCTATACTGCCCCCTTAGTGCAAACTGCACTACTCGGGGCGGGTTACAAAATGGCCATATAATAGACTATTAAAAAGATACAGGCACAATTAAAATACAATTAATGCAGTTAAAATCCAATTAAAGGGTCTTATAAAACTCATTTAAAACAGCCATTAACAGAGCCTGTTAGATGACAAATATCTCATCCTGCCCATGAAAATTTAAAAATGAAATTTAAAAATGAAATACCCCCAGATTTCTTGGGAGGGGGGCAAAATAAAAAACGTAATACAAATGCACCCCCTCTCAAATGGCTGCTGGAAAGTAGGGGAGAGAAAGGAAGAACAAAACAAAACAGCCACAAAAACTCCATTGACTGGGGAAGGCTTCTGCAAATAAATAGGTCTATTACTATTTTTAAATAGTTCTTCCCATATAACAAGCTTTATTGAACATTGTAAAGGGTATTTCCTGTGGCCAACATAATTCTCAAGCTTTAGGGTGGAAAGGAAAGGGTGATTCTGCCCCACAGGCCACTAAAGCACTATTTAGTTGTTCTGAAATACAGTCATCAACATGATTCCAAGGAGAGGCTAGTTTTATTCCCTACCTCTTCTCTTGGCTAATGTAACCAGCAGTGTATTCATTTATTTTATCATTTATATATTTTATTTATTTATATACAATCCATATGGCTACAGGACCACATAAATGTCTCTTCTTCAGGTACACTGCTGCTTGCATGAGCAGAGAAATGAGAGAGGAGAGCAGAGCTAGGCTTATAAAGGTCATATGGGGATTAAACATATATGCAAGTCTACAGTAAAAAATCTGAAATAGATTTCAGCTTCTCCCATTGCAGAGAGGTACTGTATATGCTAGTTTGTGTGGTGTTTTACATCAAAAACGGGAAAGGATAAGGTCCAAGGCCAGTGTGGCCTACCAGGATTCTTCAGAATCCACAACTCCCTTCAAAAAGCATTTTAAACATCTCATCTGTAAGTAGGCATGACCTATGTTCCACTATATCTGTATTGGAAAAATGCCAGAAAGTCCTCTCTATACACATTTAAGCAAAAGCTTGCCCTGTGATCTGGAAGAGAATCAGTACTCTAGTCCTTCAGAAGGAGTGGTTTTTCTTTCCTGGCCAGGGACTATGTGCAACCCATAGGATAAATGATTTCTATCCTTGATCTAAAACAAAAATAAAATGTTATGATAATATTAGAGGAGGTAGCTATGTTGCTGTATGCTAGCATATTGTGTAGAAACAAAATGAAAATTAAAGATAAAGAAGACAAAAATGTAGTGGCACATTGAAGACTCACTGCTATATTTTCATGTGAAGTTCTGTGGACACATCTGTGGTTAGAGGAAGTGGATTTGTCCACAAGAGCACACATTAAAATATAGCAGTTAGTCTTTAAAGTGTAATAATGTTTTTTTCCATTTTTTTTACTCAAATGTTGTGAGTCCCATAATCCCAGTATCACAGAGGTCCTTGTACAGGTGTTTCATGGTTTATTGTGCAATTCCCAGGGTTAAGTTTATGGTTTTTCTTAATCTGGCATCCTGCTATGATTCACTTCTATTATTCATCTTCTGTGAATTTTATTAGTGTCCTAGGAGGCTGTATTTGCTTCAGGCAACTTATATGTATTTTGGATTGAGTTTCCTTCCAGGTGTATTCATTAACAAATCTGTTTGAACAATTTTGCATTCATATGTTTTAACTGCTGTGTAATAAGGGGAAACAATGCTGAAGAACTAGAAATTTGGGAAATGTGTCATTATCTGCTAGCCTATCGTTAAAGGGCATGTGCTAAATTAAAGAGCGCAGGTTGTGACAAACATGAAGTTCAATGTACTGTTGCTTTGTCAGTCCACATTAAGATCAATATGATGAGAAAGACCTTCTCTGTCTGAAGTAGAAATCTTTAAGAAGAATTCACAATGCTTACAATTGGCCTTGGGTTAAGGATGAGAAAAACATGTCTAATTTGGGGGGGGGAGAGGCAGGCCATGGAAAAAAGAACATTCATTAAATTGAGAGCTACAGCTGAGATTACATCAGTTTTTGTTCTTATATCTGACATTTCCCTCAGCTTTCAGGTCTGATTCTGAGCAAAGTTTACTTTGATTGGGCACTGGAAACATTTACTTAAAATTTATGTCAAGCTTCCTATCCCTCTGCCTTTCAGGTTCTGAGGCTCTCTATCCCTCTGCTTTGCCCAGGAGAAGTCTTTGGAAGCCTCAGGATGGGGAGAGGAGCCTTTAATTTTTTAAAAAATCACTGTAGAATTATTACCTCCAGTGGTCTCAACCCTGGCAGCCGCAGTATAGTATAGCAGCATTTTTGGATCGTAAAAACCTTTCCCTCCCACACCACCAATCTTGATTTTCCCAGGGCAAAGAAGGAGCCATAGGGAATATTTGAACCTGAAAAGGGGTATAGAAAGCTTTCTATTATTTTAAATTAAATATTTCCATTACACTGCAGTAAATTTGTGCAACAGGATTTTGCCCATTATTATTTAGATTTCTTTAGAGCAGGGGTCCTCAAACTTTTTAAACAGGGGGCCGGTTCACTGTCCCTCAGACACTGTTGGGGGCCGGACCATTCCAAAAACCCCAGCAGGTGCCTGTCACTGCTTTTTGAGGCCCCCCCACGCAAGTCATCTGGATCCCCCCACCCCTGCCCCCCTCACATTTCTTTTACCTGTGCTAGGTCAGGTAGGGTGGTCGTTGCTCGTGGAGCGGGCACTCAGTTGCCACTGGTGCAGTGCTCTGCCACCCGCCCATGGGGAGGTTCCCCCAAAGCACTTGGTTCTGAGGCCTAGCGGGCCTAACCAGGCCCACGTGTCCTAGCTGGAGGCCCAGCCTGGATCGTGCAACTCACCTGGTGGCCCATGCCATCCTGCGGCTTCCCTTTATCCGGTCCAGGCTGTCTGTTGGGTGAAAGGGAGGGCCTACTAGCTACCCTCTGCACCACATCTAGTGCAGCCTGTCCATCCCAATGGGCCCACGTGGTGGCTCCAGTGGCCAGCACCCTGTAGCTCCCAGGTGTGGCTCCGAGGGTGGGGGGAAGGAAGGCCCGACCCACTTTGCCCCCCTCAGCCCAATACCACTCTCCTTGCCTGCTGGACTACTCGGCATCCCCACTTCCTCTGCAGTTCCAAGGGGCTAGGGGATGGCCTGCCCTGCTTACCCCCAAGACACTGCAGGCAATGGTGGGCTTTACCCTCACCAAAAAGAACCATTGAAATGGGGAAAGACAAACAAACAAACAAACAAACAAACACACACACACACACACACACACACACACACACACACACACACACCCCGGAACTGCTGACCAAGGAGCCCCATCAGCTCCCCAACCCCACTAGGCACTTGCAGTGTTCTGCCTCTCCTTACCCTTGGCTGGCCCAGCCACTGGGAGCTGTGCTCTGATTATCAATCTGATGACTCACTATTGGCAGCCATTACACAAGGTCAGCAATGGAAGGTGGGGTGGGGTAACTGTGCTGGAAGGATACATGCTGCGCATAAGGAAGGTAGTGGGACAGAGACCCAGAGAAGTTGAGGGGTATGACTGTGGTAGTGTGGGTCAAGATGCTACAAAATGGTCCTTTCCTTCCTCCTGCATACCTTGAAAACTGCGTTGGCAGCTGAGGCAGCAGCTGCTTCTGCTGTTGCACGGTGAGTTTTCAGCTCAAGTTGGGGGGGGCAAGTGGGGGAATCCTGCAATGGTTGGTGGGCCAGATTGAGGACCCTGGTGGGCCTGATCCAACCCCCAGGCCGTAGTTTGAGGACCCCTGCTTTAGAGGATAGGTGGGTCCTTCTACTCTAGTTCTTAATCCCCCTCAGTTAAAAATAAATTGTTCAATGGCAGTGTCTTAAAGTAACTGTATTGTTAAATAGGATTTAATAGGGAAAGTTCCTAATAGTTTCTCCACCTCTACTTTCCACATCTGCTCCAGGAGAAGGAAAGTAAACCTGACATCTCTGGATGGTAATGATGTAAGGTGATTTGCTAGTTAAAGATATTGTGGTTATAATAGGTACTGTGTATTCATGTGTGGGGTTGTGTAAAGGATGGGCATGTGAATAGCATTTCCCATAGGGTGTTTGGTGGTAGAGACTGAAGTACCCACTGTTGAGACTGTGGAGAGGTTTTCTTTTGGTAGGTGGGAGCTAGATTTAGTCACACTTGGAGCAAACTCAACAGACAGAAATTTGGATCAGACCACCGAAATGGAGATCAAACATCTTTTCCCCACAAATACTATATTTGCTCATCAGATTACGTATTGAATATCCTGTATGGAAAATGAGTTAGGAGAAATGGATTTGAATACCCTGTCAGCCATGGAAACTCATTGGGATGTATGTAGAATTAATAAAACTACATCTTAAATGTCTCAGTACTCTTATAATCCCTGTTGGGGTCACTGTAAATCAGATACAACTTGATGGCACAGCAAAGCAAAGTGTTCTGCTTATATACCGCCCCATACCACTACAAGTAGTCTCTGGGCGGTTTACAATTTTTAATTACAGTGTGCAGGCTACACATTGCCCCCCCCCCCCAGCAAGCTGGGTACTCATTTTACCGACCTCGGAAGGCTGGAAGGCTGAGTGAACCTTGAGCCTGCTACCGGGGATTGAACCCAGGTCGTGAGCACAGTTTTACCTGCAGTACAGGCATTTAACCACTGCACCACGAGGTTATTGTCCAAAACCGTTATCTGAAGGGATTTCAAAAGACACATTTCAGATGACATTTCTATAAATTATAGAAAAATCTTGCTAGTTTTGCAAAATCTCCAATAGCCACTGCATTTTCTAATACAAGCCACTTAACTTCTCACTATACAGTATATGCATAGGGTTGCATTGCTACTCATTCAAAAATAGAGAAGATGAATTTTTATTCATTTTCTCCCCATTTTAAAATGGACATGTCTACTAAGTACCTTGTAGGAATGGAAATACATAGAATATCTGATAAAATACTCTTTAATTTTATTTATCTAATAAACAGTTTATAACTATAAGTTGGTCCTCTATATTTTGACGATGATTCCTTTCAGATCGGCAGTTCTAAGATGCTGGTGCTGGTGCTGATGCTGATGCTGATTATAGTAGCCTTAAGCATAGTTCCAAATCTACCATGGGAAACTTTCTGTAAATCTTGGAATGAATTTCATGCAACCCGTATTACAGGGCTTAAATTACACATTTGGACACTGTTCTCGGACTTGAATTAGAAACTTTCCTCTTCCTCCTTTCCGTATTAAACCTGTGATAAGTAATTGTCACACTTGGTGCCCTTGCACAATGCTAATTCAAAGTGACATGTCCAAACTGGCCCTAGTAATATGAAGAAACCGAACAGGTGTGAGGGGTGGATCTTCCCATGGGCTCTGCTGCACTTCTAACTAGAGAAAAACTAGAGAAAAAGTGAAATGAACCTTGAATAAATCTGTCAGCAGTAATTACTTCAGCAGTACTTTATGGGAGGATAAAGTAAGCACTGGTGCTACTAGAACGTGAACACAATCCTCCCACATGACTTTCCTCCCTCCCGCCAGTTAGTGTTCAAAATAAAAATAAATAAATGTGTGACATATCATGTATTGTCATTTTATAATAAAATGAGCTCATTTCCTGTTGAAAGGTGAAGGCAATTAATTATCCATTTAGTTGTGCTAGCGATCTTACAGAGCACTGGTGTGGGGGTGGGCGGGCAGGACATTTTTTGTAAAAATTGAAAGAATTATCTTGGCATTTAATGCTCTTTTGAGAGCCACAAGACTGGCGGTATTTGGGTGTCCTGATAGACTATGGTCTGCCTTCAAGCTCATATACTTCTGTTTTCCATCTGTAGCACAGCTATGAGGAGTTCTGCAGGTTTTCCTTCCTGTTTCAATTAACTGTTATTAATGTTACACTGAAACCTCTAATTGTTGTTCTTCTGATTTATTCACTATTCTGTTTGCATGAAAGAAAGAAGCTTTATAGATTTGGATTTTTCAACAAACAATGTAACTGTGTTTTGTTGGGTGTGGGTGACATGAGAAAATATTGTTATTTAAAATCAGAAGTGGAAGCTTCTTGACATTTCCTTGCAGTTATGTTAGAGGAAGAGAAGAGTGTTGCCTGGGAAGTGTAGGATGACTTAAGTTTATTACCATCATAATAAATAATGTTTTATTGTAACATTAGTCACAGCCAGCCACTCCCTCTAGCCTTGCCAACAATGAAACCTGAATCATATAACTAACCTCTAAAATCTTTTAGTAGCATAGACCTAATATGCCTGTTAATTGTGGCCCAAGTATTTTTCTGTGACATTTATTTAGAAATACATAGTCCACTTTTCCACATAAAAGTTCTTAATGTAGAAGATAAAATCCTTAAAAATCCTATTGAACTATTTCTAGTACAGTATATGAATACAGAACATATGCTGATGTTTTCAGCTCTTTTTACTTTTTAAAACGTTTTTACGCTGCAAATAATTTGCACAATACTTTGCAAGCAAAATTGAACAGATCTGGGCTACCTTGGATGCTGCTATTGAGGCAGAGCCTGTAAATAAAACACCCAACCCTCCTTGTCCTGTATTAATGGATGACTTTCATCTCCTACAGCCAGATGATGTGGTCAGGACCCTTGGGGAGATGAGGGCCCCACATGTCTGCTGGCTCCGTGCCCTTCATGGATCATAAAAGCTGCCAGAGAAGGTATAGCAGACTGGTTAGGAAGAGAAGTGAATACCTCCTTAAACAGGGCAAGATTCCAGCATGCTTAAAGGGGGCAATAGTAAAACAACTGTTTAAAACCCTCCTTAGTCCCAATGATACTGAACAATTACTGGCCCGTATAGAACAGGCCTGCCCAACAGGTCACCCGAGGTGAAGAGTTCAAAAGTAGCCTGCCAGCCATCAATAAAAAAGTGAGGGGATAAGTTCTCCACCCCTCCCTCCCCCACCCCAAGAACCACCACTGCCCCAGGAAAGTTCTGGGTCAGCCAGCCCACTGTCTCAGCTGAGTGTGGCAGTTCAAGGGCCATGACGCAGTACCCTGCTCCCCCCACTGGCCAGATGATCGGCGTGCCACTGTCTGGTCTGGAGCAGAGGGAAGGAAGGGGTGGGGACAGCGAGAGGCAGGGTTGCCGGTATGGCCACCTCCTTTGCACGGTGATGTCTCCCCTCTTCTTCCCCCTGGAGAATTCATTCCTCCCACCCTTCCCTCCTCCTCCTCCTCCTCCTCCTCCCACTCCCACGGCTGCCTCACAGAGACCGTGATCCCCCGCGGTCGCCATTTCTCCTGCTCCCCTTCTGAGCCATTCTCTCCTCCTTGTGCTACCATGGTGATGTGATTGCCCTGCTGTTGGCTCGGCCTGCCCCAGCTGTGCAGTGAACATGGCGGAGGTGAGTGAGAGATGCAGGCAGCAGTGATGGCAGCAGGGGGATGGAAGGGAGAAGGGGGGAAAGAGGAGGAAGAGGAAGCCGGAGGGGGAGGAGAGTTGAGTTGGGCCCTGGGTGGGTTGGTAGGGAAAACACACCTTTTAAAAAAAAGTCTTCCAGCAGCCCAGGCAAGTGGCAGTGGTGGATTTGCCACCGCTGCTTGCCCAGGCTGCTGGCCAGCAAGCACACGCCTCCCTTGCACCTGCTCAAGCCAGGTTGAAGGGAGGCATGTGCATGGTCATATGTGTCGCCCCTTGGAAGGGGCAATCTGTGGAAGCATGTATGCGCCTCCCTCGCACCACCCACACTGGCTCGAGCGTGTGCATGGTCAGCCTTCCCATAAGAATGCATTGAAATATGTTCCCTCCAGAATTGATTAATTGATTTTCAATGCATTCCTATGGGAAACCACTGCCCTACTTGCAAATATTATTGCTTATGAGGATGTGCTCATAATGGATAAAATTCATAGTAGCCCTCAGGCACTTTGGGCCAGAAAAAGTAGACCTCGGCCTGTTCAAAGTTGGACAGCCCTGGTATAGAATATCCCATTCTTAGGGAAAGTTCTAGAGTGGGTTGTGACCTCGCACCTCCAGAGGTTCCTGGATGACATAAACTACCTGGATCCATTTCAATCTGGCTTCAGACCTTGCTATGGGACTGAGACAGCACTGGTTGCACTCCTGGATGACTTACACAGAGAAACTGATAGGGAGATCTGTGTCCCTTTTGGTTTTATTAGACCTCTCAACTGCTTTTGACACTATAGACCATGGCATCCTCCTGACTCATCTCTCTGAAATGGGAATTAGGGGTATTGCATTAAAGCGACTCCGGTCCTTCCTGCAGGATAGAATGCAGAAAGTGGTGTTAAGTATTCATGTTATTTAACATTTATATGAAACCACGGGGGGAGATTATCAGGTATTTTGGGGTTAAGTGCCACCAGTATGCCAATGATACCCAGCTCTACCTCTCGTCACTTCTGGATTCTAAGGAGATACTACCTCAACTTTACATGAGTGTTTAGCTGCAGTAATGAACTGGATGAGAATGAACAAAATGAAACTAAACCCAGACAAGACAGAGGTGCTTCTGGTCAGTTGAAAGAGAGAACAAGGGATAGGGATGCAACCTGTACTGCCCCACAGCATTTCCACCTTTAGTATGCTCCCCCTCCCCTCCCTCGCTTTTGTTTCTATCTATAGCCCATCTATATGAAAATAACCTCATTAATTTCACTGAAATGTACTGTCTAATACAGTAACTAAATCTCAGGATACAGCCTTAGCATCTCTATATGGCTGTGGAGGGGAACAATTTGCAATAATAGTTCCAAGGAGAATATTTTATTCCTTTCTTTGCTGTAGCACATTCAGTGAAATCCTAGATAGGATTACTAGGAAGTAACGTAACTGGTAAGTGTGCAGGTAACTACTGCACAATTATAGTGAAGTATTTCATAGTCTCAGGGCACCCCTAGAAGGGAATGCTAAACCAGTTCCAGATAATCTACACTTAGAGAACCTCGGAAGGGGTTGGTATACACTGAAACTGACTTAATGGGATATAATCATTTTAATTATTGTTATTATCTAGCTATCTTGTAAATTTTTGATGATGCTTATCAAATGTATTTATTTATTTAATTTGTATAATACCCATCTACCCCAGGGCCACTCTGGACAGTGAATAACAGTAAATAAAACATAATACAATCAAATGAAAATTTGTATATTAGTATAAACAACTCATAAAGTTAATGCCTAGAAAATTTCAGACTCCTACAGAGACTTTCATCCCTTACCTTTAATGCAAAATGTCATTGAGGTATAAGAAAAAGTGCAAGAAGTAGACTTTTGATTTTAGCTGTTGTAGTATATTGTTCAGTGAGCCTGCCTGTGTAAGCAGAATTTTGATATACAGTACGCGCCTCTTTCCTGCTACCAGATTCCATAGTATACTGAATGAATGAATCACAGTGGCAGCATTACAAAGGCGAGTGTAGGTTCTGTGTTATGTATGAAAGTTTCACTGATAATTGAGCTTGACCTGAATGTCTGCTTTAATACTTCATTTATTCCAGAATTGTCATTTCCTTTTAACTTGTGATCTTAAAATTGTGACTAAACTGCTATTTAGCCTTGCTACAAGAATGTGGCAGCAGGCTAGTCCAGGCAGGTCAACACTCACTTGGTTAGGTAGCACATTTAATCAGCTTGAGTTAACCTGAAGCAAATTAAGGCTTTTATGAATTCTAGCACATAAGTGATTAAAAACACCCTGATATAAGGATAAAAATAAACAAAGTATTTCTAGCATATTTGCTAGGCTTTGGATTAGCCACCACAGTGACCTGGAAGATAGGTCTTTACATGTTTTAACTACAGAATTTAAAACCTTGCTAAATTTTCACTAAAACAAATGATCTCTGACATGATATGCTTCATTTTCTGGAACTTTAGTTTTAATTATGCATGTGATTTTTCTCCTGCGAAGACATGTTTACGTGGTCGCTTATTTGTTTAGGAGACTATCGCCAAAATCCAACTTCATATTTACGATGGTGACTTAGTATGTAACAGCAAATGCCTCAGTTGACTTCTTAAATTCTGAAAATTTGTTACTGAGATTTAGACTAATTGTATCCTGCCAGTGAGCATCATTAATAGGAACATGGTAGATGCTCTGCTCTGGGTGAGGCTACTCTTCTCTGAAGAAGCAAGCATGTACCTTGGGTGTATACCTGGATCTGTCTTTGTTACTGAAGGCAGTTGGTCTCAATGGATTCAAGTGCCTGGGACAAGCTTTGACTAGCCTGCCAAGTGCAATCAGTTCTGGACAGAGATGATATAGGCATAATACTTCAGTTAATTACTGCAGTGCACACTACTGTATATTTGCCCTTCTGTGCCTTAGTATCTACATGCTCATGTCTCTCCTCAGTTCTTTTCATTCTGCTTTGAAAGAGGAATCAATAGTTTTTTTTTCCTCTCTCTTCATTATCTCCTAAACTTGTTTAAGTAGACTTTTTGTCACTGTGGGCTCCTTAGCTTATTTCTTCTACATTTTAAAAATTTCTCCTTGTCCATATCTTAATTCATCGGTGTCACAAAATGTACTTTCCTTCTTGTCTATATGTGAAGCACGGATTGCTGCATGGCACAGAAAGCATTGTCCAAGCAAGTGTGACTTGTTGGGGATATACGTGCCCAGATTAATGTCTATTTGTCTGGGCACAACTAGGAGAATGCCATCTCTAGTTGTGCTTTGATTTGCCAAAGCTGTATGATGGAAGGTCTCAGTAAAGTCTCAGCTTCTAATATCTGCCTGGGAAAAAATCTGTACGGCAGCAGACCAGCTGTGTCAAACCAACTCCTGAGTATAGCGTCAATTTCTATTTATAAGAAACAGTCACTGTCTAGGACACTTTGCTCCTTGATACTGAGGATGTTGCCCTTTGTACTGTCCTCTCTGATACTGATTCTTTTGGAAGGATTACCAACCTCTTTACCATTGACAAATTTTTAATGGCCACTGGCATCTACTACCCAAGGTGGTTGCTTTAAAAAAAATCTGAAGAAACTTAAGGCAAAATGGCACGCAGAGCAGGAGGCTTGTCCCTCTCATAAAAAGGAACAAGGGAACGAAAATCTTTTATTTAGCACCCTTGATGTGAATTATCTTAAAAAAGAGTGTCATCTTGAATACTTCAGTATCATACATCCTGTCAGTTTCCCATGTTCGATCAGATTTTTTTCTGACTTCTTTAGTGCTGATGACTTTATACTCAATGGCTATCTCAACATCAAATATACGACCAATCCTGGCGACTGCAGTTACTGTCTGTGAATGTGTGCTAACTACATTTAGAATCATAGAATCATAGAGTTGGAAGAGACCTCAAGGGCCATCCCCCTGGCATGCACAAACCTCCATCACAGTACTCCCGACAGATGGCCATCCAGCCTCTGCTTAAAAACCTCCAAAGAAGGAGACTCCACCACCCTCCGTGGCAGCATATTCCACTGCCGAACAGCTTTAATCATCAGGAAGTTCTTCCTAATGTTCAGATTGAACCTCTTTTCCTGCAGTTTGAAACCATTTCCCCAAGTTCTAGTCTCTGAAACCATGGAAAACAAACCAGTCGTTTCTTCAATTTGACATCCTTTCAAATATTTAAACATGGCTATCATATCCCCTTTCAGCCTTCTTTTTGAAAGGCTAAACATTCCCAGCTCCCTAAGCTGTTCCTCATAAGACATTTGTTCCAGACCTTTAACAATCCTGGTTGCCCTCTTGTTGACCGTTCAAGGTTGTCAACATCCTTTTTAAATTGAGGTGCACAGAACTGGACACAATACTCCAGGTGGGGTCTGACCAGCATTTACTCCTTCACCATTCTTGAAGCAGTTTCAGAGGACATTTAAGGAACTTGTTTTGAACACAGTCACAGGCAACATAATGCTCTGTTCCTTAAATTTTCTTCTCCATATAAAAGCGTGAATTTTAATAGGTGTAAGGTGATTTATAGGCACCTCCAATGCTGCCTTCCCTTTCTTTTAGTTACACTCGGCAGTCATAGCCTTTTCCTACCCCTTTTCCATTACCTTCCCCCTTAGCCCCTTTTCACGGAGAAAAATATAAATGAATAGGAAAAAACTGTGTATTTATTATTGTATTTCAGACCGTTTTCATAAATGAACGAATAAATGTACTCATGAGAGGTACAGAAATAATGAGATGCTGATGTGGAATTGTTTGCCAGGGTATGTGGACCTGAAGTTTGATTAGCACTGTTTAAAAGAGAATATCCTATATATTACAATGATAGCCTGTTGTTAGGGAGCATATAAATGCAAAGTCCTGGTTTTTTAAAATTTGTTTTAGTTCATGCAGGGTCAGCACAGCATGATTTAGATCACTGAAAGAATAACTATCATACCAATTTCTTGTTTGCAGATGACTCTAGCAGCATCGGGAATCTCTTATCCTTGCCACCGACTTACGGTTGGAAGAAGATCTTCACCAGCACAAACCAGAGAGCAATCAGAAGAGGTAAATCCCGAAAGCCATCAGTATTCAGATGCACACTGTTTATCCCTCTTGAAAAATGAAAATTCCCCTTCCAGCTGCTGTCTCTATACAACTGAATTTTATCTCAACAGTGGTATCATGTGTGATACAATTGTATGTTATTTAAGATGATGAGAAATATAACTATGAAAGAAAATTGTAAACAGAGTATCAGAGTGGAGCAAAGAAATGGAAATTGACAGCTAAAATATAATCTGGAAGTTATGACAATTGTGTAGTTGTGTATTTGGCCTGAAAAATCTCACTGGTGCAGTTGAATTATATTATTTATCTGGTTTTAACTGGTAAGAGATCATGCCATGTGCCTCAGTTATTAAAATGTTTTTCAACCACTGAAACTTGTACAGTAGCCATGCTTGGGTGCAGGTTGAAATTGCATGGTGTTAGTTCTTTTGAACTAATATGCATTTACTTAAGTAGTCAGTGTTATATATCTTGCTGTAAAGTATCTTATTAAAAATCTACTAATGGGGTGCACTGTTTCCACATTTTTGGATGATAACTCCCAGAATTCTTCAAAAACTCCCAAGGAAGAATCATGGGAATTTTAGCTCATAAACAGAAATCTGCAAACCTATAGATTTTGCCTTCCTATGAAAGACTTTCAGGTTATTTACCTCCAACTACCACCTTCCCACTGATTCCTCCAATCTTTGCCTTAAGTTAATTAAAAAAAAACAATCAACCAACCAACCAAACAAACCCCTGCTATCATGCTTCACAGGAGTCATAGTTCTTTGGGAAGAGCTCTCTAGAGAGTCTGTTGGGCAGTGAGATTACCACTCTCAGCATCTTCCATGCCCAAGAGAGTCTCGCCTCTGGAGGCCAGTCATGAGAAAGTAGTGGTGATTGACTTACTAGAAGGAACTAGGCCTTATTGCCACAAAGGATTTTGGGAATCATAGACTTGCTGTGTAGAAGCCCCCCCCAAAAAAAAACAACAACTAACAACAGAAGGCAAATGGCAGATGAGACAACGAGAGTGTGGTAGTTGAAGGAGAATAACCTGGAGACCTAGAGGAGTGAAATTTAGTAGCCTGCAAATTTATGTTTGTGGGTTGAACCTCTCAGAATTCTTCCTGAGGGATTCTTGGAAGATTTTTGGGGTTGCAGCCCAAGAATGTGGAAGAAGACAGCTGTAACTACTAATGCTGAAACACTGAAATGTGAGACTAGACAAGGTTGTTCAGTCTTAACAATTAACTATGGTTTACATTAAATTAGCAGTGTACAGATGTACATATGGTCAGTGACAGTGATGGAGATGATTTTGAAGATGCTACAGAATTTGGAGTGGATGATGGAGAGATGTTTGGTATGGCATCATCTGCATTGAGGAAATCACCAATGAGTAAGTAATGTCATCCTTTATGTGAGGGTGGGCAGCTTTGGATGGCTTTGGTGGCCCTGGGCACGACTTTTCTGCCCTTAGAACTCTCCAGGACCCCAAAGATCACCAGTTTCTGAAAGGAAAACAAATAGATCTAGAAATGGCAGAATGTAAACTTCTGGTTTTGAAAAATCAGGGATGTTTTTCTTTTCTTTTCTTTTCTTTTTTTAATCTTATACCTCTGAAGCCTGCTGAAAAAGTCAATTATTGTTCTGGAACTTCCATGCATTGTCTGATATTCAGGCCAAAATCTTGTTGAGCAATTATATAAATGGCCTAATTTTCAGAAGCAAATTGCTGCAAGTTAAGAAATCTTTGTTGACATTATTGTCTGCAGATTAAATTGTGTAACTTTGGTGTGTAATACATAAGGTTGACAGATAATTTTCCATATTAATGGCAACTTGCTTCTAAAATCATGTTGTGTGCATAATTGTACAACAGGATTTCATCTGCTGCTTACTGCAATTTTATGGGTAAGGAAAATATATATACTCAAGAATTTGTGACTGTTCCTGCAGATACGTAGGGTATTATATCTCTGCTTTAATGTTTGTGCATCAAGATATGATGTTTTCAATCCTTAGATTTGTATTATTTTGCAGAATCCACAAAGAACTACACCTACATCATAGACACTATACAACATTTTCATCTAGGCAAGAAACAGCTGTGTCAGATATTGCAGTCAAAATGGCGAAGCACCAAATGGCATCTGCTGGCACCAATTTGGTTGAACACAAATTAGATCTCAAAGAGTCTTTTTTTTTGTCAACATAAATTGCAAAGAAGAATTTTTCTACCTCCACTGCAAATTCAAAAGATTTCTAGAGGAACCTCATGCAGGGGAATTATAGGAACTTCTAGAATGATGAAAGACCTGTTGCAATCTAGTTTAGGGCGAGATAGTTATACACTCAGAGGTTCTCCATGGCATGTTTATGAGATACTTTGAAGATGGTGTTCTCTTCATTAGGTCATATTCGTGGTAAGAGGAGCTACTATTACTTTTGTCTTTCCATTCTTTTCCTTTCATTTTGTTAATGAGATCAGGTTTATTTCTTTTCTTTTATGAGCACTGGTTTGCAAAAAGGCCAAAACATGTGATTTAGAGAACATGCTTATCCCTGCCTCTAGCCCTGAGGGGTATTCTGAATAATAATCATGATGTTTCTCTTAATAAAAAAAGTCTCCAGGGAAGTAGACCTGAAGGGACATTTGATAATGTGAAATTGGCTTTATCAAAATTCACAATCAGAACACCAGGGTCTCCATATAGTGGTCTACTTCCTTTTATTCATTCATTCTACCCCTGATTATTGGGAAACATTTGGAGATTCTAGAAAAATACTGAGTATATAAATGGCTATGTGTTTCTTCTGCACATTGTAGTTAAATTATTTCTGAATTTTCTAGCCATATATGCAAAAGTGATAATTTTATTTTATATTATTTATTTGACATATACCCCACCATCTGACGTAAAAGCCACTCTGGGAGGTTTACAGAATGTTAAGATAAATAATAAAACATAATAACAGACATAAATCATAATTAAAATAAAAAACATCAGAATTAAAAAACAATATTACAATCTAAAATGTCCTAACAGAGGTAAAGTAAAGCAGATCAGCAGAAATGATAGGCCAGGGAATGCCAATTTGAAAAGCCAGGTCTTCAAGAATTTTTAAAAAACCCCAGCATGGGTGCCAGGCAGATCTCTTGGGGAGGGGGGGAATGTGATTCCAAAGACGAGGTGCCACCACCAAGAAAGCCTGATTCCTTGTTATTGTTTTATGGGCTTCTCTTGGCTTGGCACCCTTGGATGCCTCGCCTGGGAGGAATGAGTGTTCCGGGTGGTGATTTGAGATAGGAGCCGTTCTGACAGATAGCAAGGTCCTAAACCGTTTAGGGCTTTGAATGTCTACATCAAAACCTTGAAATCAATGAGGAAATGGATTGGAAGCCAGTGCAGTGCGGCCAGTGCTGGGACGATATGTTGGTGGCATTTTATACCCGTTATTAACCTGTCCGGAGTATTCTGCACTAGCTGGAGCTTCTGCATTAATCTCAAAGGCAGTCCCAAATAGAGTGCACTACAGTAGTCTAATCTCGAGACTACGAGTGCATGGACCAACATAGTGAGGGCACTGGGCTTGAGGAAGGTGCACAACTGTGTGATCTGCTGCAGGTGGTAATGTGCAGAAAGGACCACTGATGCCACCTGGGCTTCTATTGTAAGCATCCAGATTGCGCACCTCGTCCTGTGCAGGGAGAGTCATTTTGATTTTCATCATCTTCCAAGAAACATGGAGAGATTTGTTTCCCCAAAGGATCTTCTTATTAATGTTGTCTTTATTGGGAACTCATGTTTTTTATTTGAATATAGCATAAGAAGTAGTGTTCAAAAAGTACCAAAAGGAATGTTTTGACATTATGACTAACATCCTATTGCTCAGTGTCAAATTTTTTTAACCTTCCTAACTGTAAAATAAACAAATCCCTGCTGCAATCAATGGAGGCGCGATGATATCAATGCTTATTTGTACTTTTTTTTCTTTTTAGTGCCAGAAAATGCTGAAAATGAAGGAGATGCCTTATTACAATTCACAGCAGAATTTTCTTCAAGGTTAGACTGCAAATTATGTAGGATCTATGCATTTATGATCTATGCATCCTTCATTTACAAGTTGCATAGTGCATTTAGTGAAAAACATGAATAATAATGTTCCAGACCTGAAATTGCAAATTCTTTAGGTGAAATTTTATATATCCCTCTGAAATCTAGCTTGTTTCTCCCTTTTAAAATTTGGGATTCTCTTCAGTCATCTCTGTAGGTCTCCAGCCACATTACTTTGCCTCTAGCTTGATCTCTGCATCTCTACTATCTATAGTGTGGATGGAAGTAATAAGTGGATTTTCTGAAGTTGAGTTTCAAGTTGGAATTCATTTGTCAGATATTTAAAACATAGTGAGTTTCACTGACATTTCCAGAAGCCTGTATACGGTTGTGGTCAAAATTATTCAAACTCCACTACAAATCAGGTTTATTGTCAAAATTTATAGACGTTCAGCTGTTTGCAACAAATGAATCAAACAAAAGCAATTGAAATAGCTCAACACAATGGACCCTTCAAGTGGTTTCCCTAATTTGAACTGAAAATGCAACTTCTAATGAATACAGCCTCAAAATTATTCACTTTCTCCATGGCAAGCATACTTAAACCTCTGCAAAAGGAATATGCCGTTGTGCTATACAGAGAGAGGGATTTAAAAGGTATACATTTGGAGAATGTGGGGAATAGGTTCCTTCTCTTAAAGGGGCGGGAGGCAAAAAACAACAACAAAAAGAAGCGAGGAGAGCCCGGCACATCCGCATTAAGATTTTTCACCTCCCAAGAGCTGGTACATGAAAGGTGCGCTGGGACACGCTTAGGTGAGCATGGCCGCACTTAATTTTCAGTAAACTCCAGAGCTGGTGGGGAAACAATTTTAAGCTCCGGAGCTGGGAGCCATTTGCGGCGGAGTTTAGGGGTCGTGTAAAAAGGCCCTATTTGTGCCTGTTTCCTAATATTTCTCTCTCTCTCTCTCTCTCTCTCTCTCTCTCTCTCTGTGTGTGTGTGTGTATTGAAACATTTTTGATCTTTCAACAGATATGGTGACTGCCATCCAGTATTTTTTATTGGTTCATTAGAGGCTGCTTTTCAAGAGGCCTTCTATGGGAAAGCCCGAGATGTAAGTATACCTTTAAAAGTACATTACTGAGATGAGTTTCTGAATAAAGGAAGCTTCCCTTATTGGATGCTCATTTTAAGGTGGTGAAGGGTTTTGAGTGTGTCAGTGAAACTGAGAACAACACTGTTAGGAGACCAGACACATTTAGGAGCCTGGACTCCCAGCAGGTTCAACAATGTAGGATAGTCACAGCTGAGATTCCAGACTAAGATGCATCCACTCTTTCCACCACAGCGACTGAGCAGCAGTGGTAGCTGATGGTGACCCTGCTGAAAGAGGCAATTGCAGTTGCGGTGTTACCACTGTATAAAAGATATACAGTATATGGTGAAACCCTGCTGAACTATTCTTACCATGAAAACCTTGTGATGAGATAGTCCAAAGTAAAACAAGAAATAGTGCTGGTAGATAGATAGGACTCTCAGTTTGGAAAACTCTCAAGGAGTTACTGACGAAGAACAAAGGACAAGCTTGAATGGCTTTGTTGCTACTGTCACAACTAAATTAAAGCCAAAAGGACACCTAGTGGCTGATTTGCAGAGACATAAAAAGAACGTCCAGTGCTGCATAACGTATATCTGAAAGCACGAAGAAGAAATAAATCACTGGGGTATATGGACTATCCATAAAACTGTTTCAAAGTATGGAGAGTGAATCTGTCAAAATCCTAACAAGAATGTGCCAACCAATATCGAAAACAAAACAATGGCCAACAGACAGGCAACCTTCAATATACAGTACATTCCAGTCCCCAATAAAGATGTCAAGGAGTGCAGGAATTATATGACCATTGTTCTAATTTTCCATGCAAACAAAGTTATGCTTAAGGTGTTGCAAAAAAGGCTTTTGCCTTCTATAGAATGAGAAATGCCTGAGGTTCAAGCTAGATTCTGAAAAGGAAGAGGCATTTGAGATTGTATTGCAAATATCCACTGTCTACTGAAGCATATCAAAGAATTTTAGGAAAAAATCAGTTTATGCTTTTATAGACAAACTCTTTGACAGTGCAGATCATGAGAACTATGGATTGTTCTGAAAGAAATGGGTGTGCCTTAGCACTTGAGTGTTCTGATGCATAACATGCCTTGTAGACAAGAGCCTGCTGTTTCCTTTAGGCAGTGTTATCAGATAGGGGTGCATTTTATCCCCAAATCTATTAAAATCAATAATTTAAGACATGCAGATGATGCCATCTTTCTGGCAAGAAGTAACAGCTTGAAATAACTTCTTGCAAAAGTGGAAAAAGTGCCAAAGCAGGCTTGCAGCTGAACAGTAACAAGACCAAAATCATGACTACAAGTTTAAATTGAAATGAAGAAAGATTTTATATACTGTTGACAAGAAGTCAGCAAAAGACTATGTGACTCAGAAGGGCAACAATGAAGAGAAAGATCAACTACACTCTTCAATTTCTGATCATGATGTATGGGTGTGAAAGCTGCACAATAAAGAAAGCTGACCGGGGAAAAATTCATTTGAAATATGGTGCTGGCAATATCGACTGCCGGAAAGACAAATAAATGTGTCAACCTGAGCCTGAATATGGGGTGAGCTCTTGAGGACAGGGCATTTTGGAGATCACTCATTTTAGGGTCACTGTAAGTTGGAGTCATCCTGATGGCACATTGAAAACAGCAAATAACTCTTCAATGAAAATACTTCTGTTGGATACTACCCCTTAAAAATAAGCAATGCAACTGGAAATGTGCAATATGGCAAGTAGTTTCTGGACAGTGGCTTCTACAGTGCCAGGGCAGCAGTGCCAGTGTTAAGGTGCAGCAAGGTGTGTGGTGATACAACATTTTTCTGCTAACAGAATCTGATAGTCTCTGTATCCATTCCATAACATAGTAAATATTTATGTTGTCTCTTAGCTTTTATGTTCCCTATTCTTTGATATTCTTTGCTATATTCGGCACATGATAACTGATTAAACAAAATGCCCACAAGGAACTGATTTTTCCTACAAAAGTTCTGAAGCAAGGAATCCCATTTATAGCCCCATTAGTACGTATAAGATCCATAGAAGCAAATGTAACTTACATGACTTATATTGCATTATGGTCTAAATCCTGTTAGTTACACTCACAAGCATAATACAAATGGAATAATGTTTGGAAGTCAATTGCCTTAAGAAATCAGTGCTGACATCTTTTACATACTGGGTTTCCAGGACCACTAATTAAGGCTATCTATAATTAGACAACATATTCTACTATATTATTTTGTTTCCAGGAGGAGGATTAAATATAGAAGAAAGACTCATTTGCCGATTTTTGAAAACTCTGAGTTTTTCTAATTAATGTACTTATTAAAAACTTATTAAAGTATATTAAGCTGAACATTTATACTATCCTTTTATCTTATTATTGATACCACTGGGATTTCCCAATACTAATGAAATAATTTTTCTAATGAGGACAGCTATTAGAAATTAGCACTTTAAAAAAAAATCCAAAATGTATTTTTTACCTCAGAAAAAACTGAAATCTAAAGCTGTATCTTTCAATTTGAGCTGTGGTGTGGAGGGCAGTTAATTTTACCAGGGCAACAAATGAGCTTCAAGTAATAGCATTTTTACCTTCAAGTGAGAAATTGAGTTGGAAGAGTAAATAAAAACAAGATTGAAGGTTTAAATCCTCTGCTAGGCTTTTTGAACTTATATGCTCATTAAATGTTTATTGGAGTGGTAGGATTACAAAGGATTTGGGAGCTTCATCAAATGGTATATAGTTAATCACTAAGTAAAACACTACATTTGATAAAGTGTTTCTCACGATGCCACACTCAATCCATTTTAATGAAAACCACTTCAAACTGATTTAATTTGGGAGCACTTCACAGCCAAGAGTGCTTGTAGACCTTGTCCTTTTCTTAGGGAATTTTCACTGTTATCTAAGTAGAAGGCACTAGGTACAAACTGAACATCGGCAATAGATCTTGAACTGGTTTCTTTGTACATGTTTCTGCTTAATCGGAGAAACATCTAGGTTTTCTTTGTCAATATGATGAAAGGTGAGTTCTGGTTTGCTTAACATACGGAAGGCCCTTTTGTTCAGTTAGTTCATATTTTTCTGTCAATAAGATGTTCCCACTTCTACAGCCCAAAATTACAATTCTCTCCTTGGCTTGCTTCCATATATAAGATGATCCTCAATTTTTAGTCTAACAATTTTAGACAAAAACATTGTCTTATACATGGAAAAATACTGTACATACATACATACATACATACATACATACATACATACATACATACATACATACATACATACATACATGCATGCATGCATACATACATACATACATACATACATACATACATACATACATACATACATACATACATACATACATACATACATATACCGCCCGTCTTCTAACAGAACTCCAGGCAGTTTGGGTAGGACAATGTTCCATACTTTGGGTAGGACAATGTTCCAAAATCTTGGTTTCCCAGTCAACTCAGGGCTTCCTTTCTTCTCTGTTGTTTAATGGGAAGGCAGAGACCTGTGTTTTCAGATGGTTGCTTTTATAATATATCTGTATTCTGATGCAGAGATTAGTTCCTTCTCAGTGGCTGCTAAGGTTTCCCTGTGGACTTTCAAGGAAAGATGATAAGTGAATACCATAACATAAGAAATCACAGAATCTCAGAACTGTGGAGCTGGGAGGGATTGTATAGATCATTAAATCCAGTTCCTCTCAAGGAGAAAGAGTGGAGAATCAAACTCCCAACTTCTGGCTCTGCAGACAGATACTAAAACCACCCAGCTATGCAGCCAATGAAGAAAGGTGTGTCAATAAACATGCAGTGATGTTGTACCAGGAAGCTCACCCAGTCCATCTTGCTTGGACCCTGAATGTTTTTATTCAAATATAGAATATTCATTTTGTATATCTATAGCAGAAGTCAAAAATTGCTGGCACATTGCATTACATAATAGGGTTTTACCAAATCATTTAAAAAGAATTTGTCCATGTATAATTATTTTGACACGTCAGAGAACAAATCAGTGGAACTTGATAGGATGAGAGAAGTGAGTGCTGTATCAACCAGCTCACTGTACTGTATACTGTATGTTTTAATTCTGACGATTCCTCAGACTTTACTGGCTGCGGAGGTATCACATAATTTATTTTATCTAGCACCAACTAGCTGGCACACAGGCTGTCGGCGCTTTTAATTTTTTTTAAATTTTTTTTTTAATCTAGTTCCAACCAGCTGGCCCACAGGCCGGGTCGGTGCTCTATCTATCTATCTATCTATCTATCTATCTATCTATCTATCTATCTATCTATCTATCTATCTATCTATCTAT
>JAHTLZ010000129.1:45002316-45013566 GCA_023846285.1 Phrynocephalus versicolor
TATCTATCTATCTATCTATCTATCTATCTATCTATCTATCTATCTATTACAGACCAACTGGCCTGCAGGCCAGGTTGGCGCATTTTAATTTTTTTTTTTAAAAAAAAGTCTAGTGCCGACCAGCTGGTCTGCCAGCTGGGTCAGCTTTTTTAAAAAAAACTTTTTAAATCTAGCGCTAACCAGCTGGCCCATGGGCCGGGGTGGCACTTTTGTTTTTTTTATTTTTTATTTTTTAAATCTAGTTCTGACCAGCTAGCCTGCTGGCCACGTCGGCACTTTTATTTATTTATTTATTTATTTATTTATTTATTTATTTATTTATTTATTTATTATCTAGCTCTGACCAGCTGGACCGTGGGCCAGGGTGGAGCTTTTCTTTCTTTCTTTCTTTCTTTCTTTATTATCCAGTGCCAACCAGCTGGCCTGTGGGACAGCTGGCATTTATTTTTATTGTTTATTTTGTAAAAATAAATAATAAACAAAAATGAAACGAATGAAACAAAAATTTCCAATTGGTTTTGTTTCTTTTTATAAAAAAATTGCATTTCATTTTTTTGTTTCATTCTGTAATGAAACGAAAAATGAAATGAAAAAAATTCATTTCATGCCCATCTCTAATACATTGTATGTATTTCATTGTGAATACAAAAAATAGGTAAATTATGTGGTATTATTAGCTGTGAATTGTAAAACAGAATCCCTGATTTCAACAACTTTTAGGAATCAGTAACTTAAGCTGATTTTTTAAATAGTATATGAAATACCCGTAGTTTTATTTGCATGCTTGAAGCATGTCATTTTGTTGTGTGGAATTACAGATGCTAAATGCTGGCTCTTCTATTCTTAAAATCTATATTTGAAAAGTGAATTAATTGTCAACTTATTAGCTCCAACTCAAACACTTAAATCTTAATCATTGGTAGTGGAATAACTGATAACTGTTACTTCATTTGTGCATTATGAAGTGTGAGCTCCATATAACAACTTCTATAACCCCAGCCTTTTTCATAGGGAATGAAATTTTGGACCACATACTCCACACTGACCGTATAGAATTGGCCAAGGTACAGATGCCCTGCTTCTCTTATAATTAAAACATAAGGTTAACTAGACCACATGCAGAATTAAGGTTGGATACCAAAGTTATTTAATTATTATCTTTAGATCCCCATTGAACCTATGTTGGCATGATGACTAAATGCTTTGTCAATGCCCCTAACTTTTTTAAGATAAGTTTTTTTAAAAGTCTGATGGGAAAAATATTAGCAGCAAATATAGGGTAGGAATTTATCCTGGATTTAAGAATAATTTATCAATCCTGACTAGATTTGCCAACGTTGAGAAGCAATTAGCCTCCTAGAATTAAGGGATATTTGCCTATATTTCTATATCAGACCTACTGGTATATTCTGCCGTGAAAGAAAGAAAAAATACGGATCCCTTCTGGAACAAGTCTGTTGGCTAATGGTGCATAGTGGAGAAGGGGGCATTGTAAAAATGATGACCAATATATGATATATAACCGCTGAAAAATAACACTTTCTCAGATACTCTTTTATAAATGGAATTTGCTAAAAAAAAAATTAAACAGTGAGACATTGTTTTGCCTTCCCACAGCTTCAAAGTTATATCTCTTGATAAGATTTTCAAAAGCTAGGCACCCAGATCCCGTTGTTGGGCATCTGTATTTTGGGACCTATCTCAGATACTTAAGAAAACTTTTCCTTATAATTAAGTAGCGGTATCACTTCCAAATCAAAGTTTTTACAGATAATGCCCATTTTGTAATCTCGTTACCCATTTCCCCTCACAGAGGAAGATCTAAAAGGACAAAGCTCCTATTATCTTAATACTTTAAGCAAGCTTCACTGATGGGCATCATTCCCCAAAAGCTAAGCTATTCGTTTGCCATTTCGACTGAGACCATTCTAGTTTTTGTTTTTGTTTTACAATTTCACTGCTATGTTATCCCAAACTATTTTTCTTTCTTATATCCTTATCATTTGATTGGAGTTTGCTTTAGAAAAGGGCACTCTAGTCTCAGAATGTCTTAGGTTATTTTTTAAACCGAATTTCAGAAGGATTTTTACTAATGTTGATTCAGTTTGAGAGCTATTTTTGATGTGGTGGTGAGCATTTCCTCCAAGTACTGTGTGGTCATTCCTATTCCAACAGACTATTTTGTTTTGTTACTTTTAGCTAAAAGATTAGATGTGGTTCTTCTTTGTACCCTGTATAACACACACAAATTCAGTCAGTTGAAGTCCGAATACCAAAATGTAGCTCCTTGTATTTGGAATGCAAAAGGCATTTCTATGCACTAATTATGGTGGTTAAATGTTTTTAGACAAATCACTGTTTGCATACACTAAAATGTGCACCTGCCTTGTTTTCCAGTATTTGGCTCCAACTCCTAGCTTTAAACTGTACATATTTTGGAAGGTTCATTCACATGGAATCTTATATTTAACAGTTTCATGGGGTTGTTTCTTTGGGACGAAAGGAGTTTCTCAAGAGCCTTTTTTTCTCTGCTCCCAGTGAAAAGAGGAGAGCAAAGCCATCCGCTTACCACAAAGCAGCCCCACCACAAAGGAAAGATTAAGGGTTTAGGGAGAGGTCAATGTGGGTTTTTCTCTAACTAAACACTTTCCTAAAGTTTCCTTGTGGAAAAAATAATGAAGTCATCTAAGAGTTTTTAAAGAATTTTTATTTCTTTTTCACCGTCTGCATTCGCTTGTCTTCTCAGCATGGATGTTTAATCTTTCTAGGCTTTGTGAATTGGCCCAAATGAATAAGTGGTGAGCTGTCTCTCTAGGAGCTAGCGGCTTATTCTAAGGCCCTAATCACTGAGTAAACACATCTTTGCCCTCCCTCTCTTACAACTGCTATATAATAGTGGAGATTCTAGCACAGTAACCTGGATATTGCAGGGATCCACGCTTTGAAATGCAGAATGGTTGATCCTCCAAAACAGACAGTGCCTGATCTTCTCCAGCCTCTTTCTTCTTTTTTAAATTAAATATCACCAGAGAGATGCTGTTTTATTGCCTGATATTGTGCATTAGTGCCCTGGATTTTGAAGTTTAGTTTCAGTCAACATTGTTGGCCGCACTTATATGGAACTGTGCATGTTCGGCTTATTGGTGGCCTTTCCCGGCACATGTGTACTTGGTTTTGAATCACTTTTTAAATTAAAGCAGGCAAACATTAATGTAAATGTCTAATCCCTTTTCTAAAGTCTACTGTTCAAATGTTCTGTACTTTTCAAAACAGATTTTAACAACTTTCCCAAAGCCCGTTTGCTTTTAATGATTTAGACCAACTGAATGTTACAACTGTGCATTTAGCACATTTGTTTTTAGCTGGGATTATTTAAGCTAGTTAATCAAATTACAATAACTGCTTGGATTTTGGGAACGCCTGTTTGTTTCTCCCAATAATAATCTCACATTTGCTGTATTTACCAAAAAAAAGTTTTTTGAAATTCTGGTCAGTTTCATTAATAGTTTTCTAGGGGTGCATATGTCCCAGATGCAAGAAATGTAAACTTCACAAGTTGAGCTAACTGCATCTTGGTCATGTCTTCTGGAAGCAGTTTTGACTGTGTAAATGAGAAAGAATGGATTTCACAAAGGTGTGTTGCTTATCACATGTCCAGATAAATGTTACGGTATTTTAAAGAGATTTGTATCTAGCAACTTGCTTGGTATAGTCAAGAGATGAGTTGGGATTTCTGTAGAGTGTGTATATATACAATCTCTCTCTCTCTGTCTCTCTCTGTCTCTCTGTCTCTCTCTCTCTCTCTCTCTCCTGCCAGCTAGTTTTCCGTGGCAGACATAGAGGAAGACCCTTTCACTCTCCCCATGACCAGCAGGATGGAACAATCCAGTCCACTCATTCTCCACTAGTTGGCTTGGAGGAAACATATTTTATTTTAACCAATGCTTCCATATAGGCCAAAGAAATGCAGCATATTAATGTTTTAGGTTACCGCATTTTTCCGCCTGAAAGACACCCCCATGTATAAAACAACCCCCACTTTTCCAACCCTAATTTAGAGTTTCAGAACCCACAGTTATCTTCTTGGCTTACTTCTGTGTATAAAACAACCCCCAATTTTTAGTCTAACAACTTTAGACAAAAATATAGTCTTACACACAGGAAAATACTGTAATTTAAAAACAAAAACAAAACAACAGAATATTAGATTTTTTATGCTTAATTCAAAGGCACAGAAGCTGATATGTAATGAGTCAATTTGTACCTTTGGTCTGAATTTACATGTCCCCATTTTCATTGTTCTAATATTTTATTTAGGTTATAAGGATTTCTGCATAACTAACATGACTATGTTACTGGAGTCTTTCTGAAAAAGATTTTAACAACTTGAGTGTTTAGTGTAGACTAGTTTAGGGTAGAGTTCATGCACAGCAACTGTTGTATTTTTAAATGATACCGAATCAGCTGACTTGGGGGTTAAGCTTAGTATAAACTGAATATTTAATTTCTTGTTTAAAATAAAACTACAACAAAAGATATAGAAGATGCAGTGTTATGAAATAAATACAAACATTTAATATGGTTCATAATTTTATTTTGCCCAAATAGTCTGGGAAGCAAGCTAGATGATCACAAATAAAGATAAGTGCTGTTTCCATGTAGATTCAAATCATACACACGTGACTAGATAAACACACACACAAACTGATTCCAGGGGTTGCATTATAAGGAGTTTGTAAGACACACATTTATGATAGATCCAGAAAGAAAAGGAGCTAGACATTGCTAGAAATGCAGAGCTGCAATTGGAAACAGTAGCCACATGTTTTCTTCCTCTACTTAGTGTGTAGCAAACTCTTCCTTCCTTTTGTTGTGATAATTGTTCCCAACAAATACAGTCTTGATTGTATTTTGGTAATCATAAATAGATATGACTATATATTTTCTTTCTGTTTAAAATATATACACATTTATTGTTTTTAGAGTAAACCAGATATTAGAAAAATGGCTATTTGTTCTTTATTGTAGGAACAGAATAATTCATATTATCTTTGTAGTATTATTAAACAGAAGAATTGTTTCTATGGTAGCACCAACTATATGGTATTGGTATAGGGCTGAGATTTTTGGAAACATGCTGCAGCGAAATCAATAGGATCTCTGCAAAATATTTGGACAGGGGTGAAGCAATAAATTGCATTCACACTTAAAACATTGTGTGGGTGTTGAACTTAAATCCAGAGATGATTTTAATACATTTTTTCCTGTTTTTCAGAGAAAGCTTCTTGCTGTCTACCTCCACCATGATGAAAGTGTGCTAACCAATGTGTTCTGTTCTCAAATGCTTTGTGCCGAATCTATTGTTTCCTACCTTAGTCAGAACTTTATAACTTGGGCTTGGGATATGACAAAAGAAGCAAACAGAGCAAGGTACGTTGTTTTAAGTGAGACACTGAAGTGATCTAAGACTCTGAGAATGTTAATATGTTTATAATTTGTATGCTGTAGTCCAATGCTTACTTACATTATGAACTGACAATTTTATGATGTTGCCTACTTCCATTATTAGAAGGTGCCAACTATCTTGGATTGCTACCAAAAACCCTAATTTAAAAAATTCCCTTTCAGACAGTATTTGTTATATGTTGCTGTTTATCAGTAAGCATGTGATTTACTGACTGCTATGTCAAGATTTTAGCTATAGGACAAATTCTCAGAATACAACCACTGTGCATCTACTACTCCCATTCCCGTTGTATATCAGTCTTCCTGCCTTTCTTCTGTCTGCTGGGACTAGAAGGCTGGAAGGAAGCACGAACAAGAGGGCTAATAAAATGAAATGATATGCCATGGCTGCCTTAGAGAGTTGCCACCATAGAGAATGCACTAGAAAACTTCATCATTTGCTACTGGGGATTGCAGCAAATGGTTGCTGCATGGACTGCTCTTATCAGAAGTATGGGTGCTGCCATATTGGCTACAGAAGGACCCACTCTTGGAAAATGAGCACAGGGTCTTTGCAAGGAGGTACTATATAAGAAAGATAATGAGGAAATGAGGATGTGGTGTCCAGGGAAAAAAGAAAATACTTGCAACCACAGGGTAAAATGAATAGCTCTGTTTTGTATATATAGGGTCAGTACAGTGAACTCCCGTATAACAAATTGTTTGTATAACAAAAATCTGTACAACATAAAACATTCCAGAGATAGGAGAAATTTGCTTAACAGAATCGCCTATGGGGCAAATTCGTACAACATAAAAATGGTCTGCTTTCAATGCATTCTTATGGGAAATTTGTATAAAGGAAAATTTGCTTAACATAATTTCATTTGGAACAAATTAATTCCTTTATACATGGTACCACTGTATATAGGAGCAACCCTTGCTTCCACATCCACTCTTTCACCATCCAAAAGAATTGTTTTGTTGTCTGTCTCTTGGCTATTAATAACATAATCTCATGAACTCTTGTTATAAGGGCACCTGCATAAAACTCATGTAAGTTCTTTTTGTGGTGTGAAAAGCATTCAGAACAACTGCACTTGATTTAATCTAAATTAGTATATTTCAAGGAGAGTAATATAATTGTGCATCTTTATCATAATAAGTACTGATAAGACATCTAATTTTTCCTTCAAATTATGTAATACTTAGGCCTTGCATTTCATGCCATCCTCTGCCAGCAATTATTTCTGGTGAAATTTATTTCTGTAGTTGGCGGAATATGGATATTATGCTTTCCCCCTTTGCATAGTATTTAAAATTATCTGCTCTAATTTTACAGTGTAATTTTATATTTATATTATTTAAAAGATACTGATTTTTGATATGGGTATACTAAAATCATAAAATATAAACTCTCATTAACTTGAGAGGTTATTAATAACTACTACTTAAGGTATTGTATTCCCCTTAAACTGTTATTCAGTGGTATGTGAATTTTTAAATTTGTAGACTCAAATTGAAATGTGCAGTGTTCTTGCATAGTGTTCTTACATTGATGGATATAACCTAACCATACCTTGCATTTTGCCCCTAACATTGACACATAATTTTTGAGTTAATTATTACTAGAAAGAGGGACAAAAAGTAGTTTCAAAACTTGGAATGAATGAAGTTTCTATGCTTCTTAACAGGACAAAATTATAACCAAGAGATTGGGTTAAATCTTATACTACTGCCATTCACTAGAAGTAAGGAGTCCCCTCCTTTCCTTTTATCCAATAACTTGATGTCGAAAGAAACACTTTTCTCAACCATCTGCAGTGTCTTAAGTTCAGTTGACTACCTGCTGTTATATTGTTCTGGTCTCTGTTTAATTCTCCAGTTTCCTTTATTTTGTGGTGACAAAAAATTGTGGTGTAGTTTCTTTGAAACACTGTGTTTGCAGAAGGTTTTTTTATGACTGATAATCACTGGGCATGTCACTGCTTTGTTGTGTTTTACTAAAGAAGTCTGTTAAGTAGCACAACTTTGATACACTAGTTATAAGAGTTTGCAGGTTACAGAGACACCTGTGGTGACCAAAGCGACAGAATTTGCTTGTTAGAAAGAGTTTCCGCAGCTGTATCCTATTAATGCCTTATGACACTTTTAGAAACACAAAATAAAGGACTTGCTTAAAGGTTCATCCTTATTCTCAATTATTCTGATTATAGAATACAATAAGATGCTTAAGCTTGCACTCTTTGCTATCAGCCTATGACAAAGGAACTAACAGGTAGAAGTAAAGTTTCCAAATGGTCCATAAACAAAATACCCTTAACTCTTAACAGACATGCAACAGTATAGCTTACTCATTATCTTGCGTACTCATGTCACAAAAGGTTCAGCGAGGAACTGCTTAAAGTCATGATGCTTTCTTGTATAAAACATGAAAATATTTTTAATATTGATCTGATACTTGGGGTAATGTTCAGTGACCTTCCTTACATGATATATTCAGTACTCAAAGTCTCAGGTTGGTAGTCAATCTAACCTTACGGTACAAATATTTGTTAATGTACTGGTAAGAATTTCATATGGAGCTATTACATCAGTGATATCAAGATGGCTGAATATTAGATATTTCATTGATAATTTTAAAAATTAGGTTGGATCCTAAGCTAAAGAATATCTTCCTTTCTTCTCTTCTTTCCAAGATACCTACATGTGGAAAGAATTGCAGTAATTGTTCTTGCCCCTTCTGACTCCTGCTTCCAAATGTTACTTCTGAAATTAGGAGGGGTATTAGCAGGGGAGCATTCTGTTCTTCTCAGAGCTGCCCTCTATACGTTCAGTAACTTGTTCCAAAAGACTCAGAAACTGCTGGAAATAGTTTTGCATAGCTGTGGTTTTCAGGCTTTGCAGGGAGAGAGCGAGCATTTGATATTAGTGTGATTTATACCAATGGTCAAGGAATCACATAGAATAGTTTCTTTAATTAAATATGATGCTTTCCTTAAATCTAGAGTGCAGGAGCAACAAAAATTTAGCTCACTACGTTAAACAAAATATAAGCTAAATCATGACCATTGCTGAAAAATCTTACCAACTTACATATGCATCATTTCAGTAAGGTTGAACCCATTAATCAGGAACCTTTAAGCTGCATGTATTTAATGTCTGAATTTTAAGTCCTAGGTTACAGCATTACAAGCTGCTTTTCCTTAACATGTGCTTAATATTCACATAATTTGTTTTTCACACTTAGTCACAGTTTTAGAAAGAGCGTATTGCCAAGGATTTCTTAAGGTCTTTCTATGACCAAATAGTTTGCCATGTTCATATATTAGTTATTCTTTTGATAGCTTCCAGATATACAATTTGATTCTACAGCAACTATAATTCTTGTGCACAACCTGCCTAATATATATGTGCACCAATATTGCATGAGAGATGCTCCATTTAGTGTGGCATGTTTCTTTTCTGGAGCTTGTTAAGGTTGTAAAGAAAGTGGAAGAGAACTGTTTGAACACAACCATCACTGGGGTGTGGGTTTGCATTTGTATCTTGGTAATTATTTAGAGGCATCAGAAATGAAAAAATGAGATTAAGCATCACTCACCCACTTTCATTCCTGGATGCTTTTTATACCAAGTAGAGTTCAAAAGAGCTAAATTTGTTGCTCGTAGGTTGTAATCCTTTGTTAAATTTTAGTTCTGTGTGTTTTGTGCCATCACGTCAGAACAGATTTATAGCGACTCTTAGAGGGCTCTCAAAGTAAGTGAGAAATTTATGGATTGGCTGTACCACTTCCACCGCCCCCCCCCCCCCAGGGTTATTCCATATCTGAATGGGGATCCCAGCCCTGTTCTCCAGAGTCCTAGTCCATCACTCTAGTTCGAGTGTGGCAACAAATTAGTTTTGTTTTGTTGACAATGTTGTTTAAATCACAACTAAAATAGGCCTATTGAATCAATGGGGATTTGATGAGGTACCTCTTCAATAAATGCCATTGATGATGGTAAGCTACAGGATGTCAGACAATGATTTAAACATGTTTTCTAGCCTGTTTTCAATAGCAACACAAGATGTTTAACACTTCCTAGGTTAGCAATCTCATTAATCTATTAAAATATAAAGATGTACAAGCAAGTACTGTATGTCAATTTGTTTATGGTTTGTTTGGTAGCAGAGGCAGAGACGATAAGGTGAGGAGAGAACCTTCTGTTTCTTGATTACATCCCACCCGCTCATTTTCTCCTTTTCTCCGTTGCTTTTGATTTTAGTGGCGGTCTTAACAGAATGTCAAGATCAATTTGCAGCATGGTTTAACTCAAGGTTTGCATTCTGCCAGCAGCAATTGTCCTTACAAACAATGGTGTGTGTTCTTGTAACTTCAGAAGCTTTCAGAAGGATCATGGCAAGGGCAGCATCTAATGACTTTATTAGTATAGGGTTTCAAAACAGGCTCAGTAATTGTGCACATCTCTTTGTCATCTAGTCATAATTACTGCATAACATTGTTCAGGGTTGCACTTGTGAATGCTTTCCTAATAGCAATGAAATGAAGAAAAATGAAAAAGGATGAAAGGTGATTGTCTCTTCACACAGCCTGTATTCATAATACATGAACTTTTTGTAACATTTAATATGTCCACTAAAGGGAAATCCATATAAATGTAGTTTGAGATGATAGCTTGCTGTGTGTTTTGAAATATGAATTCAAATGACATAAAGGGTAAGAGACCTGGGACAGACAAGTGGTGACTAATGTACTAAAGGTTTGTTTATGTTAAGTCTGGATTTATAGTTCCAGGATTTTTCCCCTCCATTGATTTGGTTTGAACTGAAATGTGGTATTATATAGTAATCATATTTCCTAAGTGCTTTTCAGAAAATAAAAGAGCAAAATCAGCATAGCAAAAAACAGAATGTGAAAAAAGTCTCTGCAGCATGTATGTCTAAGCATAATTTTTAGTTCACAAGGAACCAGAATACATGTATAGGGTTGGATGCAAGGTTTCCTGTAACAGCATTTACTATTGCTGCCCCCTGTAGTCGGATAATAACAGCCATTGTGGTTGCTGCAGCAATGCTTTATTTATTTTATTTTATTTTATTTTATTTTATTTTATTTTATTTTATTTTATTTTATTTTATTTATATACCACCCACCTGACAGCAAGACCACTCTGGGTGGTTGAAGAGGCCACCTTTACTTGACAAATTGCAAGGGGCAGCATTCCGTTCTATCCTAGAGGGACTGAGCATAAGGTAGTCTAAAGAAAAAGGGATGGCAACTGATTTGCTTCCAGAATCATCTATGAAGTGGTATTTGAATTAAACCATACTTGCAAGATGTTTGTGTGAGCCAAACAGTATGCCTAGCTATATAAGATGAAGTATGGAAAATTCAATCCACCCTGGGAAAATGACAGATGCATCTCCTTAAATGAAATATAAACTGATAAATGTCCCCATTTGGTTTTCCTTGACACAATATTAATTTTCATGAAATAAAATTGGCATTTATATAGTCTGATGCCATGGAGATAACACCATATCAGTGATACTTTAAAGATGCCCATTGGCTTAATTTGAGAGGTGTTTCAGTCCACAATGCAGACAAATTCAGCCAAATAATTTAAAAAAAATCTAAAGGAAACAATGTACCTAGATATCAAATAGCTTCAAAACACAGAAAGTCTTGCTGTGTGGTGAAGACCAGTGCTCCCCAACCTTTTTATCCCCGCGGACTGGTAAATTTTTGATAATGTTTCTGTGGCCCGAAGCTGGGGGTGGGGGTGGGGAAGGGGGGGAGAT
>JAHTLZ010000129.1:45015452-45029473 GCA_023846285.1 Phrynocephalus versicolor
GTTATTACTTTGGAGGTAAGAGAAGGTGGACCTGATCATGATGACTAGTTCCATAAAATTGCTGAGAAGAATGTCCTCCCTTCCATCAGGTAACTCTAAATGTGATTTTCTGCATTTTTTGAAATAGGTAGGGGTGATCTTGTTGCTTCAAAGATCATAATCTGTAACTTTATAGAAAGAGAGGTCAGAGGAAGATAGTGCTAGAAATTACTGTAATGTCTAGATTTCAAATGACTAAATCTTTAAGAAATAAATTAAAACATTAATAAGATACAGTAGAGAGGAAGGTTAGCTATAGCTGCTGGCTGTTACTTTTTGAAGGGCAACAGTGAACATTCTTCACTGTTTCTAAAATCCTGGCTCTCTAAACTGGTAAGAATTGTTATTAAAACACTGCCTTGGTGATCCCCAGTGCCCCTTCCAGTGGAGGATCAACTGAAACAACTCCTCCAACATGGGCTGCATAGACACAGCTGGACCAGAATGCTTCTGAACAACTTTTATCAGTCCAGGCATATATCTTTCGTCAGTATACAGAGAAATCTGGGTTGTCCCATCTCTCCCCCATTGGAGTTCAATTCTACTCACTAGCACTTGCCTGTTTGTTGCTCTTGGCTGGGGCCAAATTATTTTATTTTATTTTATTTTATTTATTTATTTATTTATTTATTTATTTGAGTATTTTTACCCTGCCTTTCTCCTTTGAAAATGACCCGGCAGCTTACAGTAATGAAGGATAATATGCAGTCCAGTACAATTAAGACATGTTGTAGTATAGAGAACAGGGAATTGAGGGAAATCTTACAGCATTAATAGACAACATTACGTTAAAGCTATAAGAGAACGTGAGCAGTTAAAAGGAGAGTAAAGTTCCACGTAAAGTTATGACTGATGGAAACTCACATTGAAAACATAGTGACAGTGTAATCACATAAGATTTATATTTCATTTTATTATGTTCAAATTAAAAATACAGACTAAACTCCAGCTCTTACTCCCAAGCCGAGCAGATTCCCCTGCCAGATACCTAAACCATAGTGTGAACATGGATTTCTAGCCAACTTCTTTTGTGACTTTTGGGAATTTGTGTGTACAGTATGTGGTCTCTAGGGTCCCAGAACGTATCATCTGAGTTTTGCTTTGGTATACGAGTGCTTTGGTTTACACGCATGTTTCCAGAACGTATTATACTTGTAAACCAATATATTATTATACATCAAATGCATTATCTCATCCATTTGCTAGATATTTTTTTCATGCTGTGGGACATAGATTGCATAAACATAATCATAATCATAAAAAAATTATCTTGTATCCAACTAGCTCCATTTATTTGATCATTCTTTGATCTTCCTACTTCATTTCGAGGTCTATACAATGTCTTCCAGATAGTCCAGATAGTGTCTTGTCCTGGTGAGAGACACTCTTCAGGATTCCTCCATGTAGCAACATGTCTGGAAATTGAGTCATGGCAACTGGACTCCTTTTTCTTGAGAGATTGAAACGTTTCGCTGCTCATCCAAACAGCTTCATCAGTCTGAAAAAAGCTAGTTGCAACTCGAGTCCTTCATTTTATAGTTCACTTTGACCTCATGTCACCCTGGTCTGAAATAGGCTCATAAGATGAACAATGGCCTGAATAGGCTCATTAGGTAAACAACAGTCTCAATATCCTTAAGGCAAACAATGGCCTAAAGTGCTGAAACCCATAAAGTATGGGTTGTTAGCTATGGCCTTGGTGGTGAAGGCATGAAGTATTTTTGATTAGTCTGGGTATTGTTGAAATCAGTCTGGTAAGTGGCAGATAGACTGTGCCTGAGCCCCCCACCTCTGTTGAGAGAGGGGTTTTCAATGCTCACATGAATGGCTTCCCTGACCCCTCTCTGAAACCACCTATTTTCTCCTTCATGTGGAGGTGTACTGCTGATTCTGGTCCTGAGCTGTTCGCCCTCCTATGTTGGGACATCCTTCTGTATAATGGCTGTTTAGTTTCTCCAATGTAGAGGTCTGCACACTCCTCACTGCATTGCACCACATATACCATACTGCTCCTTTTGTGTTTTGGTATCAGGTCCTTTGGGTGGACAAATCTCTGTCTTAGTGTGTTTGTGGGTTTGAAATAAACAGGGGTGTGATGTTTGCCAAAAATCCTTTTAAGCTTCTCAGACACTCCAGCCATGTAGGGATCAGATCAGTACTTAGTATTGACTCCCGCCATCCATTGCAACACAAATTAGGAGTCATCAGGACCCTTAACCACAGAGCAGAGAGCATCTGCACCTCCACAAAATCTAAGAAGGAAGACAGGCACCGGAAGACAGCACTTAAGGCCTGTTGATATCCCAAATTCCCTATATCCCGTGCTGATTTATACATATCGTATTAATAATTATTAAAAAGTTAGATGCACAAATTCTAGAGCATTTTTATGTGAAGAGTTGTAAGCAATGTCCCCAAGTGTTTGCCTCTTGTCATGCCACTTTCAGGTTTTCTTTTGCAGAAAAATAAAACAGCTGAGGCAAAAATTATTTTAGCAGGTCTACAGAGTTTCTTTCATTAGTCTATGTCTCCTATCTAGCCAGTGTACTGATTTGGTGCCCATAATGTCCATGCACTTTTTTGGCAAACCATGGTGTCAAGCAGAATTTATATAGTGTGATATCACAGTAGGTTGGCCCCATTCATTAAAGACATAACAAGTGGGTTCTCTTTGGGTACAAGAAATACCACCTAAGTTACTCATCATAAGTTTTGCTTTTTAAAAATTCTAGTGCATAAGGATTTATGTGATTCAAATGATTGAAGCAGTGTATTATGAAAGACTAGTATTCTTGACCTTTCCCCCTTAGTTTTCATTATGAGTTTGAGCTGTACAGTACAAGATCTTTTCTTGCGTTTTATACCCCTAGCCCCACCACATTCTATTAATTAAAATCTAAGATTGAGTGCCAGCTTTGATATTATCCTGTTCATGTGCTTATTCACTACTACAGAGGTTCTCACTAAAATGAGTAAATGAAAGCTAAAGTTTCCTAAAACTGTCAGTGTTTCAATTACATGAAAAGTACTCACAAATAAGGTATAGAGTGGTGAGGCTTTATCTGTTACTCTGTATATCAAGAGTGACATTTCCAACTAATGAAGTACTTAGTTAGGAATTTGGCATAATAGGTGTGGTGCCATTCAGGATTATTGTTATCCTGAATGTAGAGACATTGACTGACAATGATGTGCTAATCATATTATTCAGCTGTTTAAATCTTGTGTCTCATTAGTTCAAGATTTACTGATTATATTGTGTGATAATCTGAATGTTTGTTGTCTGCATTTATATCTACTTTGTCAATTTTTCTTCTCTTATTTCCCTATAATTCATTGACAATGATTGCAGCATTAATTCCTTCTTTATCCAACCAGAAATTTTAATTATGAAGGTCTCCAAATTAAAATGGTGTAATATCATTGAATATTTTATTGCATTGTAATAGAACGGAGTCAGAACAAATGTGCACATACGCACATGAACATGCATGCATGAAGATGCACACTTTTAAAACATTTTGCTGACATCTCTGAAATTCAGGTCAGATTAGACTGGATTGTTCAATAAAAAGACAGATGATGTAATATCTTGGTATTAAACTTTGAGGATTGTGGATGTATCTGCTTAAATTGTGAGCTTCTTAAAATGATGTTTGATTTAATGTTTAATGGACTCATAGAAACAAATCCAACACGACATCATTTGTTAGCTTTTGGCTGCTAGGAGTAAAGTTCTACAGAATAACATTTTAGCTTTGAATGTGCACTGGGACAAAATTCAGATTCAGAATTCAGAATTGGAATTCATAATTACAGCCCTTTGGATTCAGAATTCCAAATCTTGAAAATTTGGAATGTCCAGATATCTGGAATTTTAGTACAGTCAACATGAATACTACAGTATATGAGCATATATGGTCATTATATTCCCATTGAAAAAGTATAAGCAGGCAAAATATTTTAAACAATTTCCCTGTGTCTTTTGTTCCTTTTGGGATGACTGTGTCAAACAAAAAGAGTGCATATTAGCAACTGGCAGTGCCCAGGTATTAGGAAATGACTGTAATGGGTATACAGTACTCATTCAACCCTGAACATTGTGAATACCAGCAGATTGGAGAAGCAGAGAACATGTTGCACAGGGAAGTACGCAAATGCCCTGGGCAGCACTGACAGGCAGTTTGAAGTGACAGATCGTCTGTAGTGTGTGGGAATTGTGCACAAGCTTGTAACAGTTGTTGGAAAACAAAAGAGGCAGAAGGAGGGGGCAGCCGACTAAAGCATGGCATACCTAATATTGTGAACCGAGTGTGGCATTTTCTCTTACTTAAAGGTGACTTTAGGACCCCCTGGCAATGGTAGGTTGACCTTAAGGAAAATATTTTTTCTATAGATCCAGGTTATCTAGGCATGAGCAGTGTGGACTGACAGTGCCCCTTGCCCGAGAGAGCCCTCTCTCACTGGACACACTACTTTGTGGGCAAGATAGCAATCCCACTGCCACCTTTGCAAGACCTCCCCAAACAGACGACTTCTCATCCTAGTAAGACAAGGGATTTTCAGCTTGCAGGGCTCCTGCATGCGCACCACTGCCTTAGCCCTGTCCTTCCCATTGTGTCTCTGGAGGACAAGCCCTTGCCAGGTTTGTTGAGACAGTGCCCCAGAAAGTTTGCCCTGTTGTTACAGGGAAAAGGGACTTGGACTCTAGATTACCACTGAAGGTAGTGCTGTTTGTAGGGCTACGAACATTGCTAGTTGGACCTTTTTCACTAGCTGCTGCTGCATTGCCTCCCACTTGCTACCCATTGCGAGCTGTTAGATAGATAAACTTAGTATAGTTGATTCCCAATACCTCAAATGCAAACCGAACATAAATACATAAACTATGTTATTCCAAGGACCTGCATTACAATCAACCTAAAAATGTAAAAATAAAATAGCTTAAAAAATCTCTTCCCAGCATAGTTAATACTGAATGTGTTTCCCTCTTTAAAACTTGCTGGTGATAACCAAAGCTAGTAATAAATTTATGAAAACACTTCCTCCATGAATTTTGACTGTAGCTGCACAAAAAATTGTTGCATTAAACAGCATAAATATTGTGTATTTTTCCCTGAAAGTAATTTAAGAGTGTAGGGCCTCTGAACGTCCAGGAAATAACTTTAAACAAGCTTCAATAAAAGTTTTCCGAATATCAAGCTAAAAAGGGCAATGCAGAATTATGTGAGTTGTTATTTCTATTCTTCCAGACTTACAAGGACGTTTGTGTTGGCAGTCTGGTATCTATTAAAACTTCCTCTCCTGGACTGCTGATGATAGAGCATTTAGCCAAGCAGTACTTTTGTATTGAAAGTAAATAAATATAATTAGCTGGTTTAAAAAGCACCACTTAACAGCTTAAAAAGCATTGCCAGTTGTTTAATTTGAGGTCCAAAGGAGTTGCTAGAACGTTGCTCCTTCTTCCCTGACAAACCTGTGGTGGAGCATTTTTTTAGCTTACTCTCCAGGGCTCCTGCTTCAGGCTGAGAAAATGCTGTTCTCCCTCCTTCCCATTCACTGTCCCCTTGTTGTGCCCTCCATCATGTCCATCAAACCCTGGAACACTGAGGCCATCTGGCTAAGAATGATTGTCTCCCAATAAGGACCTGCATTTCACCTCAAAGCTTCAGAGAAGGTAGGCCTCTTGACCCATAATGTACGATTCTTGTCTGCCCAGAGGAGCAGCCACACCCCTAGAAGCCTCCAGTGCCAAACATTGATTGCCCTTTGCTGCTCCAGCACTCTTTCAAGCAGGCAGAACGTGGCTTTCCACCAAGTTGCCAAATCCTATATTAGGAGGTGCAGTGTCAATCCCAAATTTTCTTTCCTCTGCTTCAACAGGGATAATATACAGTTCAGTACAATTAAGACATGTTCAAGTATTGAGAACAAGGAATTGAGGGACATAGCTACAAGAGAACATGAGCAGTTAAAGGGGAGTAAAGTTCCATGTAAAGTTATGAGTGATGGAGACTAATATTGAAAACATAGTGTAAATGTAAACCCATAAGGTTATAAGTAGTTATAAACCCAAAGTCTATGTGATCCTTTAGATTCATATGAAAGACACACAATAGGTAGACAATCATTCAGAAAAGCTTGCCTGAAGAGAAAGGTCTCTGCCTGTTTCTAGAAAGACAACAGAGATGAGGCAGTCCTGGCCTCTAGTGGGAAGGAGTTCCAGAGTCTGTGTGCAGCAGCTGAGAAGGCCCTTTCATGAGTTCCCATGAAATGTACCTGTGAGGGCAGAGGGATGGAGAGAAGGGCCTCTCTTGATGACCTTAACACCTGAGTCGGTTCATACTGTGAGATTCGATCTTTGAGGTAGCTAGGACGCAGACCATATAGTGCTTTGTAGGTCAAGGTCAGCACCTTGAATTGTGCCTGATAGCTAATTGGCAACCAGTGGAGCTGCTTTAATAGGGGTTTAATGTGATCTCTGTATCCTGCCCCAGTCAGGAGTCTGGCTGCTGCATTTTGGACCTGTTGAAGTGTCCTGAGGCTTTTCCCCACATAGAGTGCATTACAGTAGTCTAGCCGGGGTGTCACTAGGGCATGTATCACCATGGCCAGAGCTGGTTTCTCAAGAAATGGGCGTAACTGACATATTAGCCTTAATTGTGCAAATGCACTCCTGGCCACAGCCGTGACCTGGGCATCCAAGCTCAAGGATGAGTCCAAGAGCACCCCCAAACTGTTCCTGCAGGGTAGCGCTTTTTTTGTGAAATTTGCTGCCTCCCAGCATTTGTTATTTGCCCATCCCTGCTTTCCTGGACTGCTGGCTCAACCTCTGCCCTCTGGTGACTCTTACCCTTCACAATAAGGAAGCTACCCTCAGAGTACCCACTCAATTTGCTAGTAGTGATGCCCTAACCCGATGCTTCAGGTGGCTGAGCATGCTGTTATTTGAGAGGTTGTTCATGTCCTGTTCCTGCTTGAACACCTTCTTGCAGTACTCAGCTATCTGAGCATCTGTTACATACTTGAAAATACTTCCAGATTCTTGACTTCTTGGGAGTTCCAGTTTTTTACTGCTTCTTCCTTACAGTGATTGCTAACTTCTCATCATTACTGGCAAGTGATGGGATAAGCCCAGCTGATGATTTCTGAAGTAGTACAACATTATTGTGCAAATGAGGAGCTTGCAAATCTGACACTGTATGAGATAGGAAAATTTCATCCTTGTGCACCCCTTCACATAATTCAAATAATCTCTCCAATAGCAGCATAGCAGCCCTATTGAGGCATTTGCTCGATTTAGTGTCTAATGTACTGTACAGTATACTATTAATGAGTACATGGTTGGGTTCACATTCAGTCTCCAGCCTTCGAGTCGTTGATTATATGGCATGTTCCACATGCATCAGGTGAACATAAGCAAAGCTCCCTTCCCTGATCACGACTGAAAGCATAGATAGGTAGAGGAGTGGGACCCTTTGCAAAATGAATGGGCTTTAGATTTTAGAGAAATAAAGTTCACTAAGTAAAGTAATGTGTCTAAGAGGGAGTGCATAATAAAACAATCACTACTTTATATACTTAAGAAGAGGCGTTGGCCTGTGAAACAAAATATTGTTTTTAGTGGCTTACTTGTTAACATGTAACTTCTTAAAAATAAATCTTGTTCCTGACAACTTGTGTTTAAATAGCAGCTCCTTATGATGACCTTATTGCATTTACATGAAAGTTCTTTCAAAATGTGACAATAGGAACCAGGATACAGATTCCGGTTTCTGTTACTGTTTTTTTAGTAGCAACAGTAAGTCATCATAAACCACAAAAAGATAAACAGAACGTTCCTTGGAAGTATTATGTAGCTTTTAAAATGCCAGTGTGTGTACATTTATTGTATATTGACACACAAAGGGTGGTTTTCTGTGTGTAAATGTAATATATTTCAGCTGGGGGAAAATAAATTATGAGCCAGCATAAACTTTTTTTGGCCTTTACCTTTTGTATGCATAAAACTCTAAAGCACAAATTGTTATGGTATATACTTCAGTATAGATTTTAACATGGTGCCTTCTGATGCAGTTATCAGATTTAATTAAACAATTTTCACACTTGATTATTTATGAAGTTCTGGGATAAAAGTACAGTTCCTCCATGTACTGACATGGAGAAAACACCTGAGCTGAAATCCTTCTGCACAACCTTATGTGCAAAATTATGATATCACAGCAGCAGCAAATTGCCACTCGTTAAAGGTTTCCTTTTGATATGTTCGGATGCATCTAACTTGGTCGCATATTGTTCACATACACCCCAACATCACCTTTAATCAGCAGCAACTTGCCTTAAGGCGGCAGTGATTTGCCACTGATAATGATGTCATCCCTGCCTGCTATGCACATAGCAGATTGCTGTGCCAGAATATTTCTAAAACCAGCGGGCAGAACAGCATTTTGTTAATAGAAATACTCTTCTACTATCACACAAGATCTGAACGTAATCTGAAAGCTTTAAGACCTGTCTATCTTCGAGGTCAGGTTGTACTGTAAACCAGTTCATAGGAAACAGAACTTGAGTGGATTCAGATTTTTGTATGATCCTGCACTCTGAGCAACACTGGCCACTGGGTCTAAAGATAATCCCCCTGAGTAATTTATTGCTGTGAATGTTACAATTTGGAAATTCACCATTGTATTGTATCTTGTCTTGCTTTTCCATAATGTTTTAGTTGAGTGAGTGTATATACAGGAAGTGTTAATCTCCATGTTGGGGAACTGCATCATAAGCACAGGATAAATGCCAAGGAGCTATTCTAGTCTAACATGAACGGTATCAAGCTGCTGCTGCTCCCTTGAACAGGAACAATAGCAGTGTCATTAACTGCTGGAGAGTGGGTTTCTGCAAGAGGACACACTACTATATTGGCTAGAAACATTTTGCTGCTATGACCAAGGCAACAGATTTTGACTTTCCAGATTCTCTCCTTGAACTAAAGGAACCAAGAAAAATGTCCACAATTAGGCCTGTCCTTGGATAGAGGTTGGAAATTAGTTCTGTTCATTTAAATCATTGTTTAAATGTTCCTAAATATGTTTAGTATTACACTTGGTATTATGCTTAGGACTGCAGTCATAGGTCTCCATCTGATTGCTTCACAGGTTGTTCCAATGAACGTAGCACTGTTTGGACCCACAATTGTTTCTGAGACTTCTGCAGGGCTTTGGTTTCTCTTAAAAACTTCAGCATTCTCAAGTTGATATTTTAAAGGCAATGTTCTATATACAGTTGATCCTCCCGCCCATATTGCTGGCTCCTAGAATACTAGCAGAAGAGGGCTTCAGCACAGGATTTGATCTACTGCACTGCAAAAGCAGCAAAACTGGACATTACAGTATTCATTAAAGATTACAGAGAGTGTGCCTAAGGAACCCTGCTCCTTCTCTGTTTTGAAGGGTGGAGCATTCCTCCTGCTGGTGCTAATGAAGAGTTGAGAAGCAGCAGAAACTATTTCAGAAAAGAGATTTCCTCTGTTAAGCCACTGTACCAGTCACTGCCATATTAGGGCGCTTTAATGTTATGCAATATAAATACATAAATAAGTGAAAAATCTAATGATCACCGTAATATACTGCAAGAAAGCAGCCTGTATCAACCTCCTTCGTGGTAAAGCCACTTCTGTTTCTAGGCTACTTTTGTTGCTGCTGTTATATAAAGAAATCTTTTTGGACATTATTTGGAGTGTCTGAGGGACAGAGAACAACTTTTTTAAAAACCCTACTTACAGTGACTAATGAACTAGTGATCCAGCAGGCTGGAGAACTAAAAGCCAAGTAACTTTTATATATAAAAGGATTTCTTCAAATAAATACTATTTTCCCATTGTAAATCATTCTTTGCAGTTGTTCAGCTTCATACATAACAAGGGGTTCCAAAGTTTTTGAGAGAGATTAGTATAGGCAGTTAAATTGTTGTCAACTATATTGTAATATTATATCCTGGAAAATAATTTCCTTGAGGAAATGTGAACGGGGGACATATGTTTTATCTATCTCTAGGGAGACCAACTGTAATTGAGCAATACAATGGCTTCCCATCTTAAAATGAATAGGACCTACTTGGGAGCTCCAAGAGGAATGACAGTCATTTATTAAACCCTTTATGTCTGAGGAGTGTACAGTGTTAAAAAGACATGTCCACAGCATCATTGTTTACATTTGGCTTTTAACCTTACTGTTGATTGATGATCTGACATTGCATGATAGGCTAGAACACAGTATGAGTTTGTCACATATGTAAGTAATGAGAAGAGATCCATGATTAAACAGTGGTATTACAATTCAGCACACCTGTTTTGAACCTCCCTTATGCATTTTTCTTCACTAGCCTGAGGAAGAGTCTTCTCAATGGATTACAGTAACAGTTTTTGACAAGCTTCTACAGGGTGGAGTTCCTATGTACTGACAGGGCCCATTTCATGATATCTCGATAATGCATTCTTTTTATTTCTGCTGTCAAAAGTTATTACAGTAAAAGCATCAACTGTTACACAGCTGGTCTGACTTGTCCACATTTTAAAGTTAAGTAACAGTAGGTCTCACATAGTGTTTATTTTTCTTGTTATGCAACATTTAACCCTCATTGCTTTAGGATAAGATTGATGGTAGATATATATTGTCCTACACTTGTTTGAAAAACCTTCTTTTATTTGCAAATTCCAGTTTAAAACCTCAGTTCACTTTGACTTCCTATCGGCTAGTATTTCATGATTCTTCTGAAAGAGCAGGATTGTTGGGGGTGGTTTAATCTGTGGAAATGAGATGGCGATAAAGGAAGACAGGTATTCTGAGCTATTTAGATCACTGCATTGGGAAGAAATCACTTTTATGCTTGTAGAGTTTAAGATAAATTAGATTTATTTAGATTATTGATCGGAAATGAAAAATATGTAACCAAAAAGAGCTCATTAATGTCACAAAGCAGCTATATCTGAAGGAGTGCACTTGTTTGTTTTTTATACCACCCCATTAGTGCAATGCAGTAATCTGAGTGGTTCATACCAACTAAAATAAAATACAAGTTATAATTTTTAAAAAAAACACGAGTGATACAAGGCACTTTTGTCTATCACAGTGAAAAACAGAAGTACAGCTTCAGGCAGGGTTGTTATGGAAGGCCTCCATGAAAAGTAATGTTAATCTGTCTTCTAAAAATTAGCAGGGAGGGGCCGGGTGTAGTTCTACTGAAGGAGGGTTCCATAGAATTGGTAACACCACAAAGAAGATGCAACTCCTTATGGAAGATATATTTGTGAAGATTCTCAGTCATCCAGGTGAGTTTATCTGGAAGTTGAGTCATGGATACTGGACTTCATTTTCATATATCCATCAAAGTCCAGTAGCCATGACTCAACTTCCAGATCCTTATGGAAGACTTCCAGGCCTCCCTTAGAGTGGAAACACAGAGGAGCACAGTCTGTGAGGATCTGGGGGGTTGGACAGATGACACTGGGGAGAGATTCTCTGACAAGTAGGATGGTTCCAACTATAGAAGGCTTTATATGTCGACAGTCAGAAAGACAAACACAGGGATCCCAGCTCAAATCAAGTCTGAACTTTTTCTGGAAGCAAACAGAGTGAAATTGAGATTGTCATACTTTGCACACATCAAGAGACAATGAAACTCACTGGGAAAAACAATAATGCTTGGAAAAGTTGAAAGTGGAAAACAGGACAACCAAATATGAGATGGATTGACTCCACAAGGCAAGGTTTGACTTTGAAAGAGCTGCTGTTAATAGGGCATTTTGGAAGTCACTCACTCATACGGTCACTATAAGTTGGAGATGATTTGATAGCACGTCATAAAAACAAAAATAACATCCTATAAATTATATTTGTTTTCATCTTTGGGTACTGTTTAATTTCCTGGGGTTACTGCTTGGTTCTGCATAAGAGGGTTGTTATTGTTCATATTCCCCTTTGTTTCCACCACACCGTTGGAGACATTGAGTGTTGACTGTTGGATATTCAATGAAACATATTTCATTATCTCAAGAATCCCGTTTGTAGACCTAATTGGGGTAGACCCATTTCATGTGTGTGTGTGTGTGTGTGTGTGTGTTTCTTTTGAAATGCAGTAGCAGTAACAGCACCTGCAAGCCTCTTTTAGAAAAAAATAGTGTTTAAATACAGTACTGATCTAACAGAATTGTAAGAAGAATATTAAAAGCCTATGGATTTTATTTAGACAGCTTTTAAATTCTTTGCACAATATAAAGTTAGAAAACATACAGTTCTATTACCTGTAGAGGATCAAATTAATTCTTTCTATTATAATAATCTGTTTATACAAGCTGGGTGTTTTTTCTTTAACACTCCTATGATTAGCTGCAGACAGTAATGGTTTAACATCAGGCGTGGTTCAATAAAATCTTTTAAACAGATTTTCATCCTTTTCAGACGCAGAATATGAAAGATGAATGCCCTGCTTTTTACTGTTGTATTTCAAGTTGACATATACTAAGCACTGGTTCTAGGCCTTTCTAAAATGACCCATGTCTCCAACTTTGAATTGGCCCAGAGGTCATGGAGACTAGTAACACAAACTGCCTAGTGCTGTATTTCAGTCAGCAGAGAGGCAGCATAAAAGTATATATTTATGAACTCACATTTTATTTTCTGGAAATTATATTTTTGTTAGGTTTCCACTAGCAAAGTATTTTTCCAAACTGAGTTGCAAATTACAGATGATGTTCACTTACAGAATTCAGAAATGTGGCTATTTTGAACCTCATCTAAAGCTTTTCACTGGATTATGGTCATTGGGCATAAAAATAATAGTTTGTCTAGTACACTCTCTTTGACTGGCAAAAAATGGCTAGTATGACATTTAGAGAGACACATTAGAATCATAGAATCATCAACTAATCATAGACTAATTGATTTGGAAGCCATCAAGTCCAACCCCTCCTCAATGCAGGAATCAAAATCAAAGCTGATCTGACAGATGGCTATCCAATTTTCTCTTGATTTTCTCCAGTATTATAACAAATTATAATTAGATATAATTATTATTTGTTGTATTTTATTATTCTAGTACTGTTATCGACAGTGGGATTTTAATGAGAAGTGGAATATAAATAGTATTAATTCAGTATTAATTAAGTGGAGGAGTATTTTCAGTCCAGACTTAGAATGAATTGATAGTTAAGTAAAGCCTTTGTTAAATGAAGCTTAAGTAGAGCTTTTAAACAAAAATGTGAGATTGTAAGTAAAAAGAGGAAAAGGTAATTGCAGCTTACCTATAGACTGTGTCTTGTCAGACCTATAATTTTGCTGTCAGTTTGACTTGTTTTTAAAAGATTTCACACTGCTTCCATTAAAGCTGTCAATTACATGTTTTTGTGTTATCATACTGAAACCATTGGATCAGTTGTAGAATAATATCTGGTGATGTTCTTTTGCTTTTTCTGAATAGCAGCTAGATAAATGACAATTTCAATTTACATCCTTCATATACCAGTGGTATGTAGAATAATATTTACAAAATCTTAATCTCACACCATGAATATGTCATTATTAATATTCCTTTATACATTTTGTGTTTTTGTTAGTTTCTTTCAAACAATAGCCTTATATGTGTCATAGTTGTAGCTTTATTTAAGAGGTGCAGATTACAAAGGTGTGTCAGTGTAAAACAAGGATTAACAAACTTCTAAATAATGGAAACTAGTGACACAAGTTTCTGCTTTTCCCCAGAGGTCTATGAAGTTCTGTAGGGCTCTTGAGGAACTGTTCAGATGTCAGACTCTCTGGCCTGGCATACTAATGTACTGATAATGTTTAATTTGTAATCAGGGATTTAGGTACGTATGAGTCTCCTTATCAGGGAAAATGGTGCCCTATAACAGAGACAGGCAGGCAGGCAGGCAGGCAGGCAGGCAGATAGATAGATAGATAGATAGATAGATAGATAGATAGATAGATAGA